>CAXIVR010000006.1:90561294-91148794 GCA_964035755.1 Teleogryllus oceanicus | reverse complement strand
TTTGTGACCTTTGAAACACAACAGACTGTGTGGTTTGGGGTTTCTCGAACCAAATTTTCACCCTTAAAAACTGAACACAGTGCAAACCCCACCGACAAGCCTTTTTCGCCACGGACTCCAAACTCTACATCCATCGATTTTACATTCAGCGCTGCTGCAGAGAAAGTATTTATTCGTCTCAATTTCGTTTCTTTTCTGCTCAGAACTGCAAATTACAATTTAAAAAATACTCTGATATGCGAGTAAATATATCCTTCTGTCATCATGTTACTTCGACCAAAACATTCTGATAATGTTGTAAATAATTTCTTTCCTACATGTTAAACAATTTCAAAGGCATATTTTAAACTTTGAAAAGGGTGTTTGGAGCGATTGGTTTCACAATATTACATTGTCAAATGCTGTTCAATAAGATTTTCAAATCTCGTAATTTATTTTACATCTATTTATTTTGATTACATAATGTTATTCATGTGTCACGTCAAATTCTTTTTTGTTTTGTTGACAATTTTTTTCTGAAAGTTCCTAAAGTATAGATTGTGGGTTTGCAATTTCAGTATTTTTATATTGGAAGGAGAAGATATCCGAACAAATATTACGTCAAAACTGATTCTTTTACATTATTTAGGTTTCGATTAACTTGAGAAACATTAAATAAATATTGGTATAGAGACATTATAATAGGGAAACAACATCAGTAATGGCAACTGCGTGAGTAATGGCAATTTCAAGCACAAAATATTAGAAATAAGAATTGAAGACTTCCCATTTACTTCAAACGTGCATAGTACGGAGCTTATGCCTTCTAGTGGTGAGGATTAGAATGAATATAATTAATCCTCCCTATTTTACATTGAAAGATTAAGATGAAGACATTTTATTAACATACGCAATAATGTAATATTAACTGATTCATTTTAGGGCTTTTGGGGTCTCAAACACGTTCAGGGGGTAGAATATGAATTGGCTATTACTAAATCGAGTATCCGGTAACTAGAAACGGAAAGTTAGCAATTTTCAATGCATTACTACTGGATCAAAATTGGGGTTTAAAACTCAATTATTGAAAAATTGTTAAAATGGCTATTTATTGACATTAAACATTGGCAAAGTATGTATTCAGAAAGAGGTGTGGTAATTGCACAATGAAATTCACATATTGAATTTAGAATTTAGCCCAAGAATTTTGAAAACTACGAAAACATTCTTAATGAAACTAGTATTTTTTCCAAATTTTTCTTTTTTAATGGATATTAACTAAAATTATAAACAAAAGTTTCAGAAAAAATGACTTATTTTTCATACATATTCTTTTATCAACTGTTTATTCATAATTTGTTCTTTACATGAACATTCGGTGAATTATTTATAAATAAAAATCATCTCTTGTTACTATATTCTTTGTTACTATTTTACTTATATCTATGGATGAAATCTAGGGGGTGGTGTCGTTTCAATCTTCTGATGTCTTTACTGTTGCCCAGGATGTTCACTGCAAGGTAATTTTGATGGTTTTCGTCTTTTTTCGTATCTTTTGCTATATTCTGTAATAGTCTGATGGATAGTTGGAATTTGCAAATCAGAATGCAATGTATGGTTAGATACCCATGGTGCATTTTTTATGTGTTGTAAAACTTAAGACTGAAATCTTTGGAGAATTTCAATATTCGAATATCTAGCTGTTCCATAGAGTTGTATTCTGCAATTCCAAACTGTTTTTAACCTTAAATTTTGATATATTGTAATATTCTGTTTTATAGTTGGAATTTGCAAATCAGAATGCAAGTAATTTATTACACACACACACACACACACACAGGGAGGGGAGAAGGGAGAGACACGATTTTCTTCCGATTATTTAATAGAGTTTTTTTAGTTTTAGATCCATCTCCTTTCGTTATTTTAAGATGTGGGTCTTCGTTCGAGGTGCAGACCAAGATATTTTACTACTTCAGTTTGTGTTAATTGTTTGTAGTTAATTTTTTGGGGGGACAAGACTTTTTCCTTACGATGATGGTTATCTGAGAAGATTTACTTTCATTTGGTTTAATTCGCCATTTTTTAAACCACTCGGAAATTTCATTCAGATTATTTTTGAAGATGTTGGATGCTTCAACAGGATCGTTGTTGGTAACAATACTGCTGTATCGTCTGCATAGGTTGCGGTTGTGATGCTGTCATGTTGTGGTAGGTTAGTGGTAAATAGTAAGTACAAGATCAGACCCAGTACACTTCCTTGGGGCACTCCGGATTCTATTAGTCGAAATGAGGATACTTCGTTATGAAACTTTACTTGAAAGAGTCTGTTTGTCAGATAG
This sequence comes from Teleogryllus oceanicus, assembly GCA_964035755.1. Taxonomy (NCBI): domain Eukaryota; kingdom Metazoa; phylum Arthropoda; class Insecta; order Orthoptera; family Gryllidae; genus Teleogryllus; species Teleogryllus oceanicus. Next base: position 91,146,476 of record CAXIVR010000006.1, on the reverse strand, counting down.
GAGCTGAGAATTATGTACCATTGAGTCCATGAGGTACCATGAGGTAGACATCTTTTTATTTTGTAAAGAAGCCCCATATGCCAAACTTTATCGGAGGCTTGACTGATATCAATGAAAGCAGCTGAGCAATATGAAGTAATATGAGCAATAGTATGAAAAATTGATTAATTTTCTAGGATTTTTTTAGATATCAAGTAACTTGTATCTTAAAAACTTTTGGCTAAAAACATGATTGTGTTAATAATCTTAAGCAATCCGACAGCTGCAAAGTATTACAGTGAATGTGATAAAAAGTTTGCAATGCAGTGCAACCGCCCAGTATCAGTTGATTGGCTACTTATCGGTGGCATTTTTGAGGAGTTGACAGTCATACGCATCATGAATAGAGAATGATAACATGTAAAGCAAACTCGTCTAACTCAGAATTATTGGAGATCTGTCCTTACCGCAAAGAAAAAAACCTTTCGCCATTGTGCGAAGTCATCTCTTGGGAACCTAATAAGAAGACAAATATCGTGAAAATCGATGAAAGTGATTAATGGTTCGGAGAGTCAGGAATCGGGGACGAGATGTGAACATTAACTCTTTCATTTCAGGCATTAGTGAAGCCCGAAAAGGCGGTTTCCTATCCCTCCCTGATCTTCCGACTTGCCCGAGTGGAAAATCGACTGCCGCGCGGACGTAGTATGTTCCAAACGGTAGAGTGAAGCAATTCAGCTGGAAACAAGCCGCTCGAAACGTTTACGATCTATTAATCGACATTTTTTCTTTCTCATATACATAGGGTAGTGTAGAGAAAGTTATGTAATGCTGCGGAAAATCTATTTCGAATTTCAACGGAAATACACGTTTTTGAGCCCCTGATACCGAAAAAGTGTTGGTTTTTTTGTTTCAAAATGTTCGTCCGTCCGCCTGTGAACATTACTAGCGTCTAAACCACACGTACGGTCTTTTCTAAATTGAAGAAACTCTTGTCAATCTGGCTTTAATTTAAGCTTTGAATTTAGAAAAACCTTTTATATTTGGGGGTATTTTGCATGAAGACTCCCGGACATTTTGAAAATTTTCTCAAACACGGCTCCAAATTTTTTCTTTCAATTTTTGAAAGAATAGAGTCAAATGCACTTAGAAAGGTGGTATAGGTCCAATTTTCGCGGTTAACTATATATTTTTAAAATTGCACAAGTTTGAATGTTTTCAGCGTGTTCCTACAAATACAAACTTAGACAGAGATTTTCCTTCAAATGAAATTTGTTGTCCATAAATATTTCTTTCATAAAGGTCATGTACATGTTTTTGAAGGTCATATTTGTGCTGTCATGACAGCACTAACTCCAAGGGTTTGATTAGTTCGAGCCTACACAGTTTGCCCAATTACTGTGTTTCAGACATTGGTTGGCCTCAAAATTACTATGATGGTGATGTCTTTTTCGTGGTATTTGCCTTAATCGTATTGTCTACCGAATCGATTTAGGGATCTCTGTAAATATCATATATTTGATTAAACCATGCATTTACTGTTTTGTGCATTATTTTCGGTTGTGTAATATTTTTACAGGAATATTCAGAGAAAGATTAGAAGAGAATGTAATTGACAAGCACCTTGTATGAGGTAATCAAAGAGGATTTAGAAAAGGAATAGATGTACTTGAGCATATACGTACTACTCATTTTGAATTTTACAATGGGATTAATTAAAAAATAATTATCAAAATATATCAATTTGTTGAAACGTTATGCGGTTTGAAGTAAAAATCTCAATTTTGATCATTAATTTGGATACAAAAAGAGGAAAATGTTATTATTTGATCTCTAAAAGCATAAAGAAATCAGATGTACAAGGAAAGACAAACACACACACACACAAACACAATTCTAGATTTCGTGTCCAGCTACAGCTAGCAGCAGACAGCTACCTTAACACAGGACACTTCACGTCACTTCATCACACCACGTCGTGGACAACTGCCATTTGCTGCAAAAGTTGGCCTCCCTACTGGTGCCGCAAAAGAGTTCCGGATGTGTCGGAGTAGGAAATTCTTTCAGTATAACGAATATCTGTCCTACTAAATTGACTTTTCTGAATTATACACAATATAAAAAAGTCTCTGATTCATTTATACATGATTACAAAAGAACGAACATTTCTAGGAAACATTCTCAGAACAGTACAGCATTGCTTGGTTAGTCATCACACGAAAGAGATGAGAGCGCAAGAAGAATACACTTTCTTTGGCAATCCTTTTTTACTATCAAATGCTTTGTGAAGCATTCATACTGTTTGTTGATTTTCAATTGGAAAAGGAAAGTGGAATTTTATCGGTTCGATTTGTCCTGTCTTAAGGGTTTCCGCTGCCCATGGTGCTTCCACATTGTGAGATGAGATTACATTGTGTGCCTCTCTCCGTTCAGGTCCTTGGGTTGCCTCATGAGCTTGTGGTCGCCCAGTGTTGATTCGAATAGACAAGGGATGACACTATATAGGAGGAATTTCTCCCCTAAGGCCGTACAGTTTCATTAAAAAGTGTCCTCTTCTGACCGCTGCAGCGCTGTGTCTTCAGGATCATTGCTATTCGGGAAGGGGAAATCAAGCAGGAATAAATATGCATAATGCATTTCATAATAATCTTATAATTATGTATATTCCATTTTATTACTTTTTGATTGGTTGTTGAACTGGATGACACCAAAATATATGTTGTCTTAACGTAAGTATATTGCTCATTGTTGATTTTCAATGAAGGGTACAATTCTTAAAATAATTCTTTCTTGATATACCACCAGTTGCGTAATCGAAAAATCATTGGAAGAGAAAAAGATTTATTCTGCATTTGTTCTTCTTCTTGGATGTAGCGCAGACCTTTGACAAAGTCTGGTACAATGGTTTAAACTATAAGTTGAGCATTGTCCTTTTAGGACAATATGCAGACCTTCTAGAATCTTACTTAACTAGACAGGTTTACATATATGGGACTCAAATAAATTAAGGTAGGGTTACCGCAGCGAAGTGTGCAGGGACCAATACTAAACCTACTGTATGCCAGTGACACCCCACCTCAAACCATTAAACCGTATCATAGGAACATTTGCCGATGATACTGCAATTTTAGCAATTGGAAAAAGCAATGAAGAAGCAACCCAGAAGCTACAGTCAGCAATAACACATGTGCAAAACTGGACCAATGTTAAGAATATCAAATTAAATGAAAGTAAAAGTGTCTGTACGACCTTCACAATCAAGCGTACTGGACACATTCCAATTTATATAAACATCCAAATGGTACCATATGCAAATACAGCTAAATATATTGGCATGACATTGAATTGAAAGCTTCGATGAAAAGAACGTGTAAAGAAAAGAAGAGAAGAATTAAATACCAAATACATAAAAATGTACTGAATAACGGAAAAATGTTCTTGTCTTTCAATATACAATAAAATATTACTCTTCAATCAAATATTGAAAGCAATATGGGCATATGGTGTATAACTCTGACGATGTTCCAGCCAGAGTAACATCGATATTATACCAAGATTTCAGAAGAAAGTGCTAAGAAATATCCTGGAAGCACCTTGGTATTTAAGAAATAAAGATCTACAAAACGACCTGAAAGTTGAAACCGTGAATGAAGAAATACAAAGGTTCGTTAGAAAACACGAAGAAAGGCTGCACCAACACGACAATATCAATGTAATTCTTCTCCTGGACAACATAGACGCAGTGAGAAGATTGAAGAAAAAGAAATCTTTCGAACTAGTGTAAAGTGAGATGACAAAATGTTTTAAGAATTAAGTACTAAAATATCAGTGTAAATACCAGTATATCTACAAAAACAAGAAAGAATGTTTTTAAATTCAATTTGAAACTAAGAGTACGCTAATGGGTTAGCTCTTAGAACAAATTTATTACATAGTAGTTTAGAGCAAAAGAAAATTGCATATTAGTCTTTATGACTAGATTGTAATATTTATGAAAATAAAAAATACCATTAAGTTGTTATTAAGAAACCAATCTGAAAATATGATACTATGATAATTGTGGAAGTCGGAGAGAGAAACGAAAGATTGATACTACCCAGGATAGATTTTTATGGTAGATCTGAGGGTTGGAAAACGACACTCTTAGGAATTTGTTCAGAGGAGAAACTAAAAGAAGCAAAATGAGGTAATAGACGGGGAGAAGAAAGACGTGTTTTCAGGAAAAACTAGATTGAGAGGGGAATGTAGGGTTGCCAAAGGATGTTTGAAAATAGGGGAAAGGTTGGTGGGGGAACGAGGATCAAGATCAAAAACGTTTTGAGAAAATATGAGATTAAAAATACAATCCCTTATGTAAGCACACAGAAATGTGATGCACTCCGAGGTATCTAAAGGGAAAGAATAAAGTAAAGGAAAGCATACGAAGAAAGTATGTATTATATAATAGAAATACTGAGGATGGTAACTTATTTGACAGCGAGTAAATGCTGATAGCGGAAGGAAGTCTTTGTAGAAAAATATGTAATAATTGTATACTTGTAATAAATTTGTAAATAAATAAAATTGGAAGAACCTCAATATGAACAGTGCTCGACAAATATCTGAGGAAAAAGATGATTTTAGAGGAGAATGGAGAAGTATTAGGCTGGTTTCTAAAATTTTGTAGAGTATCAAATATGAGATTGGTAAATGAAATGAAGAAAATGAATCAAGGAGACAAGTAGTTATGGGAGAATTGCGTTAGACAGAAAGGAGTGGAGTAGGGTTTAAGATTATAGTGAATGATGGATGCGAATGCAAGAGTCTCCTCTAGATAAGCAGTACGAATACAGAAAATGAAGAATGCAATGATAAAACACAAGACTCAACAAGAGATCACAGGTATTACCTTCGTTTCGTTTGTAATGAATTCCAGGCGTCTTAACCTCAAAATGCTTGACAAATAGGGTGCAGCAAATAGTAATTTAATAATGTACACTATTGTAGAACATGTTTAGTCGCATTGAATAATCAAATATTAACAGTGAATTTACATAAAGATACGAATCTAATCCAGAAATTAATTTACAATATAATTACACTTTTAATTGTAGACTTTAACGCAACTTGAGGAAGAAGCTCATGGCTAAATAAGTGATAGTACTAAACAGAGGAGGGTGGTTGTAGGACATTTTTATCTCTACGTCTTCACGTTACTTTTCTCAAATGTTCCATATTCCGTTGCACCTTTTCTGTACAATATTTCAAATAATTTTCTAACATAATTTGGATATAAAAACAGAAATGTTGGCCACATTTTTGAGTTTTCATGAATTGTAGACCAAGTCATTTCTTTTATATATATATATATATATATATATATATATATATATATATATATATATATATAACATGTATTTATTTCAACAGAATATTTTATTTATCAACAGAGCCACCCATCACCATTTACCGTCACCAGAGACACAAAACGAGAATTATTTAAATTTGGAGGAAAAACTTAAAACATGAAATTTTATCATTTTTGTTCGAATTATTGTAAATAAAAATCTGTTGGACAAAGTTAAAAGAAATATTAATGAAATATTAAATATTAAACTATTTCTGTTATTCACAAAGCCTGTTTCATTGAAAAACTCTAACGCTTTTTTTCTTCATTGTCGTCTGATGACTACATTGATATTCAACGCTAATTTTTGCAAACGAGCTCGAATTATTATACCCTTACCCGCTCCTTGCGATTGCACTCGATTTTTACCGTGCATTACGACCTCACACAGTTTTATTTTACTAATGATGATTCCTGACTCGGCATTCCTGACTCGGCGTTACTAATGATGATTCCTGAATGACGTTCTTAGAATCATCAAACATTGAAAAGCAGGTAATCACGCTCTGAAGGTACTTTATAAAGTTTCCTAGACATTCTCGAATTTCTCGAAGGTATGTATGAAAATGCAACGTGGAGCGTGCGTGAATGAAGAGAAGAAAATTCAAATTCAACCTGTTGCGCTTCGGAGCTTTTGTGTAATGAGAGTCGGGCGGCGTTGATTCCCTGGCGGGAGGCACGGAGCAGGTAGGGGAGGGTCCTTGCGTAGCATGCCCAGCGGCTCAGCGTAGAACTAGAACTACTCTCACCTTCTAGGAAGACGATGACGACGCACAGAGCGTACTAGAACTCGGCTCTGCAAGCGCTAAAATGGGCGATTATACATATAGAGGAAGAAACACGTACTTTTCCTCGAAAGCGTGTGTTTCAAGCTTCAGGGATACAAGTGCACTCGGCGAACTTCTGACTTGAGGGGAATGTGTAATTTTTTCATGGTTGGCGCAATTTAGCGCATAATACATACGATTTAAATTCCGTAACAAATATTTAGTTATAAAATGAATTTTTTAGATGTTTCAGTGAGAGAATATTCACTAATTTACTTATGATATGATGAGTTTAATTCATGACAATGGTCACTTAGGAATACAGTGGTTGTATTGATTACTCGGTAGATCAGCTTTAAAATTCTATCGCATGCAGAAAGGATATGTGATAGATGAAATATTCTCACTACGTAAACCGCAAATTATATCTAATTCAAGACTTAAGCCAATGTCGAATCGACGTTAATGTTAACGAGAGTTGTAGAAGTAGGAATCGCACGGGCTAAATGTCGAACTACGTTGGCATAAAGTGGAGGAGAACTGATTCCCCGCTGTCTGCGTAATGTTTGGTTCCTGTAAGTATGACGGGTAAACACGCGTCAAGATTTTTACTGTTAGTATGACGTTATAAAAGTTCTTCTGGTACAGCGCCAACAACGAGGGAATCAGCATCCGGATATTCTGTATCCGCGAGCCGAGGTGAAGGAATTACAAGACAAGCAGGAACTTCAGTTCTGCGAAGAAAATTAAGAGCAATACAATGTACTGAGATATACAAAATTTTCTCTACATTAATATCCGCCAAAGATCTTAGCGTCCGGCTTGCTGGATCAATGGGTCACGATATATTATAATTATTACCTTTATAATGGATTATAGGATCCGCCGACTATACAGCGCAGCTGGGAATCTGATATAGAATGATTCTATTCCTAGTTCATTTCTGTTTGGATTGACTAAATGAAAGATCACTTTCTTTCTAAAGAACAAAATTTAACAAAGTTTATTTTTATCTTTTTAGCAAACAATTTAGTGGGTTTGATAAAATGATTTGATGTTAGGCCTTTGATCAAGATATCTTTGAATTTACAATTTTATACCGCGGTTAACTTATCTTTTCTTCGTTGATGTCCCTCGTAGACTTCTCAGTCGAAATATCTTGCGAGCTTGCCGTAGTCCAAAGTTCCAAGAAATCCTCTTCTGCCTCTATCCAAGCTGGTCTCAAACTATCAAAATTATCAGTCCCGATTACGTCCTATGACATAGTCCCGAACTCGATTACCACTCCCGACAAAGTTCCAATTTATACATTAATATTACTTCCCCATGAAAATATCTGCAATATCATTCACTGTCCTTAAAATTTCACTGATAACCCAATTCTGACTATCTAGATTATACTCGTTCCCTCTCACGAACCTACGATCAGTTCAGAAGCGCGATGCCGGTCAGAATGAAATCTTCCTGCATGATTCACCCCTCGAAGACTTCGTATTAAACTACCTTCATTTTTTTCATAACATTTGACCGTCCTTCTCTCACCCAGCCAATCCATACGTTCGTTATATTTTGTTGTAGCTGACCTTTCGATCGTCTAAACTTCTTCGCCCAATCCCAAATTTTCTACTTTCGGCATCAAGCCATCTCTTAATGCATTTACAAAACCAAAACTACATTGTTTATTCACGGTCGTTGCTAAGCTCTGGCTCTCGTGATATTTCGTAATGCATGTTCCACCATATAGTCTACAAATAAATGTTAGTTTATTTTCATGTGACATATCGGTATGTCACAGTACTTCAACAAATTTAACACACCATGAAGTAATGTTTCGACATCAGAGACGTTCATGGAATGGACAATCAATTGATAAGTTGATTCAAGATAATGGTTACTTCAACCTGGACCTGTTCTCTTACGAAGACAACGACTTTCAAAATACGAGCCTTTGGTAGAAGAAGTAACTGTTCTTGATAGTAATGCTGAGTATGCTCACATAAAAATACCAAATAGGCGAGAAATCACTGTTTCCACAAGACATTTAGCTCCCGTTGGACAACTTACTTCCATTAGTAATGAAGAGTTTTCTGTTGAACCTACGGCGGTGGAGATTACAAGTGAAACTCTTTCTTCTAGTGATGACTTTGGTACGTCTGAAATAACGCTTTCTTCTGGTGATGACACTGGCCCGGCTGTCAAAGATACTGCCCCTTCGAGTGAAGATACTGTTCTTCCGAACAAAGAAAAACATTTCCCTCACGAGATAGTATCTCTTGAAGATTATTCTACATCTTCTCATCCTGATGTAACGTTACCACGAAGAAGCTCCAGAATAAAGAAATATCCGTCTTATTCAAAGGATTTTTATATTTAGATAAAATAAAGCGGGGGAGAATGTTATATGCATTATTTTTTATGTTTCCATGATTACATAAAAATTGTTACTTCTATTCAATTGTAAGTAGAGGACAAATAAGTCTAATAAAACCTTATTAAAGATATCTTCTACTATCGATTTACTACAGTAACATGGTAATGTCGATATCAAATGTAAATTGTCTTGTATATTGATCTTCGAAAACGATTTGACAAACGATAAAAATTGATAAACGAAACACAATAGATAGTAATTAGTGTTTTTGTATTTTTCGATTAATATTTCTGTGATTTGCGCTGAATTGTTTCATTGTTCTCAAATTCGTTTCTTTCCACATCAAATTATTTTATTTCCTCATACTTCATTATTGTTGCAAATTACATGAAAATAATTTTCCAAGCAAATTTTACCATATTACATTGTACTACCCAATATTATTACAAATGTCTGGTACTTTTCTCTGTTTCGTACCAGTATGCCAACTTCTACCTACACCACTAACATTTTTAACAAAATCGTTTGTGGTACTCGTTAGAAGAACTCTGACAAATAAACATCTTAAAAATGCATTTGCATCCCATAGAATAATTTTCTCTTCATATAGTATTTGCAATAAATTGTTTCTCAACATATGTATAAATTCGGGAGAAATGTCTATTGTGAAAAAAAAAAGATTATGATCAAATATGCTCTCAAATAAGAATTGCTTTCTTAAAAGCCTTCTTCTGAGAAAAGTAAAAGTATTTGAGTTAGACTATTCGAGCGTCTCACTATTTAACACTGAGTTAATAATGATATTTGCTTTCCTGATGCCATTATTTTATATTTCAGAAGATGAATTGGTGCTTGGGGTTCATCGGTGCCTTCGAAAGCATTCGACCTGACTTTTCGAGAAGACTTTTCCAGGGCAGTATGAGTAATGCAAAAATTCATAAACAATGATTTTGCTCTCAAGTAAGTACATCTTTGTGCCTTTAAATGAAATTTGATGCATACAAAAATATTTTGTTTATAAATTTATCCATATCACAAAATTAACCCTTTGTTTTTATTTTAAAAACAACAAAATGGAATTAAATGTGTAAATACTTTTTGTGTTCCTTTAATAGATATTTTAATATGTACCATAGAGAAAACGTTTACAGTTTTTAATCAATATGGACTTTGCACAGTACTAATAGCTGCTGGTGTCAATTGTTGAAAGACAGTTGACGGCCGGATGAACATCGAGTGTTACAGTACGTAGGAGAAAGTTGACAATTTGAACCATTGACTCAATTGTACCGCACCGGTATTTCTATTCACATAGTATATAAGGTAGCACAAATGCTTCAGAACACTGCCACGGGGTTGTAAGTTAAGTCTACGGTATGGCAGATATGGGAATCTACGGTATGGCAGATATGGCACATGCCATGGGCGCCTCTTACAAGGGGCGCTATTTAGAGTACATTATCAAATAACAACCACCTCAGATTCTCACACTCTCTTAAATAAATAACAATAACCCCAGATTTGAAGTATCTTGACAGGTTCGCAAGTTATATGTTTGCCATGGGCGCCTGAATACTTTCATACGTCTCTGTCTTGTCAAGTAGGATCAGTCTGATCAGTAATTGGAGGTATATGTTACAGTTTTTCTATTGAATACTGTAAACCACTGTATGTAATGTGATATGGTAATTGCAACTTTTATGTTACATGTAACACACGTAATTAATTAATTTCAAAATACGCATTCTAAGACTAACGTTTCTCTAGTTTACTAAGATCGAGCTGGTTCTCTAAGACATGGTGAAATGAAAGTCAAGACGTGATCTAATGTTTGGGATGTAGATTATAGGTTTACTCACATTGTGCTAATGTGAAGCCAAGCATTAAGAATATTTTTAAATACGTTGCCAAGATGAAAACTAAGCTTAATAGACACCACCATACTCGTAAAGGAAGACAATTGAAAGGTGGGGATTACAACTTGCCGGACAGAACGATGCGTTCTTTAGTAGAGGACAGAACGATTTACGTTGTGGTCGAGTAGCAATTGCTTTCTATAGAACGATATCGGAGGTAGTAAAGAGCAGAACGTGCTAATCAGTGATCGCGTTTCTGTTCTTAGTTGAGCGATTTAATTACAGGGGTTAGGATAGAAGGTTTAAAATTTAATGGACGCAAGTGGAACGGAACAGGATCCAGTAGCACATGGCATGACATCGCCGATGGCAGGAGGTGAAACGTCTACAATCATTATTCAAGTAGGCAGAGGACTCGAAAAGGAAAGTGATGTGATATATAACTGATATATAAACAATTATGAAGATTAAGTAATGTCATTAGTTTTGTAAGTTAAGATATATTTAAGAATAAAAAGGGAAAATGTAGCCATGTGTGAATGTGATAATCAAAGAATGTCCGGGGTGTAAATACAATGAACACGAGAGGAAGTAATTGCGAGAAAATATTTTTTTCCTTTCATTTAGTATTGTTATTTGATTTTGTGGAATTAACAAGTACAGTGAAGATAGAGGCAGAAGTTTTGGAAAATAAATTGGAATTTTAATGTTTTTCGAAAAGACGAATCTGTTTTGATTTCTTTGTTTATTATTCCAGTGATTCAATTGCACAAGTTAAAAGAGACAAGACTGTCGACCCACGATAATAAATTTTCTGTGGCTCGCAACAATCCCCTTTCTGATTAATAGACGAAAATACTGAGCAAGCCATAATAGACGAAACATTCGATATTAGTGTGTAAATAAATAAAGAAACTTTGTTTACATTAAAAGGGGAGCGTAGCGGGGGATATACCAGTTGGAATTGTGTTTTATTTATTGTCACTTAAATTAGAGAATAGTTGGATCTGTGTATATTTAAATAAATAATATTAAAACCAATATTCATAACGAAGATCCACTTCAGTAAATACTTAAAATCGAAGATCTATTAAGAAGAAACTATTTTTAGCCAATTTTCGCGTTATCGCTATAATTGTGCATCCTACAAAGTCAGTTAATTTCGTGTTAAAAAAATTGGAAAACACTCACGCATTTGATGGAATGTATATCTGATGACTTGTAAACTTAACGTCTGCTTGCAGTAGAAGAACAAGTTCTAAAGACAAAGACAATGACTATTTGAATTGAAATTTTTCAATTTGTTGGTCGATTTATTTGAGAATATATTCTACGTGATTACATATTAGAAAAAAATTCATGAAATAAATGCAAAGAAAATCCATCTACGAAGACACGCTACATGAAAAGAGAACCCTATTATTTCTACCAAGCGAAGCCGTATGAGCAAAGCTTTCTTGAAACGCGCATGTTATCTCGTGATCGGATCTCGTCTTTGTTCTATGGAATTAGACACTGTAACCGTGCGTAGCAGCATTGGCGTCATTTGGGAAGAATGAGAATTATACTATATAATGTTGAAGTATCATTCATAAATAGATTAAACGAAATAGTTTATATATCATTGAAAGAAAAATCGATATTTGAGAAAGTAAAAATACGTAGACGTTGGACAATAGAAGATGACAACAATCAAAGCTGTAGTTTTGTGACATAATTTGACGTGGAGTGTGATACTGAAATCGTTTAATTGTGTCTCTTAGATAGGTTGGAATGTTGACATTTTTAGGTAACCCACTTCAATCTCTTAAACCAAAATTGTCACTTCTATCTCGAAGCGTATCCTTCAGTATTATATTGTTTTACATCCAAACTCTTTTTTAGTACTTTCTATATAATGTATGTATATAACTTTACCATAACTTTTAAATTACTTACTTTAAAAAACTTTAAAATATATTCCATATAAACAAAGTGCGTAAACGGAACAAATGCATATATTTATATTCATATGTCTCGTACCATTTGAAATATCGACGCTAATTTAATTGAAAATTACTGAGCATGTTGCATTAACCTTCATTGTGCAGGCTGCATTATCCTTGAGACGAAAAAGTATTTTTACTAATGAATAAGTGGATGTGTGTATGCTTCTTATAACTAATATGATTTATTTGGTTATAATAGGTTGAAATTGATGCCATATTTATGTGGGAAGAATTCCTTTTCTGACATTAATTTTTTATACTTGCTGCATGAATAATTTCCTACTACTTTGAAACAAATTACTCACATTGATTCTCTATGATTACGCTACGTGCCTTTGGTATCGACTTTTGCCACCATATACTTACGCATTTTTCATATACTGGATGAGAGCATTCAATGACTCTCTGATACCAGTGGTCAATCGTGATAAAACAATCCTGATAGTTTGAACATGACCTTTTATTCGCCTATTTGAAATTGGGTTCTTTTAAAAGATGGCGCGACAATAGATTCCCGCTACTCTCTTCAAAAATTTAAATCGATCGAATTTGACCACATGTTCATTGCATTACATGTTAATATGCGCTTAACCAGCATTATAATTATCAATATGCTTAATGAATGTTTTATTCTCATTTTAGCTAAGTTATTACATGAGTTACGTCTATTAATAGGTTCAGTACCATTGATCTGAATTTTCAGAACAAACGGATCACTTTCGCAATATCTCAATTGCCCTGCAAAATTTTGCAGTCGAGTTCCCGATAGAAAAAAAATCACACATTTACGAATACCTCTTTATTTATCCCAATTGTACAAATATAAAAAGAAAAAAATATATTATGCGGAATAAATCCCTGGATACTGCCTCCGTGATCAGGACGTCCCTGGGGAAGGCCCTCGAGAGCTGGGCCGATGGGGCTAGCTGCACGTGACGCCATTTGCGTGCCAAGTCCGGGCGGTTGGAGCCTCAGCCGGTACTTGGGTATGCCAGCACCGCCACCGCCTGGGCACAGGGCTTGCGGGCAGCCGGCGAGGACTCCGGCCGGCTAATTAGGCGGCGGCGAACCCTGACTCCTAAGTTTAGAACATGCTTAAGTTGTCAGAGTTGCTTGCTTTAGAGAAGTGAGAGTTGTCATTTCCAAAATGTTTTTACTTTCACATACGTGTAGTATGGATGATGTTATGTAATGCTGAATGGATACTCAAGTTTTGGGGATTCTTGATGTCCAAGCAGTGTGGTTTTCAAACCGACTATTTGCTCCTCCGTCCGTTATTCTTTCTGCCTGTCCACCCACCCACGCATTCCAACCACCCACCCACCCACCCATCCACCCGCCCGCCCGCATGTTTGACCATTCATCAGATCGTCCGTCCACCATCCGTCCGTCCGTCCGTCTGTCCGTCTGTCCGTCCGTCCGTCCGTCCACCGTCCGTCCGTCCGTCCGTCGTCCGTCCGTCCGTCCGTCCGTCCGCCCGTCCGTCCGCCGTCCGTCCGTCCGTCCGCCCGTCCGTCCGCCCGTCCGTCCGCCCGTCCGTCCGCCCGTCCGTCCGCCCGTCCGTCCGCCCGTCCGTCCGCCCGCCCGTCCGTCCGTCCGTCCGTCCGTCTGTCTGCCCGGAATAGCCCGATTGCATTCCGCGGTCAGTTTTCCGTCTCACCCGCTTCCCAGTTAATCCCTTTTCCCTTTTGTCTACCTCAGAAGGCAGAGCTCGATAGCACGATAATTTTGAAGGCATAGCACGAACGCATAGCACGATAATTTTGAACGCATGTAAACGAGTCAAAATCATCGGTACTGCGTATGAAATGTAACTAAATAATTATTTTAAGTATGCATATTTTACGGGAAGATTAGAGCCTCTTTATTCGTCTTTCTTAGAGCAACGCACGATATACTCGTATGTAGAAATCAGTTTCTGAATTAAGAACATTCAACACAGTTTAATTCCAAATTAACAAGCTTTTCATACTTTTTATATCTGACCAGTAAAATAGGAGAATACGACAAAATAAACTACGTTATAAGAAGTATTTGTTCAAAGAGCTATCTGAGAAGCACTGAAACATAGGCGACATCTTCCTTTTATTCATGAGGAATGGGTAGGGGGTAGGGGGTCACCTGGGTAGGGGGAAACCCCTCTAGCGGACGGTAATTCGGCGCCGGATCTCGCCAGCGGGGAAAGATCACCGACATCTCCCGAGAAAAAACATGCACTACACTAACGGGACTAATGACCACAGCAGTTGACGAGCCCGGAAACATGAATCAATCAATCAATCAATGAGGAATGGGATGCAATATGTAAATCAAACGGCTGCTTTTCATCTGTGTGAACAGGCGATAATGGGAAGCGTGGTATTTCTTTGTTTGCTATTGTATTGTTGCTCGACATGTGTGAATACCACTAAAGGTATTTACTGAAGCTGATGTTGACTAGACACATCGCATTTCAATTAGTTTTGATTTTCACAAAGACGTGGATTCAGTTTCGCACAGACAATATGAGTATCATGGCGTGAATACTCAGAACAAACGAACATGCGGAACTTACAGAAAGGGAAAAAAAAAATAATTTGAGAGGTGATACAAGTGCACTTGAGGTTAATCAACAGAAGGATGATGGAGATAGATACGAAAAATTAGCAGATTTCAAAAGTAAATTGAACTTTTTACGGTGAGTATTACTAAGAGAAGGTTGTTGAGAAAGAAGAGTGTTTCACGTGTTACTGCACTCAAAGAATTCAAGGATTACATCGTTGCTGGTTTACAGGTTGATGAAAACGAAGCGTCAGTTCGACAAACACGAAGAAATCAACGTTATGGAAAGGATTTATAAAATAGAGCACACATAGAAATTTCTCGGTAACCAAGACGCTTCAAACTAGTATTTCCATTAAAAAAAGGATTACATTTTATCTTTAATACTTACTCTCCATTGCGTATGAAAAATAAAACGTAAGCGTAGAGGAGGAAAATTGTAGGAGAGGAATAGAGGTGAGAAATGTCTGCGCCGGGAAGTTTTTGAGGATTTTTTTGTGCAGGTTCTCGTGTTAGCTGCCAGAGGATTCAACGACAAGAGGGAAGTGAGACGAGGTTCTGAAGCATCTGTTGTTGTTTTTTTCATCCAAAACATATAGTACTATTATTTAGTCGGAATAGCGTAGTAACTAGAAAGTGTTTGAAGTTATGATATTTAATAAAACACACCGTAAATAATTGGAAACGAATTGTGTAACAGGTAATCCTACACAGGGATTGCAAAGTAAATGAAACGAAGTTTCCAGCGCTTAATGATCATGTTGAATATTCATCGCCGAGTCTGTCGAATGAGCAATGGTCTCTAATAATTCTGTTCAATTTGAACTCGTAATTTTCTTGCAAAGCACTAACCAGTCAGCAAAATATAATTTGACAGGATGATTGTCTCGTTACCGCTTAATCGGCCCGTATTGCATATCAGAACGTCTCGTTACCGCTTAATCGGCCCGTATTGCATATCAGAACGTTGGAACACTTGTAATAATTGTACATTTATAAAAACACTTGAATGTATGAATTTGGCGTTATTGGGTTGGTAGTCCGACTTCGCCGGCCAGCTACCGGTGTCCTCCATGCCTGGGCCTAGTTAAATTGCCGTGCTTGGGGGTAAGAGCGACATGAGGCGAATATATATTTTCTTTACCATAACAGGCAAGATCCGCCTGCTTGAGCTTTTCTTCGTCACCCAGCTACAGAAGCTGGGACGATTTCAAAAGAAAGCTACAACTTCATTTTTGCCTCGACCAGGAATCGAACCCGGGACCGCAGCACGGGAAGCTGCCTACGAGCCAACCCAGAAGCTTCAAAAAACACTTAAGAAATGAAATAATTTTCTCCCGATGACAATAGTTGGTGGAGGAAGTAAAAGCCCACGTCAGAATCGGGAGGAAGGGGGTTGAATTTGTGAGGCGTGTCGGCGGCGCGGAGCAAACACCGCGCACGTGATGTCATTTGCGGGCGGCGCGCACGGGCTCCGCGCCGCGGCGGCGGCGGCGGCGGGGCGGGGCGGCGTGCCCGGAGGCCGGGGCCCGCTGGCGGCGGCGGCCGTGCGCGAGCGCGCCCGCCGGGCCGACGTGGTCTTCCGCGGGCGCGTGCTGGAGCCCGAGCCGGAGGCCGAGGCGGCGGGGGCGGGGCGCGCGGAGGAGGCCGCCTTCTGGGTGGAGGCCGTGTACAAGGGCGCGGGCGAGCTGTCCGCGCTGCTCGGCGGGCCCCCCGACGCCCTCGACGTCACCGACAAGTGAGTGCCACGCGCCAGGGCCAAGGCCGCTTAAGCATGCACTAGGACCGCAATTGAGAAATTATGGGGAGAAGGCAAAAAAATAAAATTGGCAATTTTCCTTTCGTCAACCGGACAATAAAAAAATGAAACGAATTATCTGCAGTACTGCTTTACCTCAGATTGTGGGAAAATTTTAAATTGAATTAAAAACCATAAGTTACTAATATTGATAATTGCATGTTAGACTAGAGCTAATTAGGTAATCATTGTAACTAAGACTAAGACTATATAATGTGTTTTAAATGTAAACTTGAGTAAACTTAAATGTATTTACGGAGAGCTGCCCGTGGGATCTTTCCAAAAGCAGTAAATATATTATTATTATTATTATTATTATTATTATTATTATTATTATTATTATTATTATTATTATTATTATTATGAACTCGAGGACTGCCTAACGTGGGCGCGACGGAGGGCTTGGCATTTTCTGTGTTACTTGTCTATTCAATTGTAGTCCATCTGTTGCTTGTCGGTCTCTTAATACTTGTTTCTTGCCTTGATATTTCAGTAAATGCAACACGTAAAGATGTAGCTACATTTTTTGAAGAAATAAAACAATATTCTGTTGATAATGTCCTTTTTAAATAATTAGGATTTACCTTAATTTTACTATCCTCATGATGTAACTGATGTGTAATGTTTAAAAAATTTGTACCGAGGTTCTCTTCTTTTGGGCTGCTTGACTTAGACTCAGAAAATCGGTTAGCGTGATATAATGACTTTTCTCTATTTCTGTTGTTTATTTATTAAATAATTTTGTAAATGAAATTAATGTTTGTTTTGTCTTGGACATTCAGCAATTAATTCACCCTTTTCATCGGGATTTGCGTTGATTTTGCTTTCGTAAAGGTATAACTATTTCTTTGTTCTTTGTGAAAAAATGTTTCTCTAGCAATCATTTGAGACAAAAAATGTGATTTTAAAACGTGTATCGGTAGAACTTTGCAACTTTAAAAAATTTTTAAAAAAATAAATGTAAAATTTTCTCAAACAATAAATAGAATAATACTAAGAAATCTCAAAATAAAACAGAACTCATATTTCAAGAAAACATCGAGATAAAAGCGATGACCAAATATTTTTCAATCATTGGTGGAGGTAATCACACAATATTCAGAATATACCGCCCTTGTTTTCAATCTGTTCTCTCACTTACGCCTTCTTTACTACTATAGACATTTTCTAGCGCGTTATCGGCGACATTCCTAGAAATCGGTTCCGAAAGTCGTACTCTATATACTAACATGTATGCAGGTTCTCTCTTCGTAAACACGAAAAAAATGTTAAAAATAATAACAAGACTTATTTAAATAATTCTATACTTCTTTATCGTTGTGAAAAAGTGATCTAATGTTAATTATGTCTTTCTGTTCACACTCAGCGATGTTTTGATAATTCAGTAATCTTAGAAAATGTTAATTAATGCATAAAGATACAAGTAAATAAGTATTATTAAATGTAATTCATCATTGGACAATCATTGCTGTCCATTACCAGGATCAATCACAATAGTCATCTGCATTTCACGAGATTCCCAATGATTGGGCGTACATGAATACGGGATAATAGGCGAGTCCATAACAAATGACGTTGGTAAGCCTGGCGCAGACTCAATACAATGGAAATGCATGTTTATCAATTGTAGGATTAGAATAACAACACATCGTTTGAATTGCGATTCATCATGTTCCATTCGTATTCGCCTTGTTACGTTCTCATTGGTTTGCTAAAAGAAGTTAATCACGCGTATATTTGAAGACGAGTTTTTACGGAGGTGAAATTTTGAAGGTGAAATCACACTTTTTCGTCGTCGCTATTAGTGCACCTTCTTCTTGTTCACCTATCTTAACAATTGAAATTTGAGACATGTCTTTGCGTCTCTTGAGTGTGTACCAACTAAGTGTCCTCCATCATCGGTACAATATTCTTAGAGAGCTTGTCCGTTGAGTAATTGAGGACCTGCATGTATATTAGTATGTACAGTACGACTTTCGGAACCCATTTCTCGGAATGTTGCATATAACGGACTAGAAAAAATCTGTAGTAGCACTTAAACTGATATATTTAATCTAATTAAAATTTTGCATTCCGATTTTCATTTAAATAAAATTATCCCTTTTGGAATGAGGACATGCCATTGATCTAAAGCAAGCGTTTGCGTGATGTTTCAAGAGAATTAACAAACTGTAAAGTTTTACTTTCTGTAACTATAATTTTGCGTGAATTGCGAAAAATATTCGGGACGATTAGTTTATTGTTGGTGGAATTCTCCTTGTACAAATGTGCCAGAATGGTACACTTCAATAATGTATATTAGAATTACAACGAACGCCTATTATTAATTGAATATGACATTTAAAAATAACATGTTAATGTTCCGCAACCTAATATGGCTGCTGCTAACTGCAAAGAGCAGACAATTGGAGGTAACACTGATGGCTGTTAAAGTTTCAAATAAACGCCACACGCTTGCGTCGCTATCTTATGGTGTTTTCTTTCATTACTCCTCCAAACATGCAAAGATGAATAAATAGATTATATGTATCCGAATCATCAGAAGCTTATGTAAATGTTAAGGAAGTATTGATATTACGCATTTGACCAGTTCTTTGAACCTTTATATCATATTACCTACAAATTGCATGCGTTCTGTTTTTCTGCTACTGAAATAACCAGTGTCTATTACAACTCTGAAACTAACCACTAACCAATAAAACTCTGGCACTACTGTCTATAACTCTGAAGGTGAAGGCAACTGTTCATTCCAGTAAGTGAAGGCGTTTAAGGCTTCAGTGTAACTGTTATCCTCAAAAACGGTTAATCCAGCGTTTATAATTGTTTTTATGGAGAAAGCTGTTGTAAAAGGAATTTTAAATTATACCAACCAATAATAGTTTCTACGAAATAACTTTTATTACGCGTAACTTTTCGAAATATAAACTGTTAGGAAATTGTACCCTTTTAGAACACAAAATATTATATTATTTATAGTGAAAACTAAATAATGATGATTAAAGCTTCCTTCTTTTCATACTTTCTGTGCACCTTGTCATATTTTCTACGTATTTTATCACTAGGAACCTAATGCATTTAGTCAATTGCTACGCCAGTAACAAAGCACACAAATTTTAGAGTAAACTCAACTGAAATAATTAATAAACCCTGAAAGTGTCATAAATACAAAAATTAACTTCATTTATTTGGGAAAAATGAGAAAACAAAATAATTGAGCGAATTAAACAGGAAGTAACAATGGTATTTGTAGTACAGCAGCACAACTACGTAAGAGTTAAGGGCACATTCCTAATACACAGTAAGATTCGTCTTTTCCGTGAGGACAGCGGGAATGCGAGGTTGCGGCTGGCGATGGATGTGCAGGCCCACCTGAGGCCGCCGCCCCGACCGCCCCCAGCCGCCCCCGGCCGCCCCCGGCGGCCCGCAATAGAGACGCGGGCGATCGCTCAGTGCGCGTCGTTTGTCTTGGGCGATGGAGGGGCGGCCGCCTATTGTGCACATCCATTACGCCCGCCCCGCCCGCTGCTCGCCTCGCTTCTCCCCGCTCCGCCCTCCCGCCACAGACTTCTCCCCGGGGCCCTGCTCGTCCCACATCACCCCACCCCGCTCCGTAGATCCCCGCCTCGCCCGCGCCCCCGCCCCCCCCCCCGCGTCCACCCACCTGCGCCACGACTGCCCTTTGCACGCGACGCTTTTGTCTCCCTTTTCAGCTCTTTCAGGACCGATATTGCTCGATTCGAAGCATTGGCTGAGCTGGCTCACGCGTCAACTGATGTAACGGCATTGCTCTCACCGGGAAGTCGTAGAGTTCGAGTCCCTATGGTGGTCGTAGAGTTCGAGTCCCTATGGTGGCAGGATTTTCCACTGGCTAGAATGCTAGACAAGTAGTTTTCCGTTCTTTCTCCGAACAACACCAGGCAAATGCCGGAGCAGTACTCTAACCAACGGGTCACTGACCGAGGACGATCTTTCCTTCCCCTTGACTCACCCCTCACTTACACACACATGCACACACACGCGCTACACTACCAGATTTATGGGTAAACGATTCGGGAGCTTGTTTCGACTGAGATGATGTCCCGCTGGTGAGAGATACCTGGGTGAGGAAACTCCGCAAAACGCCGTGTAGGTCGACGGCGGATCTCACCAGCCCGAGGGAGAAGAACACAGCCATCTCTCATGATTAAAACCTGCCCAAGGGATTAATGACCATAGCAGTTGACTTGCTCGGATACACGAAATATTCAATTAATCGAATCGAAGCAAAGTTTTTAAACATCCATTTTTAGATCATTTTTTGTACATTCTAATTTGTATAAAATGTAATTATAATCTTTTTATACATTGGATGATTTTATGTTTTTAACATTAATTTTTATTATTTCAATAAATACATAAACATTTCGTGTTTTGTGTGTGCTAAGAATTCATATATTTTTCTAGGAGAAAGTTGATTTTCCGAATTTCGTAATAAGGTTTGCGAATTTAATATAACCAACTGACATGAAACAAATGAGCGCTCAACCTGAGAAGTGTTTTTTCTCATCGGCACACAGCAACTATAGTGGGACATTGCAAAGAAAACGCACACTATAATCTCGCCCGACCGGGAGTGGCGTCACGGAAAGCGAGCACGTTGACCAATGAGCAATATCGTGAGGGACAGTTAAATTATATACTTAATAAAAAAGGAATCTATTCAAAACAGAAAATAAATACTTTTATATAGTTAATTGATTTGAAAATAAATATTAATTTTACACAATATTGAATATCTGAATTCATTTCAATTCATTTTTTCTAATTCCTTTAATTCATTATAATTTTGAATTCATTTTTTAAAGATTGAATTAGATTTTTGCGGTAATACATCTAGTTAACTAGAAACTCACATTCATATTTTTTTCTACAGCTAAACTGACAAATGTGTTCTAGACCGAATTATCTAAAGTTGCAGTGCAGGATACTGTGGCCTCAGTTTTAAGAAACGCATCAAAATATTAACGTTAAATGCAACCCGTAACACTCGTATATTGTTGAATAACTCCTTAACAAAGCGTTTTAGGGCCTTCAAAATTACAATTTTGAAGCCGAAGACCAAAGGTCTCAAAGAAATGTTTCTCACACCATAATCTAAAGGGTGAGATATTCTAGAACATTCCATTAAAATATTTGCCGGTTCGGCGCTTATCGATATTACCAATAAAACATATACATTGCGGAATACAGAATATATTCCTGCGTGAGCCCTTGGTGTTGGTGACCATCTGTGTGACATCACGCTTAGAAGGCTTAGATTTATCCATCTTATATTTATGTACCCCGTGATTTGAGCAGATTGTCGAGGTTTATTTGCATAATTATTAATTCAAGATTCGCATTATCAGTAACAACTAGAAGTATTATTTTCAGTTGTTGATACCGATGTAGATAGTTTCTAATGCTTCATTTCACATTTTGTCATTATCTACTAGTGCTGTGTACCTAATTGTGGAGGGAACTACGATGGAAACGGACCACATGTTCAATTTCACGCTATTCATGTTCAGCAGAATGTTTCAGTTTCACGATACCCTTAGGAAAAATTGGGGGGGGGGGTTACATGCGAGAGTTTTCGCAGGGTAGAAACCTACTGCTGCCACTAAAAGACACTGCATCTCTCAATTGTCTCTTTTTCAACGAGATCACAGAACTCGATCAAATATATATTTTCATTTCGTAACACTCACTGCAGTCGACGAGTTCGATTTAAGGCATCAACTTCTTAAATTCGTAAACTACCTCTTGTATTAACTTATTTCATACTCCCCATTTATACTATTTTACTTCCTTCCTTCCCTTCTTTAATTCAAGGAAATCGATTTTGCTTTTCATCAAATGTTTACATTGTTTTATATTTACTTTTTATTTTCACTTTGTTATTTCTCACTTTCGTTCTGGTGCTGTCATATCTACGCCTGTTTTTGTTTTTCCAAGGCAAACACCTCTTTTGAATTTCAAAATGTATCTCTATTTAGTTTTTTATTTTATACAATTGTCTTTCTCTGGTTTACCTTCTTTATGTTTATTCTTTCTATTTCTTTCTTACCTGACTCTCCTGTTCTGTTTTCTATTGACTGCTCTGATTTTTATTATTCTGTTGAGAAAACAATATTGCGGAAAAGATTTTCATACTTCTCAATTCTCATTCTGTATTGCTGTCTCTGGTATCTTCTATATATACTTCACTTCTTTTTTCTTTCCCCAATCACTTTTCTTTCCATATGAGCTGTTTAATCGCTTTCCTTGCCTTACACTATTATATTTCCTATTATCTACTTTTCGCTCAGCTTTTCCCATTTCGTGTCTCTAAGGTTTCTCATGAGAATCTTCCCACACCTCTCGAAAGTTCTCTCTGTAACTTTTGTTCACCTTGTGTTCCCTCCGCTGTGCTGGCTGGCTGAGACCGCCCCTCGCTCCGCCCACCGCAGGAGTCTCGCCTCGCAGGAGTCGGTGGTGCTTCGCGGCGCAGTCGGCGTTTGAGGCGCGGCTTCGCTCGCGAGTTCTTTCCGCCCGATTCGCCCGACCCCCCTCCCCGCGCTGGGACGCGCTCCGCCCCCGTCCCGTGTACGCCCTTCGCGAGTTGCCAAGAGGCGCGGCCGTGACCTCGCCTGCCGCCCTCGCGCCCGCTCCATGCCTGCCTCCGCATCCACCTCTACTCCCGCCCCGACATCGGTCCCGCTGCCCCTCCACCCCTATACCGCGCCGCCCTGCACCAGCCTCTGCTCAACCCCCGCGCCCGCCCCCGCTCTGGCGCCTGCCCCAGCGCTGCCCTCGCGCCGGCGCCGCCACCGCCCCGGCCTCGCGCCGCTGTCTGCTGACGGAGTGTTTGTCATCCGCGCCTAACTTCGCGTCTGTGTCTTGCGCCAGTCCCAAGTTGCAGCGCGTGCTCTTGTGCTCTGCGGCGAGGCCCGCGCTATCGCGGCGCCGCCTGCTGTTTGTGTGCGTCTCCGATTTATGCCTGGGCGGGGCGGCGGCACTGTGCTGCGCGAGTCAAGGAGTACGCCTCGTGCTAAATGTCGGGGCAAGGTGGGAGGGCCGCGTAGAGTTTCGCAGCTGGGCAACACTCATTAACGTATGAAGATCTCGGCTACTGGGATATTGAGGCATCAAGGTGATGGAGCATTGGGGCTTTGGGATAGCGGGTCGACATGGCAACGAACGTTTAGGGCATCGCGGCATCGGTTCGTCGAGAAATTTTGTCGTCAGCACGTCGGGAAATATACGGGGCCTTGCAGGCTGTTTAACAGACGTTGCGAATCTCGTCGTAGTTTTCTTCATGGCGAAACTGCACCGGGATGGTCGGCGCCTTGATTTATGTGCTGTGTGTGGACGGTCGTGATCCTGAGTTGCCCACACAGCTCGGACCTTCATCATGGCTGTGCCCACGGAAGCCAGGCCAGGCAACAGCTTCTGAATGCCAACATTCATTTTACGTCGCAGACAAAAAATAGAGCTGAGTTTGAGAGAGAACACTAAATTAAGGAAGCAACTCCGATGTCGTATTTGATGAATAAACACAAGCAAAAAGTTGGTTTCCCTCATGCAAATTTTTTCATAAATCCTGGGAATCAATCATTGTCGATTTTCTTAATCCTCTAAACTTTACAATGAATTTTTTTGAAAATTTAGATAAGATATAAACTATAGGAAACCTTTTATTTTCAAATTTGCAAGATGTAAATATTGTGTCATGTGAATACAACTAAATGTAACTACAACTACTCACGTAACTACTTTACTAATGTAACGTAAATACAACTTACTCAAAAATTAATTTTGTTTTAGAAATTCATACTACGCAAAAGTGACGAACATGAACGATTCCTTCCACCGAGCTGAGAAAATCGGAAAATTATAAGTGTATTGCTGCTTCAGGCATTACCTCGATAACATACTGTGACACTTCCCAACATATTCTTAATCTCGTAAATTAGCGAAATTGAAATCGCTGACAATAGAGACAACGATAGCTACATTGTTACAAGTGTTGTATGTAACCAATGCTACATCCAACATTCTTAGCAATGTCAATGAGTCATGAATACGGTAATGATCGAGAAACTCACGAAATGTGGTCACACAATGACATGCGTGTTTGAGGGGGTGACAAGAAAAAAATAATGCTCCTAAAAAATTAGCAATATTTTCAACATAATTCTTCAGTTAAAATTTCAAACTGAAGGAAATAAACTTGAGAGAAGTCTGAACACAATCGTCGCAAAGTGGCTTAGTGTTTTTAAATAAATTCAGTTTATGAATAACCAGTAAATGTACGTTTCAAATAAGTAGTCACCAGAAACTATTTTAAAGTAAAAATGTCAATATATCTTTGACTTTTATCATAATAAAAGCTTAATATTATTGTACTCGAAAATATTCAATTCAAGAAATTGACTGTTATTGTAAAATATATTACGAGGTTATCTTAACACGGATATGAACTGCAATTCATGATAGAGTTTTAAATTTCAGCTCATAGAATGTATACACTGTAACGTTTAAATTTATGAATGGTCAAAATTTCCCTTTTCTAAGATCTCTCCGTATGAAACCGAATGAGGCAAATTTGTTTAGGGAATAGTGACAGGAACAAGTAGGTAGACACACGGCAAAAGAATGAAGACAGAAAGACAAAAGGTATTCTTACATATCTCTTTCCGACAGCAATTGAATGAATTGAAGATAAGTTCTAAATGAAAAAATAACAACCAAAATTATAAAATTGAGCACACTACATTGTATAGACATGTGTAGATAGGTTAGTCATGTGTAAATAATGCATACTTCATTGCATGTTAGATGTTATTATGAAATTTTGAAAAATGCAATCAGAGGTTCATGTTCTTCAAAAAAAGCTCTTTACTTCTGAAGTTTTGACGATCTCAACTTTTATAACGTTTTGGTTTTTACTTTTTATTTTCTCAACTTACTACATACTTACGAAGTAAATAGCAAGTATTGTAATGTTCTGGTCGAAGTTGGCAATTTTTTTAGAGACAAAATGCGTATTGCCGCCCCCGCTAAAGAAAAGGTTGATAATATGTTCCTGTACGTAGTAATTTAGTTTCTCTAATACGTTATGTAATCATACATAATCCTCGTTTCGTGGGTCCTGGATACCGAAAAATCGATTGACGGCAAAAAGGAAATGGTTGCTTGCTTACGTGACTGAAGTGCTCAGGCTGTGCTCCAATATTTTACTAATTTCGACTACTTTCTTACATCTTTCAGGTACCTTTGGTTTTTAAATTGTTTTCTTTACTTGTTTACTTGTTACAGAAACGCTGAATGAGTTTTACATTGTCGGAAGCAGTGGAAAAGAAGTAAATAATTATTGGTTTAAGAGACAGCGTAACGGACAAACGTGCATTTAAACAAGTTCAAGGACTTCTAATACATATTTGCTATACAAATACATTTTGATTTGCGTGAAGGTTTAAAGAACTAGTGAAAGTGTTATAATTGTGAAAAACATCAAAATTCAAAGTTTCGTCTATAACAGTAACGGAAAATCTTGAACTTCGCGTTTTCAAATTCACGAATATCAAAGTGGTGAATTTTGTGGCCCTTAAAGCGGTAAAGTATAGCAATCTAATTGTATTTTATTAGTTTGCAGCTTAGAACTATTAACGTAAACACATTGAACTCTACTCGCAATTAACCAATAACATTTAAATACTAATTTTTTTTTTTTTAAAAAAACGTAACTTAAATTAAATAATTTAATACACGTAAATTAAAAAGATAATTTAGGAAACATTTTAACACTTATAATCTGATTTCTCATTTATTTATTTATTATTTCCTTTTTATTAAATCTACATTCTATATAACATCAAATACACCTTCTGAAAGCCTTCACATACGAAAACAATAATTTAGATGAACATATCCGAAGGCTCGAAGAGGTCGTTCAAAACTCAGACGGTTGGACAACAATAAGCAACACCGCAGAAACTTTCAACCATCCATCTGCGGAATCAAAAACACAATCATTACTACCAATCATGAATGAAAACAGATTTGCTGTTTTAGATTATGACAATGATTTTCCTTGCCTTTCCAATCCTCACAATTCCCTCTCGTCATCGACACGCCCACCCACAAACCGAAGCAAACAGGCTAGCAAGCGCAAAGAAACAAAGACATGTAGAGTTGCGCAACCTGGCCCACAAGTAAACAAGGACATTCGCACTGAACCCACCAAAAAGGTACTAATTTTAGCAGATAGCCATGGGCGACAAATCTCCTCCCTGCTCAGTGGG
Source organism: Teleogryllus oceanicus (assembly GCA_964035755.1). Lineage (NCBI taxonomy): Eukaryota > Metazoa > Arthropoda > Insecta > Orthoptera > Gryllidae > Teleogryllus > Teleogryllus oceanicus. The sequence continues at coordinate 91,119,483 of CAXIVR010000006.1, read as the reverse complement.
AAACTCCCATCCAATTTCTCTGTCATGTGTGTGTTTAAACCTAACGGGAGGTTTGCCGACCGTTTTGATCAGTGAATTGGACACCCACACAAAAACTCTCACCAAACGGGATACAGTCGTCATCATAGGAGGGCAGAATGACATCAATTTGGGTGGTCATTTTACACCTGAGCAACATGTTGACGAACTACAACGTGCCGCCCAAAACACGAACATTGTAATCTCGACTCTGCCCTTCTGGTACAACAAACCATCACTGTGAAAAGAAATTAGACACGCAAACAACCAATTAAAACTGCATCTGAGAGGCACACATATTAAATTATTTGAGCTTAATTTTCTCTCAGAAAAACACTTCACCCGGCACGGTCTTCACTGGAAACTTGTCGGAAAACATGCACTCGGTAGCACCGCAGAAACTTTGTCACCTGAAATGTTGACACTCGGCAAATACGTGAACTTGCAAAACACATCCTTACACCTCAGCAGCATCCGACCCAAAACTCATCCCCACCTACATCTACTAGTTGTCTTCCATCCTCCGGAATCCCCTTGGATCCAATTACCTTATCCCCTGAACCTAATCCTTATATTATCTCTCCCATTATTCATTCCCCTACATCTGTAACCCCTCCTTCCTCACCTCTTAACACAGCTGGGACACGATACTTCCTTTGACCACGCACTCGAGGTAAAAATGAGATAAATAAATAGCAACTATAGTCAGATGCAGCAGAAATGCATCCGTGTGCAAAAGATTCAAATAATGCATCATAGTGTGCAATCTCATTCAAATAAAATTGGATTTATCGAGGCAGCATTACAGTGTGATCTGAGTCAAATAGATGTTTTTTGCTTTAGCGAACATTGGTTATCTCATAATGATCTAAACACACTCCAAATTCCTAGTTTTTTCCTTGCAGGATCTTACTGTAGAGCGAGGGAATCAAATAAAGGCCCTGCTTAGAGAGGTTCGTGTATTTATGTAAGAAAGAATATTGATTCTACCTTCTTCTCAGAATTCAATTTATATGCAGTTGAAAAAGTATTTGAATTAACAATCGTACATCTTACTACGCTCAAAATTATCTTACTTTGCATCTACAGACCTCCAACAAAGCGATCTTTAGATTATTTCAAGTTCTTAGAAAATCTAGAGATAACTCTGAACAAAGTTAGTAATCTCTCTTTTAAATCCATTGTTGTAGGTGGAGATTTCAATATTGATTTTCTGAGCGAATCCCAGGAAAAAGAGCAGTTTCTCAATTTAATTCATTCTTTTAATTTAGATATTACACGGAATACTCTTACATCACAAACAGCAATAGATCAAATTATAGTTAACAAAACCACAACTAGATATGAAATAAAACACAATAAATAAAACGCATGTCAGAGCATTTACTAAAGATAACATAAAATTATTTACGGACTACTTGCTGAAGGAACTATGGGAGGCAGTTTATAACGCTATTGACACAAATGAAAAATATAATGTATTTTTCTCAAAGCTTTCATTTCACTTTAACGCGTGCTTTCCTATTAAAAAGAGAAAATTAAACATTTCACGAAAAAGTAATACTTGGATCACACAAGGAATTAGCACATCGTGTAAAAACAAACGTACGCTCTACTTTATTTCTAAACATCATAACGTATCAGACGGTTTCCATGTCTACTTTCGAGAATATAAAAGAATTTTAAGGAAAATAATAGTTCGGGCAAAAATATGAAAATTAATGAGGATATTTTGAACACTAGAAACAAAACTAAAGCAATGTGGAATATCGTAAAAAATACGACCACGTCATCATGACATTTCGTGGAGAATGTTGTTTTAAAGGATAATGAAAGAGAAACAAGTAATCCAGAAAAAAATTGCGAATATCTTCAACCAAAGCTTTTCTAGAATTGCGGTTGATCTCACAAAGGGACTAAAACCACAAAATTCAACATCATATGCTTCTCAAAACAATTTCAGCACGATGTTTATTTCCGAAACTTCTTCCAACGAAATTCTCAGAATACTCAGTAAACTAAAAAATAAATATTCATCTGGTTTAGAAGAATTTCTGGATTGTTTATTAAAAAATGTGCGCCATTATACACCCATTAACTCACATTTTCAATGCTTCCTTGTGCACAGCAATAATTCCAGATATTTTCAAAACAACAAAAATTAAGCCACTTTTTAAAAAAGGGAACAAAAAAGAAATTCAAAATTACCGTCCAATTTCTCTTTTGTCAGTTTTATCAAAAATATTAGAGAGGCTTTTCTATACGCAAATGGAAACTTTTCTCAGGAAAAACGAAGCGTTTTCAGACTCACAACACGGTTTCAGAAAAGCAAAATCTACGGAAACTGCCATTTTCCCCCTTAAAGATGTTGCTTCATTAATGGACCAAAATGAAGAACCCATTGGGATATTTTTAGATCTTTAGAAAGCTTTTGACGTTATTAACCATAACACCTTGCTCTCAAAATTACCTTCTTATGGAATTCGTGGTATTGCCCTAGATTGGATAACCTCGTACCTTAATCATCGGTCGCAAAGAATAGAAATATCGTACTGGCACGAAAGGACATTATTTACTTATCTTTCCAATTCTTTGCCAATTGAACATGGAGTCCCACAAGGTTCGATCTTAGGTCCTATCCTCTTTCTGTTGTACGTAAACGATATGCCCTCATCTATTAAATATGGAAAAACAGTTATGTTTGCCGATGACACGAATGTTCTTTGCAAAAAAGAAACAATTTCAGAAGTTTCAAATTGGTTTGGTAATAAAAAATTAATAGTGAACGAACAAAAAAATGTCTCATTGCAATTTTGCGTTTCAAATCGGCAATGGTATGCTCCATTGAAAATAAACAATATACAATTAGCTGATGTTAAAGTAACATAATTCCTAGATCTCTCAATTCAATCAAACCTCAAATGGAATGTACATATAACAGAATTAAATACTAAATTAAGCTCATTATGTTATGCATTCAGGATTCTTTATAATTCTGTCAACCTTCATGCAGCTCGTTGCGTGTATTTTGAAAATGTACATTCCCGCCTGAGATATGCCATAATATTCTGGAGAAGCTCATCCTTTAGTTCCCAGACATTTAGATTGCAAAAGAAAATTATCCGAATAATGAAAAAATGCTATCCACGTGATTCCTACAAGCCTCTTTTCATTGAGCTTGGAATCTTACCTTTGCCTTGCCTCTTTATTTACGAATCTGTAGTATTTGTCGAAACTGACTTACTTAACGCTGGGAACTTATTTTCATGTAATACTGATATTTATAGTTACAACACTCAACGTAGAAATCATGTTCATCAAGTGTCAGTATCAACAGCCCACTACAAGAAATCCACATACAATACATGTACGTTACTTTACAACGCATTTCCAGATGAAATTAAACAATTAAAATTGGTACACAAATTTAAGTTAAAAGTAAAATATTTTCTGCTGCAAAACTGTTTCTATACAATTAGAGACTATACTGATCGTTAAAAAGAAAAGTAATGTTTTACTTTAACAAAACAATGAAATAGTACAATGAATTAATTTACATTTGCATTGTATAATTTAAAAAAATACTTAAATGCCTGTAACAAGTAATGTACTTCAGCTTCCGGGTCAATGACCCCCATCTCGATCGGGTTTTGTCCAGTTTCCCTGATCCATGGAGAAAATGCTGAGATGGCCCCTTGATTTGCTTCTGGACGTAAATGTAGCTTCACCATGCGCACGTTTTGTTGAGCTTTCCTTTTGTTTGTAGTGGTAGTAGAGCTTAGGGCGAGTTTCCATTTGTTAGCAATAGAGAAAAATCAAGTTCGTTTACCGTTACAAATATGTTTTCTTTAATTCGGCAACGAAAATATCTGGTTTTTGAAATGTTAATCTCTCGCCTTTTTAAATTTATTATTACTATTATTATTATTATTACTATTATTATTATTATTATTATTACTATTTTTTCATCTTTCAACTATTAATAGTTAAATAGTTGGGAAGGGATTCTGAAACTCAGGAAAGCGTGCGCAGATGATATTCTCCCCCCATACGTCACATACAGTTTTTGACTGTTTTTACTAAATAAATAAATAAATAAATAAAAGTCTGTGCCCGTCTGTCAATCCGTTCGTCTGTGGCCACAAGCGCCTAAATCGTTCAAATAATTTTCTCCAAAATTGATACACCCCAAGCGATCTGAATGAAATCATGTCCTCACAACTTTGAAACGGATATTTTGATTCTTGCGGGTTCTGTACGAGAAGCATCAACTACATTTTCAAAATTTTATCAAAAATGGCCACAAATTTGTTATTAATAATTTTTCTCGGGTAGCGTAAAGTACGCTTAAAAATGGAATAGATCTGATTTTCGTTGAAAAATCTAAATTTTCTAAAATTGCTTAAGTTCAATTTTTTCTGTGCCTTCCTACAACTACAATACTAAAGATTGAGATTTTCTCTTAATAAAATGTACTGTTTCAAGGCAGATCTTGCTATAAAATAATATACAATTTTCCGAAAATATGTGTCGTTTTCGCTTAATTTTGAGTGAAGTTTAGCCAATTTTTAAACAGTTTTTAAACAACAACATCAAATTTTCCCCTTAAATATTGTCCTCGTATGTAGCAAAGGGCAGTAAAAAAGGAAGGATACGGGTACGAGTTTTTGAAAAAACTAGTGGTTTTGCGTAATTTATGATCAAAGTTTATGTAATTTTTTTTAAACACTCTCAAAAAGCAAGCATCGATCAGGGTAATTCCTTTGCTTTTCTATTCTGAAAAACTCTCATTCTGAAATCTAATCTGAAAAACTATCCTTACAGAGAAGATATTTATTTAATGCATACGCGAGTTTCAGTAGCTGTGAATACGAGGTGTCGAGAATACAGAGATAAAACATTGCATAAACATATTTAATGGAAGTTTGGAGTAGCAAGTTACAAAGCCTTAATGGCAACTCGAATATTTGAACCGAAAACTCGAGTGCTTCAAGAGAGTTTATTTTTTATAATCAGATTGTGATATCAATAAAAAGTTGGTGAAACAAGGAAGTATAGAATATTTGAGAAAAAGCATTACTGCCACTTTATTTTGCATTTGATTTGTTACATGGAATCGGCGATTGGTCAAACAAAAATAATGAGCTACGAGTTTTGTGTGAAATACTAAAGTATTTTCATTTCAATTCTAAACTATTCATTTGTTCATAAATTATTACATTAATATCAGTTACAGTTGACCTTAAACACCAGTGTAGATCATATAAAAAACGTCTAGTTTTTAATACGCCATGCACTGCATTGAACCGGCGTTGTATTACGTCTGTTTTCTTAATTATTGTATGAAGAACTAAATTACGCAAACAAATGTATTATTATTTATTACATGGTTTACTACATTAGCTTAAAAGAGTACTACATTAGCATTATAAAAATGATCTACCAATCTTAATAACTCCTAGCACAGAAAGTAAATGTTTTATTTCTAGTTACATTAAATTATTGACAATTTCCCAGCGTCATTCAGTTATGAGGTGACCCACTTTTGTAGAACAGCAATGTAGATCTTTGTAATTGGCAAATGTTTGACGTGGATGAATTAATGATGTGGTTTCTAAAGGGCTTTAAACGCAGTTCACATGTGCGAAAAGATAAACAGCTGAAATATGGAGATAGTTCTCACAACTCCAGCTCCCTCGGCAAAACTCCTGTAAAAATTTAATTTCCTTCCCCTTTGACTTGGAGTGAGCCTCAAGAATCAATAAATCTTGGAGAAGGGTGAATAAGTTACAGTCTCTGGAAATATCTTGACTGAGTTCCACGTAAATCACAAGAAGAGAAACTCTCGCCGTAGTTCACGGTTCCCAGACGCGCTATGGGATGTCTTCGAGCGTAAAACAAGATTTTCATTTCCATTTTCTTTTCTCTCGACTTACAAGTACTACCGCAATACCTAGAATAGTGGAGAGCATAAACTACATTTATATGCTTTATTTTTAGGACTAACTTTTTATGTGAGTAGTTTGAAAGTTGAATTCGTCATACGAAGCAAGACGAGCTCATGCAAGTGATTTTAGTGAACCTTTTTTATTCAGGGAATTTTTCATGATGTGTGGCTACACCAGGTTAGAAATTGTTCGAAAGTGTGGAAGTCTTACTACGATGTACGAAATTTGATTGTGTTTGTATGATCTATTTTGAACTTGTTGATTTTCATTAACTGAATTTTCTGTGCAACAAGTAAGAGTGTAAATTATCTTTATATTAATGTCTTGCAATATTACAAAACATGTGAAATCAACGGCATTAATTGTATGTCTTGATTTACATAATTAGATCGGGTTAAGTTGTTTGAATTCGATTCAACTTCTTCCAGAGGTATCTTAATTTCTTACCCTTTCCAAATTTGTTTTGTACTTTCCATTGTTATTCATATTCACGTTATTGGCTTTCGTTTGTTTTTTCATCAATGATGTGTATATTATTCGCGCACGTTTTTTTGAGCCCTCGCTTCGCTAGTTGCGAGAGAAGTGGGGAGTTTGGTTATTTTGACAAAAGAAATGTTATATTTAATTTGTAGTTCGTTTTTCGATGCAAAATAATTTCTGTTACACGGGCGCGAACATTTCTGGTAATTGGATTTTGTCGACAACTCTCGTTGCTATCATTTATTCTTAATTCAACTAATATTGGTAAAGGAATGGGACTATGTATACTGGGGCTCAGAAAAACGTGCATGTACTCGTTCTGGAGAGTAAATACATAATTACTATTTTTCATGCTTTTATTTTGAAAGTTCATATACAATGTTCATGTTTTCTCTAGCGATCAAAATTCTGTTAGACTATCACTTTTCATGATTTTGATGAGACAAGGAAATGAAAACAAACATTTCTTTCTATTTCATTTCATAAAAAGACAAGATACTGTTTAAGAACTGGTGCCATTTTATTGAAACAAAAGTGGGAATTTGAATTAAAAATACATAAAAATATGTCAAGAAAATAATTCCACACTAGTGATACCGCCGGAAGTAAGTGATGAAATTGAAAGATTGTACTTTTCCCACATTACATGACACAATTTCAACAATAACATTAGGTTAGAATTAAAAGAATTCGAATTTTTCAAAATATAAAATAATATACATTTGTTAGATATGTATAAATGGTACAATATAATATTTGTGAACATTATTTAAATAAAAACTGTGAGTTGGACCCGTTACTCATTCAGAATTTTGTATTGAGAAGGTGAAACATTTTCAGAAATGTCAAATTTCAAGTGAAATTATTGTGCTGCTTGGATATTTCTGCTTCAATTTCAGGCAACTGAACTTTATTTGTACATACAATTTACCAAACATATATGATATATGCATTCAAATAAAATATATTATCAGAACATTTAACAATTTTTTGTAATTCGAAGATTTATCTATATTATATTGCTCGGCATTGATTCCTAATTGAATTAACTTGAAAGTTTAAAACACTATTAACTTTCTTCGACTCGTTTCCTTGATACTTCACTCTGATAGTTAATCTGTTAAAATATATAAAATGTCTGAATTAATCCTAGGTGTATATGTCATAATATTGTAACAAACTGATTAAAATATTTTTTAGTTAAATTTTATTTATATTTAAGACTTCTACTCGTTTATATTCATAACAGTCCTCCTTTATCCGTAACTCCTATAATCTATACGTACAGTGTGTCACTATTTTTTCTGCATGCAAGTAATTCATTTACCTTTGATCCTCATTTTGTCGATAGATAATTTCTCTCTGTTCCGATACATTTCCTGTGCTTCTTTAGTTTTCCGTCATGTCTCGTTTTGATTCTTGTAGTGAGTACATAACGTATACTTCTCGTATTATTAGAAAAGTTGCCACAAGGCGGAATTGCTTCTAAATCAATGATTACAGATTCTAAAGACACCCATATATAACAGATTATTATATGTATAATACATACTATGCGGATATTAAAGATTACCCAGATTGCAGATTGCTAACCCACCTGTCATTAAGTAATTGATTCACATTTACACCACAGCCTCATTTGATTTACTTCATAGCTTAAAAGCAATAGCAAAAACAGTTTTCTTTCAAGTAAATTAGACAGTAAGCTTTCATGTAACCATGTCCTTTAAGTGCATCGCTCTACCAATTTAATGAACACTTTATTCTTTATTTATAGTATTATTAATATTTTTATTTTTTGTCCGTAATTAAAATATACTTGGAATACTTTGCCATCAAAGTTTGAGGAGCAAAGGGTAGTAAAGCAAATTTTTGGGAATGGATAGAAGCAAACTTGGGAATTTTAAATGAGAAGTCTCCTGCTCCGCAACTAAATGAACGAGTGGGAACTTTGGCGATTCGCTGGGCCCAGGAAGAGGCAGGCCGCGTACGGCTGTAACGACCGCAAGTACTCGAGACGAGCGGCGTGGCCAAGGGAGGCGGTGGCCCATTGAGGTCCTTTGCTGTCATCTCCTTCCCGTGTTAGACACTTTCCTGCCTCTACTTCGAGGTTTCACGTCTGCATCGTATTCAAATACAGAGATAGGCTATTTCTGAAGAAAAAACAACATTGTGATGAATATATTTAAAACTTGTATCTTGTTTATTAAAAAAATAGTTAAAAATACTACTGATTCTGTTTCATTAAGGTAAAAAAATTGTAATAACTTAAGAACATTGTGCTTATTTTCACCGTTTTAATATTTTGTGTTTATTGATTCCAAAATTACTGTTACCTTTACTTATTTTATAGCTCATATTTATTTCTTATTGATAATTTTTAATACTAGTTAATACTTGAAAGAGAGAACAGTGTAATAAGTCCATAATATACATTTAACTATCGTCATGTTAAAGTGTAAAACTTATTGTTAAATCAATGCGATATATGTTCTTCTTGATTTTTTTATATATTGCAAAAAATATAATTTTCGTAAAGAGTTTTATTTTTATAATTGGATAATATAATAATATAGTTTTATTATTATAACTTATTATTGTAATGGGATAAGGCTGGTGTTAAGGCACTGCGTTTCGAAAAGAGTAAACTTCTTCCGCATTTTGAAAACCGTTACCTGGCTATTTCGTATTAAAACGATTCAACTCTCGTGATCGATGGTAACGTCTGTCATTATTTTAATTAATTAGTTTTCTCTGTAAAGTTTTCTTGGATTTTTCACACTTAATTAATAGGGTGTTCATTCTAAATTAGTAGTTATCAGACTTCTTATTGATTTCCAAATATTTTAGATAATTTTAATAGATATTGCAAAGAAAACCATAGTCTCAGGAGAATTGAAACACTCATAAACTGTACTGTAACCTGAGTCAGTATTTGCGGTGCCAGCGGCAAAGTACGACGAACAGAAGTTTTAGTTTAATTCAGCTTAATTGGATGTATTTGGAAATAATGTTTTTGAAGAAAAAACACGGAATTTCTTTAGAAATATTTCAGTAAAAAGGAACAGAAAGACATTAAAATGATCACATTGTTCCTTTCTGAATTCGTGATTTCCGAGCCGAATGTAAAACGTGAGGATTAACTTTATTCACAGCGCTTGTTGATTTATTCACGAAACGCAATCTCGTAAATTGCAAAGAGAAACAGCAGAGTAATCTGTCTGATTAATTTTTTAGTAAAAGACAATTTTGTCAAGTAAACGACGAAGTGGAAGAAGCTGTGTCGAGAGATGTTAGTTTGTCTATTGGCGGACGCCTGCAAAGGAATTCGTAATTTAATTCTTCAGGCTGTCTTATTTACCTTTCTAAAACTTGTTTGAACTGACACAGTCGTTTGCAACTCAAAGACTAAAGCGCGGCACTTATCGCGTCTTTGAAGTTGGTCAGAAACCAGAAACTAACACGAACAACCTAGTACAGCTCCACTGCTGCTTTTTGGCACAAATTCGTGGTTGCGGCAGTGCGCTCATATGTGCTTCGGGAGTATGTGTCGTTGCTGCTCCCCGAGGTGCAGTGCACGCGCCACACTCGGCGATTGGTGAGCGTTCGGGGCGGTGCAGTGGGCTTACTTCGCACGCAGGGACTGTGAGGCCAGAGGACGATTGCGGAGAGCGGAGGGAGCACGTCGGAGAGGGGAGCGACGGACGGGAAGCGGAGGGTCAGGGGGGGGGGGGGGGGCGAGCTGAGAGGGGCGAGCTGAGAGGGGCGAGCTGAGAGGGGCGAGCTGAGAGGGGCGAGCTGAGAGGGCGAGCTGAGACTGAGAGGGGCGAGCTGAGAGGGGCGAGCTGAGAGGGGCGAGCTGAGAGGGGCGAGCTGAGAGGGGCGAACTGAGAGGGGCGAGCTGAGAGTGGAGAATGTGGAGATGGGAACTCGGTGCCGGAGAGAGCGTGGAGCAGGTTTGCTGGGGACCTGAGAGTGTCCGCGATGTGCAGGGAGAGGAGAATGGAGTCCGGCGAAAGGATGCGGGATGCCTTGTGGCCGCGTATTGTAAGAAGAGCGGAACGTGGGGCTGAGAGAAGGGAACAGAGTAGGTGGCGCGTGTGGCGAGTGACATGTGGCATGTGAGGTGTGGGGTGCGACGCGAAGCGAGTGGCTTTGTGGCGCGAGGCGAGTTCCAGAGCAGTGCGAGGGGGCGCCAGGTACAGGGAATGGGGTATTGGAAACAGCGCGGAGTGAGAGGGCGCAAATGTTGAGCGTGCTGCGTAACTGCGACAAGCTCTAAGCTCTCGACCGGTCTCCCGGTATGTGTGTTGGTAGAGGGCACGTAAGGGTAAGAGTGTGTGTCATTAAGGGGTGATGGATGGGACAAGGAAGAGGAAAGAAAGATCGCGTGCGGTATGTGGCCCATTTGTTAGGGTACTGCTTTAGCATTCGCCTCGTATTGAATCAGAGAGACCACGTAGAACTACCGACCAGAGCAGCTGACAGCTTGAATTCTCCTCCTAGCTGACATGCTAGTGTCTAAAATCTTGCCACCGTCGGGATTCGAACCTTGGACCCTGGGTCAGAGGCGTAGCAGTGACATCAGTTGATGCCCTGAGCCACTCCTCTCTCGGAGGTTCGGGGTGCGGGGGTTGGAGTGTGGGGCGCGGAGTGGAGGGCGCGAGCTGCGGGGCATTGTGATCCGGAGCGCGGGGCGCGGAGAGCTAGGCGGGGGCGGGGGGGGGGGGGGGGGGGGGCGCGGGCGGGTCCCGGCGCCGTCTCGGGGGCCGAAGCGTAAACAGCTGAAATACGGCGCCGTTCGCCGGCAATAGCCCTTCCCCCGGAGAGCAGCTCGAGCAAACCGCCCGGCGAGGCGGCCTCCTCCGCAAACCCATGCAACGGACACCCATGGCGCGCCCGGGGGAAGTTTGTAGCTCCGGCGCTCATGGCGGCAAATGAGGCACTTCGCCCACACCTCCTGTTCGCGTTACGAGAACCTAAAACGATAATAAAGTAACGAAAAAACAAACTCAAGCAACTACCAACAAGCACCGAATTGAACGGGTGGAAAAGTACAGTCCGCATGCTTTTGGGGAAACAATGTGCTCTGTTAGTCGGGACTAGTGGTAAAGGGATCAGAACAAATCATGTTGGTATTATCAAGCGTTTCAGTTCATTTTGATCTTTGTGAGCTTTTGAAGACTACGATATTTAAAATTCTGTTGAAGCATTCAATGTGAATTAATAATTTCTTTATTACAAATATTTTGTAATTTTTAAATGAAGATTAGACAATTTAGATTTAGATCTGATACGTGATCTTGTTGAATGGGAAATGGATCATATATTGAATTTCAGTCAAGGCGAACGATTTACGGAATGTAACAGTGCACATTAACCATATGAAATATATCTAGCGCAAATACGGTTACATGCGTAAATATGAGATATTCCTATTTTATTTTGTTTCAAGTACTAAGTGACAATATTTTTCTCTACGCAGTGCGACAATATTTTGTTCTAAGTGATATGACGCAGTGTGATAGAGTGTCACGGGAGATAATACAGACAGACCTTCTCAGCACTGTGATCAGAACAAAGAGAAACCCTCCACACCACCACACACTCGGAATAGAATGCATACAAACATGCCCCGAGGATTCGAACCCTCGACCCAGGCACAACAGAATAGGGGCATCACACTGCTCTAACATACCATGCGGATAGCTTTAATGAGTGATTACACTGCTTGACAAAATCGCTCGTGTGTCTGCAGGCGTCCTTTCGGAGTGGCTACTTGTGCATTCACCTTCCCTGGGGCGTGAGGCGCCCGCGGGCGGGAGAGACGTCGTGTGTTTGAACGCCCTGGGGGGCGGCCAGCAGGGGGGGGGGCGGCAAACACACCGCTTCAATGTACTCTGCAAAGCAGTAACAGAGTGGGGCAGCGGGGAGAGAGGGAAGGACGCTGCAGTAGTTGGAGTGCAGTAGTTGGAGTCAAACACACAAAAGGACGGGTGGAAAAGATCAAGTTAAAGAAGCTTCAACCTTCTTGATAACGAAATACGCCGGTTAAGTAAAATCATGAATAACAAAAGACAAAATAGTGGGGAAAGAATTATAAAACATGAGAGTTAAACGGAAAAGCCTAAAAGCTGTAAGTTACGATCCACACTTTCTTCGGACAACTTTACTGTTGCTCAGCTAATCACTACCGGCCTTATCAACTCCCGACAAACATGGCAAAATGCAGGCCCTAAGAAGGCCACAGATGGTCGATACTTTCACGACGATGCACAATCCCAAGACAAGGCGTTCCTCGAACAGACAGGAGAAATCCTACTTCATCAAAAAATTAAAGATTTTCAGGAAAACAAGGAGAAACGGGCTTAGTGTATGAAAAGAAATGCCTCATAAAATTTTCATTGCACCAATTTTCTTACATAAATTCCACGTAGGTGGTCTGGGTTTCTATATACGAATTCAAGAACAAAAATATGCTGACACATTGGTTTCCAAGGCAGAGAAGACTCACTCTTTATGGACACAAGAAAAATCAAGAAATCAAGTGGTGACACTAGAAGAGAACATTAAATAAAAATAGAAAGCAAAATTAGCCATGCAAACAGAATTTAACAAAAATCACCCTTAAGTTTAAGCAATAAGGAATTAAAATAGTAGTAGTTATGGTATTTTTTGAAAAAAAGAAATGAGGCGTTCTAACATTTATAAAATCTGCCAAAAGGGAAAAATACTAAGTTAACAGTTTACTGAAATATGTATAGAATATCTTTTGTTTATTATTATTATTATTATTATTATTATTATTATTATTATTATTATTATTATGTTCCAAAGTTCAAGTGTATTTATTTGCAGCTGTTACTTCTATTTCTCATATGACGACTACAGAGTACTCCACTACCACTAATATTTCTTTAGTGGTCGTGGTCGTATGATTTCTGCGGGACCCCGATGGAGATCATTGGTTAGACGCCATCCCAGCCCTCTGGTGCGGGAGGGCTTAGAGCTCTGTCCCTGAGGAGAGCGGCTCCTCCATCGCCCTGAGGGACTCCTCTTCCCCCTCCTCCTCCCAGGGCGACTGCCACTCGCAATGCAACATATCGTGCGGGATTTCCCATTCGCACAGCTGCGAGCCACTCTTGTGAGTGATATATATTATATATATATATATATATATATGATGCATATATAGTGTGTGCGTGCGTGCGCGTGCGTGCGTGTGCGTGTGTATGTGTATGTGTGTGTGTGTGTGTGTGTGTATGAATGTGCATGTGTCTCTCTCCTTAATCAAGTTCACTATTTTACCTTTCAAGCAGAATGTGTAATCCGACACAACTATATGGTCCTACTTCATCGTCGAGCTGCTATGAGATGTCAATGAAGCGATTTTCATTTACCGAGGAAAATTATGATAGTGACATATTTGTACCTTACAGGTTCAGATGCGTAAGTCTATTTTGAGTGATTTTCAGATTTCAGTATCAGAAGAATTGCACGTAAAAGTATATTTGAAGCTATACAGAAGTAACTCGCAATTTATTAGCGGCCATTTAAGCTTATAAAAAGAAGCCGTAATTCTTGTATCTAAGGAAGCAGAAAAGTTTTTCTTTTTTCCTGTGAGGTACTAAATTGTGAGTTACAACTCTTGACCGCTGAGGTACAGATATGTTGAGATATTGCTTAATTTGATGCACACTGTTATCAACACACTAAGAGGCACTGTTATTTAATCGAAACTGTCAACACTGATTTTCCAACAAATTTCATTCGAATGCCTTGACATCTACTTATTCCCATCTACGAGCATTTTATCCGGTCAGGCTTTATCCAACACCCTTTTCATGTGGGTCAGTTCCGGATCATTTAAAATGAACAGCTTTTTGCACTTACTTTTCGAGCAGTGTGACTGGTTCGCGCTGCTGAGCTCTCGCGGTTAGTGTCGTACAAAGTGGGTGAATGTGCACGAACGTACGGTATGTGTGAGAAGGGCACGGAAGTAAAATTGATAGCTTTTGCTCGTAGATATTTTTCAAGCAGTGCGTAACTGGTTTGCGCTGTTGAGCTCTCGGGTTTAGTCTTGTACAAGGATAGTCAGTTTTGCATAAGCGACTGGTACATGAAGGAAGGCATGAATTTAATGAATGCACAATTGCACATTGTTCTTTGTTGTATTACAGTTCGTTAGTTACGAATATGACTTGAAATTTGCATATTATTTCCACTCGGAGAATTTGATTTAGTTTTAGAAAATAAAAAAGTGTGGTGAATGGTACCAACCAATAGCACGTTTCAAAATCTGATGGAAACATACAATTTTGAATATTCATTAAAATTATTATTGTCTTTTGTTCTTCATTGAGCGTAACGAATGAATACTTGTGCGTTTCAAAATCTAAATGGGTACTGTGTGATACATGAAGGTTTTTGAATTTCAATACTTTATTATGTATTAATAAAGCACAATAAAAAGATGGAACAATGCGGAAATATCGCTTATTTGATAGAAAAAAGGTTCACTTTTTTGGACTCATGATTGATCGTATCAAAATATCTTTAAAAAGAATATAATGGGGGGTTATTCATACGTGAAGTACAAAAGGCAACGTGATTGTAAATATATCTAAAAATAATACATTTTAGCACCCTTTACATTCCATCATATATGGAATGTTGGAATGGAATATATGCAATGAACGATGTTGTAACGGTTAAAATATCGAGTTCATGGATTACAAAGCGGCCGAAGTGGTGGATTATTAAAGAAGAAAAATTCTTCGTATGCCTTCCGTTGTAAGAGAAATAAAACCGGTCGTTCAAAGTCACAGATTCACAACATTTAAAAAAACGAGTCTAAACAACATCACTAAGGAGCATTGTAACCCTTCGTCGCTCTAGTAATACCTCCGTTTGCTACTACGTGGCATTGTGGCGATAGACTTGCCCTGTTTTGGATAGTCCCTGAAAGTGCGAAAGGAACTTAATGAAATTCCTGTCTGAAATAAAAGTAGATACTTGTTTAAATACTTGTGGATGGGTTTTCCAGCTGTAAACCGCATCGAAGAAAAAAATCACAGATTTGTCTATTCATACATTTTAATGAAACAATGTTCATCTTCGTCTCTCCAGTCATGGAAGTCGATATCTCATAATTTGACCCAGTCAGAGCACTTCATCCCTCGCTGGCAATATTTTGCTTCGCCGCGCACCTGTCGCGGCGCTTCGGACTTGGAGTGACGCGAGGATTTAACAACATCTGACAGTTCATGCGCCGCGCACCCTGACAGTTCACGTGACGTGCTGAGAAGCAATCGGCTTCTGAGAATTCGTTTACGTTGAAATAGACACGTTGCCACTCATATTATACTCACAATGTTTCTCAATATGCACGTCGTGATCTGTCACCTGTGGTATTAATTCGAACGAAATATGTATAAGCTGATGTGACATATGGAAAACGGTCGTGACGGTACAAAAGGCATTTCTCTCATGATGGTGAATTATAGGAGAGCGTGAGTATTGATTTCGGAAACGTCAAGTACTTACGTCATTAGTATTGTAAGTGTAGTGCAAATTAAAACCGGAAGATGGCGGTTATTCTCTTCTGCTGGAACGTGAGATATGGTGCGATTTGCACAACGCTTTGTGGGGATTTCTCCCCTGAGGGCCCACCCCCGCCAGGCACCACCCTCAGCTGGGACAAGTTCTCTGCTCCCAACCGGTCACCCGGTATGCATACTGCCCCGGCATTCGCCAAGTACTGATCAGATATACCACCTATAAAACTACCTATCGGGACACTCATTGGTGTAACTCTCCATCAGATTGTAAAAGTATTCGATCGAGCTATGTAGCTGATGTTGAAAACACACCGCCGTAGGAGCTCGAACCCTAGGACTTACCGCTCTACGATGCTGCGGATGTTGCTGAGCCATTTCAACCCGTGAGAATTATGTGATGCGAGGAAGGCAGATGTTACTACGTGTACCTGTGTTACAAAGAGGCTGAATTGCAATAAGGACAGTGAACATGATATTAAGTTTTCAACTGCCGTTATGTGCTAATGTTTTGAATGTGCGTCACGCACGTGACTGCCTGAGGTAAAAGTAATGTGAGCACTAAGGGCCCTTTAACGTCCATGTTATCTTATCAAAGAACAGCATTAGGCATCTACCGCGACCTTCAACATCTTTGCTTATCAATATGGTCTTGGTTAAATTACATTTTCGAATGATAAAAACTTTCATCTCGTATGTAGAAGAACGCAGTTAAAGCACATAATGGGAGTAGGAATGCGTTTAATTCCGTTTTTATGCGAGGGTTATGTCGAAATCTTTTCCCCTTGATTAAACGAGAACAAGTAAAACACCGGAAGCGAGCACTGAAAGAGCGAGCACTGATGGCACTGAAAGAGATGAAGGCGTTAGAAGGTGGATTACTGGAAGTTTCTTTGGAGACTCTGCAAGGTAAAATTATTCCTCCAAAGCGAATTAGTTAAAGTTTGATTAAACAGTTTTTTCCCCTCCTTTCTTGCCTCCTCTTTTTTTACGGGCAACTTCCTCAGAACCCAGAGATAATCACAGGCTCTGGGCACAGTGCCTGTTCGGTCAATGAATAATCGATCCGCTCCTGAATAATCAATTTGAACGCTCCCCGTTGCATACACAAAGATGATGCTTGTAGCCCGCTTGGGGCCCAGGGCACGCCATCACGTCCGGAGCAAAGCCCGGCGACCGCGCCGTGATCGCGGCTCGCGCGCGCTGTGACACGGAATTTTGAAAAGATAAAAACCCGCGCGAACGGCGGCGATACCGAAGCGCCGGCCATCTGGATGCCGGGGCACGCGCCGCCCATAGCGAGCCGGGCCGTTGCCGCGCCGCGCACGTTTGCCGCGAGAAACGGAGAGTTGAAGGCGCGTGGTTAGCGCTCTATGCGCGCGTTCCGCCCGGCCACGAGTTCGAACTGCAGCCCTGGGAGTACAAGTGGCGCGTTCCATGTTTCCTGGCCTCGTAAGGAGGATATTAAAGTTAGCTACAATTCTGTATCCGATGGCGTTGCAATTCAGATTGAGTTCTCGCCAAATATCCGCGTGCTGAAAGAGTTCTTTGAGATCACGGGTGTGAGCCGTACGTAGATGGGGTGTAAACCTAATGCTCAGATTGGGAGAGGTGGCTCAGGGTATCAAATGATGTCACTGCAGCGCCTCTGACCGGGAGGTCGTAGGGTTCGAGTCCCGACGGTGGCAGGATTTTCGACACTAGCTTGTCAGGTAGGTCGAATTCAGTCGCTGTCTGGAGGAGAATTCAGCGGCCGGCAGCTCTGATCGGTAGTTTTCTGTGGTTTCTACGATCAACACCAGGCGAAAGCAGAAAGAGTTCTCAAACAAACGGGTCAGGAAGCGCGCGATCTTTCCTTCCTCTTCCTTCTCCTATCCTTACCCCTTACATGCACACATACTTATATGCGCTACACTACTACATATGTCGGGAGACTAATCGGGAACATAGAGATTGTCCCAGTTGGGGTGGTTCCCCGCTGGTGAGTGATACCTAGTGCGGAAAACCTGGCTGTCGACGGTAGGCCAACGTGGGATCTCACCATCCGGTGGAGGCAGATCACCGCCACATCCCGAGGGAAAACATATACATTACCAGGACTAATATGCTTAGAAGCTGGCACACCCGGAACCCGGAATCTTCAATCAATATAACGTTCAGACATAAGATCCATATTTCTTGGCCTTGTAAGTAAGAAATTAGGTTAGCTAAAATTCTGTTTCCAACGCGGTTTCAGTTATAATCGGGGTTCGGCCTCACATACGCATATTAATGTACTCTTTTGATATCATAGTCATGGGCCAGATGTGGATGGGGGATACGTGAGGCTAAATGTAGATGAGATCATCTTATTATTCAACCCAAAGGTCCATGTTTTCTGGATTTGTAAGTTAAACATTGAACTAAGCACAATGACGTTACAATTCAAAATGGGTTTTGATTTTAAATCAGCTTACTGACGTAGTTGATTCATTGATTGATAAGTGATTCCGGATGCGTCATTGGCTCGTAAGTGTAGTGCGTGTTTTTATCGCGAGATGTGGCGGTGATCTTTCCCTGCTGGATGACGAGATGCGGAGGTGACCTATCCGTATGCATATGGGGTTTTCCCCATCCAGATAACTCGACAAGCTCTATCGCCCGACCGGACTCCCGACAGGTGTGACGATAGTGTGGTGTATGTAAGAGTAAGTATGTGTGAGGGTGAGGATAGGACAAGGAAGAGAATAGAAAGAACGCTCCGACATTCGCCTGGCGTTGATCAGAGAAATCACGGAACACTACTGATCAGAGCAGTCGACCGCTAGAATTCTCCTCCAGAGAATGACTGAATTCAACATAGCTAGTGTCAAAAATCCTGACACCGTCGGGACTCAAACCCTACCGGACAGGTCTGGAGGAGAATTATAGCGGCCGGATGCTCTGATCGGTAGTTTTCCATAGTTTCTCCGATCAACATCAGGCCAATGCCAGAGTAGTACCCTACCAAACGGGCCACGGACCCCGCGCGATCTGTTCTTTCTCTTCCTTGTCCTATCCTCTCCTCTTGACCACACACGCACACACACACACACACACATGCACTAAACTACCACATATTCCGGGAGACCGGTCGGGAGCGTAGAGGTTGTCCCGGCTGGGGTGGAGTCCCGCTGGTGGGAGAATCCTGGTTATGGGGAGACCCCACTAGCCGACGGTAGGTCAGCGCCGGATCTCGCCATCCAGCGGGTGAAGATCACCGCCATCTCCCGAGAAAAAAACATGCACTACACTAACGGGACTAATGACCAAACAGTTGACGCGCCCGGAAACACGAAAAAATCAATCAATCATAAATTGATGCCTTGAGCCACCTAAGCCGGTCGGGGTTGTTTGAGAATACGGATGTAGGCCGTAAGTAGATAGAGTATAAGCCTATCGTTTAGCTCCACGTGTCATGTTTGTTGACCTTATAACTAAGCTATTAGTTTAGCTAAAGCGTTTTATCCGATTGCATTGCAAACCAAATTGAGTTCTGGCTTGACATTCGTATTAGGATGGAGTTCTTTGAGATCGCGGGTGTGGGTCATACGTCGATGGGGTATAAATCTATCGCTCGGCCGAATGATACATTCTTATTGACCTTAGCAGTAAGTCATTCAGTTAGACGTAACTTTTCTCCGACTGCCTATCAGGTGGTCAATTTGGTCATGACTTGGCGTACGCCTGCTAACAATACTGTCATTCAAACCCAAGGGTGATGGGGTCATTTATGAAGACGTGGGACCACATCGCTCGATACAATTGATGAGTGAGGGCAGGATGGAGAGGGAAAGATCGCGCGAGATCGTTGATTAACTTACCTCCACGGGATAAGTCTGTTATCGGTAGGTGGACACGTGGAATTGCCCTATCAGAGTAAAAAATCAATAGAATTGTAGTTCATGTGGTTGGTTTTAGTTCATTCATGGGATTGGTATTGACCCAGCAGCGTTGCCGTTTCGAACCTGAACATCCCTCTCTAGAAAAAATTCAATTGCAGATTTGCATGGGGTATCGAACCATGTTCAGTATCAAACGTAACAAATATCGTTCTTCTGGAGTAAGTTTTTTTGTCTTGGCTATCGTCCATTGTAATTTTTTTTCTTCCGTCAGTGCGCAGTGCGCAGTGCGTCTTACGGTACATGTTTATTCTATAAAAGAATGAACGTGAATGCAATATAACTAAAACGAATTCTAGCGATATAATTAAGATATTTATTTATTACTGATACGTTATTGTTTTTTTGCCTTCGATAAGGATCTCGACACACACTGCAAACGATCTGGATCGAGAGGACTGGATGGCCTGGATTGAGAGAATCATTGTTACAAGGGAAATATGAAAACAGTTTAATGTAGCTACAAATTCTCTTATGGAGGGAATTATGATATGGAATTATGTGAAATTAATTGGAAAATTAACTATTTAACTATCTCGGGAAAAAATGATTCAAGAAATAGGCTTTTGTCACAGCTCGATCATTGGAACCCATATAACGCTCTTGGTACATAAATATTATTATTGGTAGTTACAGGTTCATGTAATGGGAAATATGTAAGGATAAATTCACACGTTGTGGCACCTCGTGCATCAATCGAAACATATGATGTGTCATTCTCCGCGTCCCGGTCTCCTGATGGGTAACTGATAATTTGTTTCCGTATCCGGACAAAAGATTCAAAGAAGTTTCCAAGAACTTGATTTGGCGTTGAGATCTTAGCGCATAGATGAGGAATTAAACCAACGCCACCTAAATAGATCTATGTAGGTGGAGTTGATTAAGCCCCTGTACCCAGTGCCAATTTGGTCGCTCCACGACGTCATAATTTTCTTTCCCAAGGATGGCAACAGTTATTTTTGTCATTTTTAAGTTAAACAAAAGAACCGCGGGGCAGATTTCAATTAATTTTTATTTGTATTATCTTATTAAAAAATAAACTTACAAAAATGTGCTACGAATATTATTGACTAGGCACTTATTAAATTTGATGAAATTCATGTGAATCCGTAGAAAATTAAACAGTGAGTAATATTAGAAAATGAAAGAACATTTATGTTCTTACGTTCGACTTCTCACAGTTACGTTCTTACATGCAAATACCAATTTTCAAATGAATGTGACTAACAACTTATTCTTATTAAATTTAACTAACACCTTGTCCATGTAATCATACAAAACATTCGCCTTTTAATGTTTATATCGATTCGTCTACAAAACACAATACAGCAATTGTGGAAGTGGTTACAAATTAGACTAAGTCAATGGAGTTTTAATCTCTTCAAAAATTCGAGGACAAAATATGGAAGTGATATGAAGTAAAATATGCAAAGGAAGTTGTAGAAGACTCTGCGTCAAAATTTTAGGAACTTACTGAGAATGACCTTATTAGAGTGTAGTACTGAACAGCTTACACGTGATCTATTTTGTGTGTATTAGCAAAAAACCGTACGAAATGTAGCTAAAATTCAAACTATTCACATCATCCTTACCTGCAAGTATTTTTTACGGCGATTACAATTTCCAGTATTACCAGTTCATATCCTGTATGGAAGTAACATACATGACCAATGGGTGTTAGGAATTTTTGAACGGGAGTATAACATTACTAGAGACTACGATTCTTTATGATGTTTAATGTCAGAGACTGTAAGAACGTACTTGAACAAAGCTATGCATAACTTTAAAAAGAATTCAAAACATGAAATACTTTTAAAACAATTTACTGCGACGGCGACGCCACATTTAACTAGTTTTACAAAATATTTATGCCTGAAGTGACCACTAGTGGGGCAGTAGTCATTACTGGCTATTTTACCCTAGTTGACACTTCGTATGTGGGTAGTTCTCAGCAGTTTATTTAATTCTTCAAACAAGTTGATCTTTGAATGAGGAAAGTTAATGTAAAATAAGCAGCAGCTTCCTGTGTTCCAAAGCTTCTGGGAAGCACAGAATTGATTCAGCACAGTTGTTACCACGCGGCGTGCCTGCCCCACACACGCTGCTACGGAATGGCACTGACAGTGCTGACGAATGCGTAATTGCGTCATTAGCAGTTCCCTTCCCCCCCCCCCGGCCATGCGCGCGAGCAGGTAGCTGCGCTCATTTCCCCCCCTCCCCCTCCCCCTCCCCCACCCCTCAAAACCTGCCTCCACCCCCGCCGTCGCCTCGCCAGCACGAGTTAGCATACATTTGCACCGGGTTCAAACATTTCGCACCAAACTACTGCACCGGGCTCTCGCGCCAGCTCCTGCACGATCTGCTGTGTCAGAGGTATCTCGTGAATATAACGAGATATGTGCAACCATTGTGCATCCAAGTTAGATTACTCTGCGGTATGTTTGGTAGTTCTAGAGGAAAGGATAAATAATTTCAGTTACATGAAACCAGGAAACAACATCAATATTATGATATACGATAATATGTTTTGTCAATCAGCAACTGGGCTTTGCCTATGAGTCGTTACCATTTTGTGTGAGTGAATGTAAACTAGATTGCTAGAAGCGGTGAGTTTGAAGAGTTGTGACTGTTGCAGGAAAATACATCATGAGTAAACCCGAGAAACACACTTTTGCCAAGAGAGACAGACTTTTGACTTAAAACTCCCTGAAATATATTTTCGCCAACATGTGTTAATAAACATTTGCACATGGCTTAAATATTTTGCTCCAAAATCCTACGCCGGTATCTTATACCAACTTCTGTATATTTGTTTTGTAGATGGGAGTAACGAAATATGACATAATTGAATGTAGGTGAATTCATTGTATAGTAGAAATTGGGAACTCTGCGGCGTGTTTGGATTATTTACTGAAACGATACATTATTTGAATTTGTCAAATTTCACCAAATTATGAAATATAAAAATAGGTTTGGGTAGAACATTTACAAGGAAGCTATTGCTAGGGAGGGTTCATGAAAAGAAATAAATGAAATAAATATTTTGCCTTCCCCTCTGAGATAGTGGATTAGATCACGGAATCACATTTGAATGCACATGTTCAAATTTTGATCGCGAGTTTTAGATGATTAAATAAAATAGTTAGGAAGTTATAGTTATATATTTAGGAAGTTATAGTTATATAATAGTTAGAAGGAACACTTGACTTAATGGAATAGCCATCATGACAATAATATTCTTATTCCAAACAAATATGCAAAACATTCATCTGGTTCTAATTGCAGTTATATCTACTGCAAGATACGTATACGTAGATTTCATTTCTCGTTATATTTGCTTCATTTGATTGATTTTAAAACTTTTCAAAACGTTACTGATTACTTGAGTAGGTTTTGTAAATTGAGTAAGAATTGTTAAAGAATACTCTTTGTCAAGTTGCCAAACACTTTTCTAAGAAGAGAACTGAAAATTGTAGAATTTTACTAAACATTTCATTCAAGGATTTAGTTTTAAGGGATTAGTTTTAAGGGATAAGGTATAATGAAGCTTGTTTTTCCTTGCGTTCTCTCCAAATGCAATTCAGAATACTTATCTTATTACAGCCTTACATTTATTACAGTTATTACTGTTTTAATCTTTCTAATTAAGCTGCCACCTTTCAAATTGCTATTTAATTAATCTTTCATATGTATTGTGTACGAGTTTGTAGGTATTTTTTATGTATATATTTTAATTTGTACGTATACAAGTCTTATTTTGCTCACGTCATTTACATTTACTACCAGGTTTCACGCTCAACGCGAAATAAATAAATATAGATCTATATCTTGCATGCTTTTGTACACATCAACTGGCGGCACATGTCATTGTGAGCTCAACTTGTATCGATTGCGTTACGAATAAAAACAAACGCGGCTTACACAGCCTCCCCGATCTCCCAAGCGAAGCGAACGACATCGCAATTTCAAATATCACCGATGTATCCATAGAAGCACTGTTTCTGTATTGGGTTGACACAGTGTAAATCCACAGAGTACTCGGGGTTTATTGTACGTCACGTGCGAGACAGTAGCTGGAAATCAACGATTGAATTGAATGGCAGTTTTCACGACCGATGCAGTATTGTGTCAGACACGTGCTGTAATTGAATTTATTTATTTACAGACGTATTTAGTAACGACAACAACAATGAAAATTCGAACAGTGAAAATATCTGTTTTAAGCAAAAATACTCCTTGTTCATAAAGTCTATTTTTAGACTCATCGATGAAACTTTGCAGTAACAGTACATCAAGATAACAAAATAGATACCTCATAAGTATCACATGATTTACTTATTTTTATTTTTTTTTGTACTTTTATGTGCTACCTATTTGGAAAATGTAATTAACATAAATTGTTTTGTGAAGTCAAATGTGTAGAACTGAAAATCAGGTAATGCTAAATTTAAAACTGAATTTTCAATAAGAAAACATTCAAGGTATCTGATCACCTAAATGCAAAAGTAAAGTAGCAAATATAAAAAATATTACTTGAGGGTGTGAATGTTTACATACGACAATTTAATGTTGTAAATTTTCACGATGATTTTTAAATTAAGAAATATACTCATAAATTAACTGAATCCAAGAATTGATGGACTCAGTTTTTGACATACAGTGATAATGTAAATAAGAATTACGTTCTCGGCGTTGAAATATTTCATTTCACAATTACAAGGGCATCAGAAAATAATTTAGTTATTAAAAACCAATGCAAAGAAACGTTAACTGACGAGGTAATTCTTCTTTTTGCCTTCAGTCATTGAATTTCTTTTAATTTACTCTTGTTAGCTTTGTTCAATACAGAAAGTGAACATTATATTTTAGAATGTAAATCAATATAAGAAATGTGATTTCGTGGAAAAAAAGTGAACCCCATTTATTATTGTTTATTGTGTGTTTATGAGTTCAAAAAGGCTACTCCGTTGGTGCCATGAATCTGAGTTAATTCTGATAAGAAAATGAAAAATTATGTAGTTACCTATATAGATTACCAGACGAGGAAACTTTCTCAGTTAGCTGAAAGAATGGGGAAATTTAAATTTAAGTTGCACGTAAATTTCAATGAGGAAAGATGGCGTGAGAGCAACCCTAATTAAGCAAAAAATTGGAGTATACCTTTATGTCTTTATTGTGAATCGGTTAATAATTCGCACGCTACAAAATAATATATTTTAAAAACTAAATGATTATGAAATACACATTCATTTCAAAATATTAGGCAACTTTAATGTGAATGTGCAAATCCGTTCAAAGTGCCTTGTAAAAGACAAAATAACATTTGATGGAGAGTTGTAGCCCTTTGTTTAATAGTTACGTGTTTATTGAAAAAATATTTATATTCTTGACAAGACTTTCAATATTTGTAGAACGAATTACATCAAATTAGAATCATTTACATTCTTAAAATAACTATAAATATAGTGATTATATGTAGCATAAGATACCTAACTAATATACAGATAAAAGAAAACATTGCTTGCAGAGATATCAAAATGATTTAAATTTGTTAAGGTACATTCATTAATTTGAATAATTACAAGTTGTTATAAAAAAACATTTTCAACAAAATGAAATTAATGAATAGGTTAAAATTCGATGTATTTCTGTCTCTTCTATAGATAATCTCTAACGCAAAATTCACGTACGGTCTAAAGCAAACGCAAAAAGTACACCTACGTTATCGCATGCTTAGGAAGAAAATGCGTTCTTCAGACAAAATCATGTTAAATTGGTCTAATTTCCTTCACATTATATTTCATGTATCTCAAAATTAATATAAAATTCTATTAATAAATAACTACAAAGTGGAACCCATAGATAAAAATGAAATAAATTCCACCATTAAATCTTTTTGAATTTTATGCATTGAAAATGTTTCTACACTTCATAGAAATACCGCATCGCGTAAAAATGTTAAAATATCGTTCTATAATGAAATTTAAATAAATAAACTTTCTATAAAGTTAAAAAAATTAAGCACAAATTCTTTCTCGTGAATAGAGTTTCCTTCGCAATTACATACACTACATGTCTGGTATTATGGCATTTGTGCAAAACGAGACGAATATTACGAAATATCTAGAATGTCTTTTCTATAGTGACTATGAAAGATCATAAAAGACACCAAAGTAATAAAGGGAAAATAAAACGAAAATTTTCGTTTGTCTCCTAACTTTAAATATTCTTTTACGATCATATAAATTGGGACCTTAATTAATGCTACGCATGTATTAAATTAGTCTTCTCTAAAAAACAGAATAAGATTGTGACGTCACAGTGCAAAGAAGACTTTTTACCCCAAAAATGGGAAGTAAAGAGAGCGATAACCGTGTGCACTAGAAATAAAACAAAAATGATTTGTAATGGAAGAATTTTATTACTTTATCTTGAGTGTTGTTGTATCACCACTAGTTTTTTATGATAAAAACCTTATTAATTTATAAAATATAGGGGTGTTTTCTGCTCTGTTCAAACCAGATGAGTTGTTTTCTCTCATTTTTCTCTGATCAACTTCTTTTCTCTCATTTTTCTCTGCTCAACTTCTTTTAATTCCAGAAGACACTATACAGTGGATGAATGACAGCTCGCGGGCAATCAGGTCTAACTCTGTCGCAAACTACTTTAAATTGATTAAGGCGTTAAAAGATAATAATGCCGAGAGCTATTACTCTTATTTATTAACGATAACTCTGAACGTACGTATTCTAAACAAATTGAACACCCTCCTATGACGTGGACCCTACAATATCTGCATAGTTTAATTGACTCCATTGATTGTGATGTTCACTTTTATTTTCAATTTCCAAAGTTACTGACAGCGTAAAAATAATTATACACATTCGAAATAATGTAATATTTTTTATATTAAACATCTCGTAAATCATAAATCGATAAAGAAGTTAACGCGTTTCTATCAGAGCTGATTCATTAGTTGATGAATTAATTAAAATCGATTCATATTTCCGTTCTCCTCTTTCACACGCCATCACAATTGTAACTGACCGCCGGCAGATCGGTTTGCTCCACGAGCAAGGCGGAAACCGGTTGCTGCTGTGTTTGGGGCATCAAACGCGCCGGGCTGTTCGGCAGAGCGGAAAGGACCAACTCAGACCCCCTCCCCCCTCCACCGACAGTGCACTCTGCCCGGTCCTGCCTCGCGGGAAATTGAAGATCCGCAAGCCAGCACTCAGCGCGTGCATTCGTGACATAAGCAGATTTGATGCTCTATGCAGATGACACACACGGGTCTGGCGTGCGTCTCCCCTGAGTGATTTCATCAGACACGCGGCGACGGTCGCGGCGACGGTTGTGCGGCCCTTGTGCGGCCGGTGCCTTTCCGGAGCGCGCGGCAAAGCGCGGAGCTCCGGAGCGGGGAGGGGAGGAGGTGGAGGGACGTTGCCCACGACTGATGTGGTGGGTGGGGGTGAGGGATTATGCCAGAACAGTTCGAAGGTGGAAGCCTTCGAACCGGCAGAAAACTGCATGCCCTAGGGTTTAATCAGGTGTTCTGTTTCAGAAAAGTTGCTATAGACCGGTATACAATATGCAATCATTTATATGAGAGAAAATGAACTAGTAATGAATCTTAAGTTGGCGCTTAGTACTTTGATTAGTTGTCATTAAATAAATAACTTTATATAAGAATGGTTGAATTTTTCCTGTAGATCCTGTTTTATATAGTAGAAAGATGGATCTTTTTTAAACTATTGGACCAAATAGGATCAATCAATACAGATATCAAATGCTTTTGAAAAGGCACATGCTAAATGTGCGAAACGTAAAGCAATAGATAAATGTATATGTCTTATATGAATTATACATCATAATTCCTGATTTCTGTATTGATTGATCCTATTTGGTCCAATAGTTTAAAAAGATCCATCTTTCTACTAAATAACATTATAATTAGATTTTTGGTTAGTACTCAATACGCCAACATTTATTGAATGTTAAAACAATGAAAACAGAAAATTTTCAGCGATTGGATTAGAAGTTGTAATTCTCTACTGAACATACTCTTACGGGCGCTTGTGTGGTATACTACGTGAAAAACTGGCAATGGAAGATTCTGATGATAAATTAACCACTTAACTAAAGAGTTAATGTTTCTTTAACTTTCTTGTAGTTATTTTATTAAAAATAATTTCTTCAGTAATATAAACAGTCTTAAAAAAATTACACAAACCCCATCTTTTAGGGACATTTTATCGTGAGACGATTCAGCATGTACGAGCGGAACATCTCTAAAAAGTTTGAGAACCATTGTTACACATTTTCTGTCAGTGTACTTAAAGATTCAGTCCTCATGGGGTCATAATGAAACGTTGCATGATTTGTATGGCGAGTTGAATAGCATGAGCAGTTTGGAAATATTTAGAGACCGGTTAAACGAACAGACTACGACGTTGCACGGCGTGACAGACAGTGAAAGAACGAACAGGGAGAGAAAGAGAACGGAACTTGAAGACATGGTACAAAGAATACGGATATTCTGATATGGCGCATCGTCAAAGTCCAATACGATCTTGCCAAAAATGTGATCATAATAGTTCCATGTGCACCTTGTGACGGATCGTATTTTTATTTATTTATTTATTTAGTCAAAAAACAGTGAAAAACTGTATGTGACGTATGGGGGAGAAAATCATCTGCGCACGCTTTCTTCAGTTTCAGAGTCCCTTCCCAACAATTTAACTATTAATAGTTGAAAGATGAAATAATAATAATAATAATCATTTTAACTATTAATAGTTGAAAGATGAAATAATAATAATAATAATAATAATAATAATTCAGATTACAATGAGGTATTAGTGGATAAGTTAAGTAAATAACATGACGCATTCGTGTGAAAGGAAGGGAGAATATTCATTTTTCGGAGTTGTAGTAGAATTAAAGTGACAAAAGTTTTGAAAAGGAAATACTATTGAACTCGCAAAATTCTGAAATAGAAGCAACCATGAGGTATTAATTGTTCTAAATAAAAATGTTACTAACAAAATTCAATTGTTATAAGTAATGCAGAAAACAAAAATTTTAAATCCACTAATTGAATATTTTAAAGTTTATGCCTAATTTGGCAGCTTGGCGTAAAGAATATTGAGACCGTCGGTAATTCAAGTATATCGGGCAATAATTAGTCGTTGGAATCGTTAGTCTGAGCCTCTACTCCTCTTTTTGCTTTTCATTTACGTCCTTAGCCAATTAGTGCAATTTTAAATTTCCGACCTCGTCTGATCTATGAAACGTGAAGTCTTTAGAACTCTCATTAATGACGTTCCATTTTTAACGAAAGAATTGAGAATTCATGTGCAGGAGAAACCATGTGTAACGAGAGTTTCCCTAATTCATCAGACGACTAACAGCGAATAGTGATGGATATAGTAGTGCGATAATAGGTATGAAATAAAGTCGTTAAAGAGCGAAAGAATGTTGGATCATGTGTTTTTTATGAACACTTTTTCGGAAGTGTTGTAGCTACTACGCAAAGAGCCCTTTTCTCAAACTTAAATGGGGGATACTAAACCACACGCCATTATTTGGGGAAAGTTGTGAGCATAATGACGACGAAAATAGGAAAAGAGTTCTGGAAGCGAATATGCATATCTAAAAAAGCGTTTCTTGTTCGTAAGCTGTTAATTGTCTGAAATCAATTGCGAAGGAAACTTTCTTCCTTTCTTCATTAACTGGCGAACTTTATATCTGACGAACACAACTCCATGGCATTCCTGTAGAAGGAGTAATAAATATGATTTTATAGAAAATGGGAAATTAAAATTTGTGCCCTTATTGCAATTCAGACGACATTAAATATTACAATTGCCTCTTAATATTATATCTCTCTTGAAGGTTGTAAATTTTGTCATACATAATTCTTTAAGCAACATAACTTCAATTTCACAAATTTTACTCGATTCCTTTTACAATCACCATCGCCAATCACGTTCGTGCAGATAAGAGTTAGGACATAAAAGAAAGATTTTTAGGAAAGTAGAAACAAAATATTATGCAATCATTGACAATCAGAGTATATTTGAAAAAAAGTAAAATTTACTGCATCTTAATCCTGGATTTGAAATGCATAATGTAGATTTTGCCTTGTAATATAAGTCCATTTCCACAATAAATAACTTAACTCCCCTTCCCTGCCACCGCGAGTTCCTCGCAACGAAAGAAGTCCCAAACAGTGGAGCCGGAGATCTGAGAGGAAGTCGTGAGCGAGAGGAGGCCGGGGCGGGGCCGGGAGGGCGCCGGTTGACGGCAGGCTCCCACACCGAGGCTCGTCCGCGGCGCCCAGCGTCCGGCGGGGCCGTGGCGGGGCGGGAGGGCGGGGAGGCGGGGGAGCGGGGGGGGCGGGCGCCTGGCGGTCGATAGCGGACGCGCGAGCGAAATTGCGCACAAAGGGCACAAAGGGCCCGCAGGTTGGCGGCGCGGCGCGGCGCGGTGCGGCGCGGCGCTTGGCGGCTCGGCGCTGCGCGGCCGATTGAAGGGCGCGTTGCCCGGGCGACGCCACGGCGACGCGACGCGGCGCGGCGCGGCCGCACCGCGCTGCGCCCTACTGTGCTCTGCTGTGCTGTGCGGCCACACTCGCAGCTGGAGACGGCAAACAGAGGCACCGCCGTTACAGGGGCCGTGGTCGTGGTCGGGCCCCAGGCCGTGTCCGTGGCCGGAGCTGTGAATAGGGCCGTGGCCGGGGCCTTGCTAGGGGGCCTTGCTAGGGCCGTGCTGGGGCCGTGCCTGGGGGCCGTGCCAGGGGCCGTGCCAGGGGCCCTGCCAGGGGCCATGCCAGGTGCCATGGCCGTTACCGTGACCGGTACTATGGCCGTGGCCGGGACCGGGACCGCGGCCGGTAAAGACTGCCCAGTGAGCGCCGCCGGCCAAACGCAGACGGCCGACCGTGCAGGCCCATAAGAGTCTACCGGTGAATATTCGTAATTGCAGAAGACGCTGTCCCACCTTCCCCTGAGTCGTCTCTCGCTTTTCCCCTCGCCACTCGCTCTACTATCGGCCTGCTACTCTCCTGCGTTCCGTCCATCCGCTCTCCGTTTCCACTTTCTCTCTGCAGTGCCCCCCTCAGTTATGTTCACGGTTATTTCTTGCTTTCTTTTTTCGTAATTACAAGCTTTCCGCCTCCATGCCTTGTGTTCGCATACTCTTCTCAATCATCTTCCCAGAAACCATTCCCGCTCGCAGGCCCCACGTTGCTTTCTTACATGCATCCCGCTCCCCGCATCCAGGCGCCTTCTTTGTGGCACCCTCTACACACAGTCCTCTCCCTTAAGACTACCATGTCCTAGCACTTCCCTTTCCGACACTAGCTTTTCAGCTAGGTCGAATTCAGTCGCTGTCTGGAGGAAAATTCTAGCGGACGGCTGCTGTGATCGGCAGTTTTCCGTGGTTTCTCCGATCAACGCCAGGCGAATGCCGGAGCAGTACACTACCAAACGGGCCACGGACCGCGCGCGATCTGTCCTTCTTCTTTCTTGTCCTACCTCTCCCCTTACACACACACTTACACTAACATGCACTACACTACCACATACTCCGGGTGACCGGTCGGAGCTTGAGCTTGTCCCAGCTGGGGCGGTGCCCCGCTGGTGGGAGAGTCCTGGTTAGGGGGAAACCCCACTAGCCGACGGTAGGTCGGTGCCGGATCTCGCCATCCAGCAAGGAGAAAATCACCGCCATCTCCCGAGAAAAACATGCACTACACTAACGGGACTAATGACCGAAGCAGTTGACGCGCCCGGAAACACGAAAAAATCAATCAACCCTTTCCGACTTGCTTCCATGGCACTGCCCGCTACGGCCCTTGGCCCCCGCATTAGCTCCAGCTCCGCCGGCGTTCACGCGGCAGGAAGGAAGTGGAGGCGGCGAAAGCAGCTGGCGATCAGACGGCGCGCGGAGTCCCGGGCGAAGTTAGGGCCGAGGGAATAATTGCTGAAGAAGCCGCTAGGGAGAGCCCGAGGACGGCGGCGGCTGTGGGCGGAGCGGATAAGGGCTGGCGAGCGGATCAACGGACTGAGTCCTCGTCCCAGGAAGGCGCGAATGGGACGGAGCTCTCGAGGGGCTCGTGAGAACGGCATGGCGAGTGGACGCGGTAGTTGATTTAGGAAGCGCGTAGGGAACTTCGGACGGGGAGAGAAAATGATCGAGTATGAAAATAACCGACGAGTTTGTGAAAAAAATTGAAGTTTGAGGAAGTCATAATTGGAATGGATTTGAAAACTGAAATAGCGTAGATAAATAAAGGACACCAGGATGTAATGGCAATCATTCTCTCGATCACTTCTAGGAGTTACATTCAAGAACAAACTTTCCTAAGTTTTCAATACTTACATTTCTACAGGTTTTATTTCGTATATCTTTTGTATAATATAATTACACGTAAAAGCTGAGTTTTAGTTCTTATATAATTAATATTGTAATAAATATAGCAACTATTATAAAAATAATCTTATATAATAAATATTTTACGCAAAATGTCAGGAATGTACCAAGAATAATTCATTGTTGTACGATTAGGTGTGTCAGGCTGTTGGAACAGTTGCAATCATGTCACTACGTTGTTTCAAAAAGGTAGCACATTGCTGGAACAAAAGAAATGCCTGTCCATCTATTGCATTTATTCATATAAGACCCCTTTCTGTTGTATTATTTTCGGTTTGCTGTTTCTCGTTACGTTTCTTCATGGTTGATTTTTTTGTGTGTGTCAAGATCAGGGGCTGTGAGGGAAGTGCTACATTTGACGCCATAAGGGACTACTGCAAAGTTACTCTCTGGCGCACCAATGAAGCAAAATGTGCGCTGGCTGGTAAAGCGAAAGAACGGGAGGAGAAGAAAGGAGTGCGAGGGGGGGCGGGGCGGAGCAGCGCACGAAGTGCGAGGCTAAATGGCGGCGAGACAAAAGAAAGACCACCCGCTTGTTTCGCGCCCGATTGAGTCGATCCTCGCGCGCGAGGCGACAGCTGAGGGCCGCGACGCGGGGGGGGGGAGCGGGTGCGGAACCGGGAGGGGAAGGGAAGGTGGGGGCGGGGTCGGAGGTGGTGTGGAGGTAGGAGTGGATTAGGGGTTCGGCGAAGCACTTCGGAAGCGGAGAACGACCCGTGACACCCGTTCACCTGCACACTCCAATGAGCATAAACCAGCAATGGACGGGCCAGGAGATTTGCCGCCGCGCCCTCATGCATTGGAGAAAGGCTGCCGGATGTAATCGATGCAGTGAACAACGGGCACGTTAACGGAACTGGCATTATTATTGTTGTTTATTGTGTAGCCAAAGGCTATTGTCATTCCCGAGCAATAACACGCAAACACGGATAGCACGAACGGAAATCCATAGTAACTGATCAACAAAGTGAAACAATAGCACAAATTCAAAGTTATAAACAAATAAAAAATACTGTTGTACACTGACAGTAAAAGCTATAACTTATATCAAGTGAATTACTTTTCTTTTTAATTATCTGAAATATTGAGGTCATCTCTTATTTTTCGAGCACCCTTTCGCTTTGTTACCTTTCACTTACAATAGCTTACTTCTATCGTAGTCGAGACAAGCACAAAACGTGCGAAGAATGCACAACCTCTGTGCGCTTAACGTTTCACGAATTAATAATTTGTTAGAAAAGTAAGGGAAAATGCGCTGCATGGTTTTTGGAGAGACGTCGGAAACTCACAGAATTATAAATGCATCTTTCTCATCAAATAGCAACTACATAATAACAAATGCAGTTCTTTTTCCATGTTAAAATAATTGTACGAACTAGGAATAAAGCCGGATGTTGTAGGATGTGAAAATTTTAAAAGAAAATGCTCGCTGTTTTTCATTTAGTAGATGAGAAACTTCGTAAATTTTTAAAAACATTGCAAATGTGCGAATGGTGCGAATATTTTGGGAACAATGTATTTTTTCTTGATATGAAAAAAGTTCAGAACGTTAATAGTATAAGAGAAGATGCTTAAAATTGACACCTGGTACATAATCTACCGAAATGCAAAAA
Source organism: Teleogryllus oceanicus (assembly GCA_964035755.1). Lineage (NCBI taxonomy): Eukaryota > Metazoa > Arthropoda > Insecta > Orthoptera > Gryllidae > Teleogryllus > Teleogryllus oceanicus. The sequence goes on along the minus strand of CAXIVR010000006.1, from coordinate 91,085,512 downwards.
TAAATTGAAGAAAGAGGAAAAACTACGGAGCGATGGAAACCCAATTTATCCTTCAGCTCCACACCGGCCATTCTTCAAGGAGAATGCTACTCGCTGCTGATTTTTGAATGTGTTTATTCTTGGTAATGTCAGCGTTATTGCCAACAGTAAATAGCGATGTCATATTAACTTACTTATTTTTAGAAAAAGTATTTTTGACTAATTATAATTTCTACCGTAATAGAATATTGAATGAGATGGATGCGATGCGGGGACTCCAATTTATAAGAAAGAGTTGCACATTGGTCACTAGCGTCAGGAAGAAGTCTTTTGATTGATTGATTGAATTTTTCGTGTTTCCAGGCGCGTCAACTGTTTCGGCCATTAGTTCCGTTAGTGTAAAGAAGTTCATGTTTTTTTCTCGGGAGATGGCGGTGATCTTCCCCGCTGAATGGCGAGATCCGGCGCCGACCTAACGTCGGCTGGTGGGTTTCCCCTAACCAGGACTCCACCAGCGGGCACCGCCCAGCCGGACAAGCTCTAAGCTCCCGAGCGGTCTGCCGGAATATGTGGTAGTGTGGTGCATGTTAGTGTGTGTGTGTGTAAGAGGAGAGGATAGGACTAGGAAGAGGAAGGACAGATCTCGCGCGGTCCGTGGCCCGTTTGGTAGGGTACTGCTCCGGCATTAGCCTGGTGTTGATCAGAGAAACCACGGAAAACTACCGATCAGAGCAGTCGGTCGCTAGAATTCTTCTCCAGACAGCGACTGAATTCGACCTAGCTGAAAAGCTAGTGTCGAAAATCCTGCCGCCGTCAAGACTCGAACCTAGGATCTCCCGGTCAGAGACGCTGCAGTGACATCTGTTGATACACTGAGCTACCGCTCCCGGTGTCAGGAAGAAGTCTTCCATCTTACTTATTTACCAATCATCCAGTAACAATCTTAATATGAAATGTCATTAACTATGTTAACAGCGCTTCCAATAAAAAGAATTTCAGTGATCAGACATCTAGTTCTTCAATTTCTGGAGTTGTTGCTTCATTTAACGGGAGATTATGAAAGGCATTCTTAAATATTCTCTGGAAAAGTTACAAGTTATATAGTTTTTAAATGCTTATTTCTGGTTTCTTTCTGGAGTACGACTTCGTAAATATACGAGTATGTATTAGATTACGAGCAAGAAAAATGATGACAGAAACACAATGGGCAGTCGTTGAATCCGGAGGGACCAACTGACGCTGTTATAAGTCCAAAAATATAACGTAATATAAGTTTATATAAGGTAAACTTTAAGGTAAATGATATCTGAATAGCAAATGTTTTGTCCTCTCTACCAAAAGGACGTTGTGGCAAATACGGACCGCCAATCCTTGAAATTTAAACATAGTTACAATTTGATAAAATTACAACTGCGCTCTGATTGGTTGATTGATTCGGAGCGCGTCACTGGTAAGGTCATTAGCCTCGTTAGTGTAGTGTACGCTTTCCCCTGGGAGGTGGCGGTGATCTCCCACGCTGGATGATGAGATCTGGCGCCAACCTACCGTCAGCTATCAGAGTTCTTTCCAACCAGGTATCTCCCACCAGCGGGGAACCGCCTCAGAAGGGACGAACTCTAAGCTTCCGAACGGTTTCCCGGCATGTGTGATAGTGTAATGCATGTATGAGTAAAGGGTGAGAATAGGAGAAGGAAGGGGAAGGAAAGTTAGCACGCGGTCCGTGGCCCGTTTGTTAGGGTTCTGACCCGGCATTCGCTTGGTGTTAATCGTAGAAACCACGGAAAACTACCGATCGGAGCAGCCGGTTGCTAGCATTCTCTTCCTGACACAACTGCGCTCTGTTTTTAGCTTCTCGCTCAAGGGAATTTGACGTGAGGGGTGCAATGAGAACTGGCGTACAGTGCGCATTGGTGTAAAGGAGTGAGTAGACAGGGGGCGGCGGCGGGGGCCCCAAGGAAGTCAGTGAAGGTGTGCGGAGGATTCACGTAAGGAGGGGAGGTGTGCGAGGGAAGGTGCGAAGGGAGCGTTTGGCGACAGCGCAAGAAGCGACGCGATCGTGCGGGGTGAGCATGCGAGGCGAGCACGTTGAGGAATACGCAGGGTGACTGTGCAGGGCCGGGGAAGGGCTTGGGTCTGTGGTGTGCTGTGTGAGTGTGCTGGTGAGTGTGCTGTGTGAGTGTGCTGGTGAGTGTGCTGGGTGAGTGTGCTGGGTGAGTGTGCTGTGTGAGTGTGCTGGGTGAGTGTGCTGTGCGAGCGTGCTGTGCGAGGTGCTGGGAGCGTGCTGTGCGAGCGTGCTGTGCGAGCGTGCTGTGCGAGCCTGGAGGGCTGGCGCGCGGGGCCAACGGCCGCAGAGCCCTTGCGACCCGAACGCAGTCCACGCGAGGGGGCGGGGCGCTTGTCGCGCGTCGCTGAGTGGGTGCGACGGCGCGTGGCCCCCACGCGCTCTGATCTGGCAGCTAGGAGCACGCAGGGCGACGGCGCAGGGCGACGCACCACGCAGCACTGTGGTGAGTGGCAAGAGGGAACCGGGAGGTGGAGGTACCATGGGACGAAAGCGGGGCGAATAGAAGCGGGACGAATAGAAGCGGGGCGAATAGAAGCGGGGCGAATAGAAGCGGGGCGAATAGAAGCGGGGCGAATAGAAGCGGGGCGAATAGAAGCGGGGCGAATTAAAGAGGGACGGAAGGAACCGAACGGGGAGAAGTGGGACGGAGAGAAGTAGGACGGAGAGAAGTGGGATGGAGAGAAGTGGGATGGAGAGAAGTGGGACGGAGAGAAGTGGACGGAGAGAAGTGGGAAGGAGAGAAGTGGGAAGGAGAGAAGTGGGAAGGAGAGAAGTGGGACGAATAGAACCGGGACAAGCAAACGCAGGAAGAATAGAAACGGGGGAGGAGGTGCGAGAAGTGCAGAAGGGGGGCATGCAAAACGAGAATCGGTCATGTAGAAGCTGGGCGTGCAGAAGTGAAAGGTGCGGAAGTGGAGATGCAGATGCGGGACTCCAGAAGCGGAACGTGCAGAGGTCGTGCATGCAGAAGGGCTGCAGAAGGAGGTGCGGTAGGTGCAGAAGCGGGGCCAGAAGGAGGGGCAGAAGCTCGCGTGCAGAAGCGAAGGGAACAGAAGCGGCGCATGCAGAAGTCCACCGTGCAGAATCGAAGCGACTTAGCGGGGCGATGGAGGAAGAGGTGGAGAGGGTGAAGACGGGCGAAGCGGATAACGATGGAGTGTGAGGACGAAGGATAGCGGCTCGAGGAAACGCAAAGTCCCTTTATACTCTATTTTAGGTTACATGTAGAGGAATAATTCTATTTAAGGATTGTGCTGCGCTTCTTTCTCTCGGTGTTATTCAATGTGGAACGTTGCCGCAGTACTATCTAATTAAACATCCCGATCAACTCATCAGAATATATTTTCTTTTATTACAAAAATGCCAATGCAGTGATAAATTTGTAATAACTACTCGTCAATACACAGTCAAGCGCTGACATACAGAGCATTTGTTTGTATTTGCTTATTCTGCACAACAGGGTAATGGAAAAAAGTGCGCACGTCACATGTTACCGGCAGATTTCGATGCTTCGGTGCCAGTACGCTTAACATTGGAATAAAACTAATTGTGAGATATCTCTACGCTAATAGTGAGCTATCTCTAGGCTAATGGTGAGATGGGATGGGAGAAATCAAGCTCAGAAGACGCGTGAATAGCTTGAGGTGGCATGGCGAAGCGTAGCGTGACATGAAGTGTCGTGACTAGGTGGGACGTGACGTGATATAACGGGGCCTGACAAAAGTCGAGCGGGACGTGGGGGGGGCGGGACTTGGGGGGGGGACGTGTCGGGGAGGTGGGGCGAGGCGATGAGGGGCGAGGCGATGAGGGGCGAGGCGATGAGGGGCGAGGCGATGAGGGGCGAGGCGATGAGGGGCGAGGCGATGAGGGCGAGGCGATGAGGGGCGAGGCGATGAGGGGCGAGGCGATGAGGGGCGAGGCGATGAGGGGCGAGGCGATGAGGGGCGAGGCGATGAGGGGCGAGGCGATGAGGGGCGAGGCGATGAGGGCGATGAGGGGCGAGGCGATTAGGGGCGGGGCATTTCGTCGCGTGACGAGGCGTGGCAAGGAGTATCGTGTTCTGAGTTGTATCGTGGAGTAACGTGACTGGTCGCGGGGGGACGTTGCAGGGATGAGAGAGACGGCTCGGGTGGAGCGTTGGCATGTACAAGCGTTCCTGTGAGGCCTAACGGCCGGTCCGGTCACTCCCGCGCGTAGCTGTCGAGTAGCAAGTTATGTGACGAGCGCGGGAACGGCCTGGCACCCCGAATGTACAGCGGGCGCTTCTAATGGACTCGGCCACCGCCGCCGCCGCCAGTGCGCCCCCCAGATGTCATGGAATCCCAGGAATGCTTCGGGGCGCGCCGGGGCCACAACGAGGACGGGAGGGGAGTCGGGGGCGGGGACGAGGGCGGCGGCGGCCTATTGCAGCGAATGACGCGCAGTTGGCGCCAATGGCCGCGCCGGAGGCAAATAATGGCCCCAAATAATGCGGCGGGGGCGGAGGCCGAGAGCGTGAATGAAGCTCCGAGTGGAGCCCGGAGGAAGTCCTTGCGTCGTGCAGCGATGCGGCACCTCGTCCCGAAAGGAAAGCGAGGGCCCTCTCGGACACGCCAGAATTTCACCCTCCCGTACCACATTACCTATTGAAGTGATAACTAACTTTCCTATTGAAAATGATTTCAACAACTACAACAAAAAAACACAATTCATTTACTTATTTTTTGTTAACAATACTATAAATTTTTACTTTTTCACACACTACTTATGTTCTAAAAGAAGTATGAATTTCGAAGAACAAGTGACTTTAAAAAAGTGTACATCTATAGAAATTTATATTACTTTTATGTCTAATAATAATTGCAAACAAAATAACGCCTCTATGAATTTTTTCTGACATAATTTAATTGATCATCTGTCTTTGGAAGATTTTCTAATCTTTCTTTTTTTCGATAGGTTTGCTGATTTTTTTCATCGAATTCAGATTATTCGAAGAGAATTACGGTTATTCACAGTTCATTGCTGATTCCTTGATTGAAAATAGTTCTTTTAATTTTGAGTTCAAGCATTTGTTCGTTGATTCATTTTTTGTTTTGTCACATTTTTGTTCAATTGTAAGATGGATAGGTTTTAGGAAATGAGAGTTCTTGGCTTCAACAATTTAATAATTTAAACTTTAGTCAAATTTAGAAAAAAATTTTACGCAACTTTGCTAGAGTGATATATCACATAACACGCTTACAAAGTACATGTTGTAGACTTTTAGAAATTCAGTTCCAAATAATTCTAATATTAAGATGTCCGGCAAGCTACTAACGTAGATTGAGTTTTCCAGAGAAAATACTGGATAGCGTTTCTTTCAGGTGATGAACTCTAATGAATTTCATCTTTCTAAACTGCAGTGAATATTTTATAATATTTAAATGGACAAAACATTCCTAAATGTAGGCTCTTTACCCAAGTGACAACAAAATGTTCGTAAATGTGGGAAATTTCGCAGTGACATGCATACGTACGAATAGTTGACTATTCTCTTAATTTTGTAACAACGTCCTAAGTTTACATAATAGTGATTATGATTAATGGGGCCACAGCTATTTTCAACGTCACGATGGCGTCTTCTTGTTAGCTTGCGTTTTCCGCCGCCAGACAGGTTGAGCGCGCTGCAAGTGGAGGGGTGATGTGTGTCGCTGTTGAAGCGAGCGCTGATGGGCGCGAGTGGCACCTGAGGAGCGGACGCGTTGGGGCGACGCGCATATTTCACGCGGAATCCGACTCCCGTCCCCGGCGCGAGCGGCCGCTGACGGGCGGTGCAAGTGGTGTAGGGACTGCGAGATGCGCAATATGCGGAATACCCCTCAGGGGGTGAGGGTGACAAGTAACAAGCTTCTTTGATCTGACAGGAAAAATGACAAACTACGGTTTGATAATGAAGGTTGAAAAATATATTTTGAAATATCTGTATTATTTATTTTCATTGCGGGCAAACATTAAAAGAAAAGTATTTAGCATCCTGTCACGTGAGAGGTGACTATGGTTTGATTAAATCATTCAATAATTAAAAACACATATTAAGGAAAAAACCGGGACTGGTAGCTCAGTGCATCAACTGATGTCACTGCTGCGCCTCTGACTGGGAGGTCCTAGGTTCGAGTCCTGACGGCGGCGGATTTTCGACACTAGCTTTTCAGCTGGGTCGAATTCAGTCGCTGTCTGGAGGAGAATTCTAGCGGCCGGCTGCTCTGATCGGTAGCTTTCCGTGGTTTCACCAATCAACACCAGGCGAATGCCGTAGCAGTACCCTATCAAACGGGCCACGGACCGCGCGCGATCTTTCCTTCTTCTTTCTTGTCCTATCCTCTCTCCTTAAACACACACACTTACACTAACATGCACTACACTACCACATACTCCGGGTGACCGGTCGGAGCTTTGAGCTTGTCCCGGCTGGGGTGGTGCCCCGCTGGTGGGAGAGTCCTGGTTAGGGGGAAACCCCACTAGCCGACGGTAGGTCGGCGCCGGATCTCGCCATCCAGCGGGGGAACATCACCGCCATCTCCGGAGAAAAGAACATGCACTACACTAACGGGACTAATGACCAAAGCAGTTGACGTGCCCGGAAACATGAAAAATCAATCAACGAAAAATCAATCAATCAATATTAAGGAAAAATCGGAAACGAAGAACATATTTCGATTGTGACTCAAAAGTCTAGACTACATTACACCGTGAACTTTCAAACTGTATATACCGGTTGAGTATGCGCAGGGCATCAACGATGTCACTGCAGTGTCTCTGAACAGGTGTTCGGCGGTTCTTTGGAGATCATTGGGTTCGAAAGCCGACACGATGACAGGATTTTCAACACTAGATAGAGGTGTCTCGTATTCAGCTGCAGTTTAGAGGAGAATTCTAGCAGTCTGCTGCTCTGGTCGGTAGTTTTCCGTGGTTCCTTCGATAAACTCCAGACGAATGCTGAAGCAGAACCTAACAAATGGGCCAAGGACTGTGCGCGAGCATTCTTTCCTCTTATTTGTCTTATCTCTAACCTTTACTTACCCAATGATAAAACATGCGCTACACCTTATGGGACAAAGTGGCCATAGCAGTTGACGCTCCCGGACACACTAAAATTAATCATTTAATCATACTCAACGCAATGTTCCTAGACACATGTTACGTCATACGACAGCTAGGCTCCAAGGAAGGGCCCGAAGCTTTGAACATTTACTGTTCACGATCTGCATTATGAAAAGTAACTTGTGTATAGTCTTGGTAAAAGAAACAGTTGTTCTGGGTACACACAATATACTATATTATTGAAAACTAATTTCTGTTAAAATATTTAATTTATTGTTGTGCTATACGAGAGTATTTTATATGTTGTGCTTGTTTAATTTTGTTCAGCGTCATGTTTGTCGACGCGAGCCACTAGTGTGAACTATAATTATGTTACAATTACTAACCAAGTTTCCAACTCAACCCTTCACAAATTCAAACACTCGTAAATTAAATTTTTTGATATGAGATATCTGAAAAAGTATTACATTACATTGAAAATATTAGGGTAATCGTCATCGCCTATGGTATAACTGTGTACATCACCCGTACGCAGCGAAACTGCAGAAATGTTGAAAAAATGCAATATTTAAAGATTAAAACTGGGTTGGTTGAACAGTAATGGCAGCGATTTAATTAGAGCACAGTTTCGTCCAGAAATGAAACATAAATTCTTAGAATCCGGGGATTCGAAAACGAACGATCTTCTTGCGCACGCAATCAGCTCACCACATGCAGCAGCGCCACAAATACATTTTATAGCTTCGAGCTTGGAGAGCCACGCGAGATTTTGTCACGACTTTAAAACCCGTTCGTTTTTGTTAAAATATTTGATACTTTGCATTGTTAAGGAGAGTATTTTTTGTTCTTGAGCAATATGTGAGATGTTTTATGGAAAAAAAATTGGTGATCAGCATTTTTGCTGCTGCTAGTCTACTAGTTTATAAATAATGAAGCTGTCAATAATTTTTCTTTAGACTTCTTGAACGAATATAAACATGTACAATTTAGAACTGTTTTATTTTCTAGAATCTTCGTCATTAACCAATTTAAAAGACGTCCTGAAAAGGTGGCGTGATAGCTTTGGAATATTTCACAGAATTATTTTCAATTAGGAATTTTGATTGATAATAAAATTTTGTCATTGAAATCTCTATGAATGACGTATTTTTCGCAGTTTGTACTACTAAAATCTAATTATGTATGTAAGAATTATCTTACTTCAATATTCAAGTAGAAATATTTATAGTACATTTTACGTAATATTGTGAAAGATTCTAAAGATTTAATTTTACCAATACGAAACGAAACGACAAAGCTCATAGAGTCCCAGTTCTTTGTACAATGTGATCAAGATACTAAAATGTCAAAATAAAACACGAGAACAAGAGAAAACAAAAAATACCAATTAGGAGAGCACTCCTTCACGGTTGGCTGTTTTTGTTCAAGAGTTTCCTGTCCGCCGAATAACAAGTCCAGGAAAACGACGAGAGCCCGAGCTGAAAAGCAGCGGTGATTGAAGCGAATTAGGACGAGCGAAGCCCTCTGAGGAGAAGCGGGCAGTCGGACGCGGGCAATGAGGACATTAGAGGAACGAGTGGCCCCGATGCGTCTAGTGTTTATGCGCTATTACGTTGATGCAGCTCCCTCTCCCGGAAGGCGGCGGCGGCGGCGGCAGGGAGCAATAGCGCGGAGAGCGACGGTTATTCGCGGCGAGCCTTCAAGTTACGGCGCTGCCAACGGGGTTTCCGCCCGAGCTCCGGCGAATATGGAGGACGCTCCTGGAGCAGGCGGCCCGCGGCCCCGGAGCAGGCTGACCGCAGCGCGCCTGGCGGCGAGTTTATGAACTCGCCAAGCGGCAGCCGCCACCCGCTCCCCCTTGCCGCCAGACGAACGCTTTGAATGCGGCTGGGGTCTCGGCTTCCTGTCCCGGCTGCTCTCTTTGTTATCAGCGTTTTCTGCTTGGAAGGGCGGAGAGAATGGAAGCGGGGCGCGGACACCAAGTATTTCACAAAGGCAGGAGGCATTTTTTATTCTCGCTCAAAAGTGGGGTGGGCTTTAGGAGCGCATCCCGTCGTAAATGTGTAGTAGTTGCATATCAAGAGACGAAGCGGGAATGCTTGGAGAAAGATAGAGTCACCAATCACTTCTCGTAGCCATCTACTGAGGAGAGAACCTTGGGAACTCTGTGTTCTTTATTTGTTCTTTCTACTTGAGTGATTGGGGAGAAAGGGGGTAACGTTGCGTACAACGTATTTCGCAACCATGAGAGAAATTTCCTCTCAAAATAACAAGCATAACACATTGCCTCGAAATTCGGAATAATTATCAAGAGCAAACGCAGTATATGGTGGAACTTCTTTTTCTTCGGGAAACTGTCTCCGTGACGGCACAAGCACAAATTTGATGCTAATATGCGATGATATGTGATGGAATGATGAAAACAAAGAAAACAAAGCGATTATTAGAACATTGCGCTAGGAGATGTTTGGAGAAAGTGTCCGTCACATTCAAACATTGAGTCCGCAGCTGGGTTCACTGCCTTTGCCTCCATGTGCTCGCTATTGTGCGTTTTTATGCTCCTTGAGTGATGGAAAACAAATTGAACAAGGCAGGGACATCACATATTTACCAAATACGGAAAGAGTTTTCTTTTACGTAAAAAGTTGTCATATAATGAAGCTTCTTCGTAAATGTGGAATAATTACATAATAAAGGAATATGAGATTGATTATCACGTAGGAAGTCATGTGACATCTTCAATAACGGCAGTTATTCGAACTAAATGACATGTTCCCGCTAATATTATAATGTGATATTGTGATGGGTGATTGAATGGTGAAAACAGACATAATGAAGAGCAGCAGTTGGAAGAACTTGAGAAGAAACGCTTTGAGATAGACGGTCTCAACACTTTTGCGTCATTTACTGTGAATGACTTCTTGATCTCTAAATACTTTTTATTTATTTACTTATTTAGTTAAAAACTGTGTATGACCTGCTATAGGGAGAAGTGAATTCTATGCATGTTTTCAAAATCCCCACACTAAGGCATATACTACTTGAATTTTAAATACAGGAAAACAACGTTTCTTAACGATTCTTAGTTGGATTATCAAAGACAACGCCATCCCATTTGATGTTTCGTTATATACGACAGGATTTTCTCTATATGTAATATGGACATTGTTTTTAACGCATATCCTGTACCATTTGTTGAGCGCAGACTCCAACAGAATATTCAACATCCGCAAGATCTAGCTGCACTCTGATACTACATTACGAAAAATCTCACATCAAAAATGATATCTATCATTATTATTACGATGTCAGTTCCTTGTCCTTAGAGCTAAACCTGGTTTGTATGAAGGATATTTATGGATTGATTATGACGATATTATAATAGGAATGTTAATTGAGTGGAATCAAAAACAGAGGAAAAACCTGCTGCGAATTCGCTTTTTTCAACACAAATTCCATACGGATCGACCGGCGTATGAAACTTGTTCGCCAGCGGCGGAAGACGAGCGTCCTAACCACTTCATCAAGAGTGTTCGCCCCATCAAGAGTGGCAGGTGAATGAATGAGTGAATGTCTGAAGAAAGACGGCGTCACCAATCACGCCTTATACCTGAGTTTGTCAGCGAGTGGGCCTGTGAGTGCCAATCTGTGCTTTTTATTACGCGCAAGGATTTAGAGGCGCACCGTACAGGAGGTGGGCAAATTATTGTTATGGGTAGACAGTTATGATGGGATAAGAATAATGATGGAGTTATGGAGGAGGAGAATGGGTAGGGGAAACGAGAGAATGCCGAGAAAATATGCCGTGAACCCGCTTTATTTATCGCACATCTACATGAATAAACACTAGGGGAGGTGGCTCAGGGCATCAACTGATGTCACCTCAGAGCCTCTTACCGGGAGGTTCTAGGTATACAGGTTGAATTCAGTGACTGTCTGGAGGACAATTGTAGCGTCCGACTGCTCTGATCGGTAGTTTCCAATGGTTTCTCCCATCAATACCAGGCGAATGCCGAAGCAGTACCCTAACAAATGCGCCGCGGACCGCATGCGATTTATCCACCCTCTTCCTTGCTCTATCTTTACCCCGTACTCACAGTTACACTAACCCACATGCCGGGTGACCCGTCGGGAGCTTAGAGCTTGTTCCGGTTGGGGCGATGTCCCGCTGGTGGGAGGTACCTGGTTGAGGAAAAACCTCGCTAGCCGACAGTATGTCGGCGCCGGGTCTCACCATCCAGGGAGAGAAGATCACCTTAATGTCCCGAAGATAATGCAAGCACTAAACGTATGGTATTAACTGCCTTAGCATTTACGAGCTCGGAACCACTAACAGTCAGTCAATCAAGACATGAATCAATCAAATGTACACGCAAGCTTCCACGGCTCGAGTCAATGACTTCTTGGCTGTCCGAGTAACTCCGTATAGTGGGCTGAGAGCCGACGTTTCGCCTGTCCGGTCGCAGGCTTCCTCAGGGCAGTGACAGCGCCCGGACAGCCAAGAAGTCATCAATGAATCAAAATTCTGATTGAACTAGGTACGGAGTCTAGTGATAAAAGGCAAGCGCTCTGCACTCGACACCACAGTTTGCATCACGACGAGTTGTAAGACCATTCTAGTAAACGTCTGGAGAAAGACGGGATCACCAATCGCCTTGACCCTGCTGGTGTCGGAGCATATGCAAGTGAGTATTGTGGACGCTCTTAATTACGCGCGGGGAATTATAGATGCTCCCATACAGGGAGTGGAGAAAATTAATTTTATGGATGAGCGATTATAATGTGATAACATGTGAGAGCAATGGTGGAAGAGAACAGGGCGGGGAAACGAGAGAATACCAAAAACCTCTCGCAAATTCCCTTTGTTTGCCGCACATTAATCGTGTTACATGAATAGACCAGAATTTGAACACCGGTGTCCAATGATCAAAGGTGAACACTGAACACAACATCACGGTTTGCATCAAGACAGTCAGATTTAATATGGATCTAGTGAACGTCTGGAGAAAGAAAGCGTCACCAATCACTCCCTGAATGTGCTGGTACCAGCGAGTGTGCCAGTCTGACTTCTTAATTACGCGCGGGGAATTAAAGCCGCTCCCATACATGGAGTGGACAAATTAGTTTTATGAATGGAAAGTTATGGTGTTGTGATAAGAATAATAATGGAGCAATGGTGGGATAGGAAGGGACAGGGGAAATAAGAGAATACCAAAAAAACCCTTACGCAAATACTCTTAGTTCACCACACATTAATCGTCTTACATGAATAGACCACAATTTGAACACAGATGTTCAATGATAAAAAGTGAACGCTCTGAGCACAACACCACGGTTTGCATAGACGGGCAGCTGTAATAAACCGTTCTAGTGAACGTCTGGAGAAAGACGGCGTCACCAATCACGCCTTGAGCCCGCTGGTACCGGCGAGTGTGCCAGTGAGTGCCGCCCTGCGCTCTTTATTACGCACAGGGATTTATAGGCGCTCCCGGCGAAAGACTCATTACGTGTCAGCTTGTACGCGGCGCGCGCGCCGTGCAGCTAAACAGCGCGGCCGCTTAAGAGCAAGCGGCGGGGCGGAGCGCCGGAAAATTAGGGCCCGGGATGCAAGTTTTGCTTAATTTCAATTAACTTTACTGTTATTTGCCCGAGTGTATTACCATTTATAACATGCGCCTCCCTGGGGAAGTTGCGCGCTTTCTATCCGCCTGCATGACAGTCCTCCGAGGCACGTTGGGAGGCACGTTGGAAGCGCTCCACCCATTGGCTCTCCCGTTCGCCCCTCTTTTGTTACCGTTTCTGTGCAGGGGGAAGTAATGAGTCGTCTACCTTTGCCCAGCAATGTATGTTGAACTGATTTTTCAATTATATTCGTAATTACAGTTGGTTTATAATGCATTGGTTTGATATTGTGGTATTTCACTTGGAAATAGTGGCATTTTGCAGAGGAAATTTTTTCAATTGTGAAATTGAACATTATTATTTTTTGATACAGAGAAGTTTGATGCAAGGAATATATTTTAAGAATTCTTTCTCGTTGAGTGTAATTTACAATTTATGAAGTGTTGGATAGTGTTTAATACACAATGATATATAAGGAAATCAATTAAGCAGAAACAATAGTTATGTATGCACCTAATAAGGATTCTGATCGAGTTAATGATCGAGAGATGACAAAACCCCGAGTGCCTTCGGCCCGATGGTTTTTTGTCTCTAGAGATCGTCAGAACCAAATAATGCCCGTAGTATATACAAGGTTTATTTTTTTACCTAGTTTTAATGATTAGGATTTACTTACTAACTAATTAACTACTGTGATATACCAAAATGACGAACCATTTTTATTATGGAAATGTCATTTTATTTGACGTAGAATATAGGGATGCCAATGGACGATCGCGAGGGGGTCGCTGTGTGACGGATAAACAACCGGCGTTGGGGATCATTTTCGTTGGGTTGAGGTGGCGGAGAGGGGGTGGAATAAGCATTGTTTTGAGAAGAACATTCATTTGCTAGAGCAGTGCGGTGATGAGTGCGTCGGCTCTTGATACATTTTTTTAAATCGAGGAAAGACTGTAATTGACAGTTGTTGAAATTAACTATCGTTTTTTATATTAGGGTAGAGAGTTCTTGTAGGAAGAACAATTCGTGTCTAGGCATCCACCCAAGACTCAAGTGAGGGAAGTCACGGATTATAATAATATTGCTGAGAGAATTTGGAACCAGACACGGACATTAGGCGAGAACTTTATCGAGAAGCAAGATTCTGTTGCGACGACGGAGAAGCTTCTGCGGGGCGCCATCGAACGATGCAATGGAGAGTGCGCAAAGACTCACGAATGAATGACAAGGTTTTATAACTATTGTAATACAGAGAATACTGGTCAAGACTAAAGAGTGATTCATTTTTATTATTAATAAATTCTAATTTGTTAAGTTGAAATAAAGCTGATTATCATTGTTCGTTACGTGCAATCCAGCATTTTAATAAGATTTTCAGATTCCTCGCCACTCCGTATGGATGGCAGATTGAATAATTGGTTGCAGAGTAAGTAGCAACAATTATGAACTTCGAACCCCAATTAACTGAGCTAGGCCAACATAGTTTTTTCTATGTATTTTCAAAATTCCATATACGACATTTAGCATCGTGCGACTTTTTTCATATTTCCATCGAAACCATGATCATCTCGATCCAGGTAAGATATGCAGTACGTGTCGAGCTCCATATTGAAGGAAATAAAAGCAGTAACTTATCAGTAAAAAGTAAATATTTGTTGTTGTTTTCGTTTCTTTGATCTGGGCAATCGAACCAACATTCAATAGATTGCAATTACGTGTCATCATAGGATGTTCAAGATAGCAATGAAAATGAACAAATGTACTAGATTTAAATTTTGATTTCAACCTTCAATTATATCCATTCAATTCTTCACTTTTATATAGATATTGAAATAAGGTTTACTAAACGAACGGGAACATCTCAGTGTACGGTTTCTTGCGAAAGGTATCGAACCAGTTTCGTTCTTGCGGAAATAGACAAAGTATGCCGAAGCCAAATCTTCCTCATCAAATTTGGAACAAACTAGTGGTGCTCAAACTTCACGTACATTCTCGCCCTATTTTCATGCAAAATTACTCAAAAAGTACTCAAATTTTCGAAAAATTATACATAACCATATTTTAAAATCTATATTTAAGGAACAGATTTTATTTACGAAAAAATCATTAATATTTTAATTGTAGGAAGACTAAAAAAAATGAAAAATGAGAATTTCAACAAACATGAGATCTGCATAATTATCTTAAACGTTCTTCACACTATCCAACAACAAACTTTAATCAAAAACGTTTCAGCCATTTTCTTACGAAAATTCTTCTATTTTTCGCGCAGCATTATATAACTTTCTCTCTACTGCGTAAGCAGTAGCGAAAAAGTAAAAAGGCAGTGACCTACCTTGGAACCAAAATATTACATGAGCACCGCAATATGTGTATAAGTTGCGTAGCAGAAACCAATTCATTTCTATTTTTTTTTTTTTTGCCGACGATGACACTGGTGAACGAAAGGAGTTGCATTACTTTATAGAAAGGTTCATTTACTGATATTCTGTCTTGACTTTAAATAAACGTATTTTAACAGTGTAAAAATATTTTAATGAATCCTTGAATTCTTTTGAGACGCCGATTAACGCAACTTGATGCCAAATTATGACTTATAGAAATATTCAATAGAAAATCTCGATTAATGAAAGTTTAGAGAAGTTTAAAGAAAATAACTTTCTTTAGTCTTGATTGAACAGTAAATGTTATGTGTTCAATTAAATGTTAAATAATCAACGGTTATAATTCTCTGATATTTAAAATTGAAGTTTTATTCGCGTAGTGTTAATTCAAAAGTCTCGCTGATTTCTAACGAGCACATTATATGAACAATATAGTTATTATTTACACACATTTACAATTTTAAGATAAAAATTTTTTTTTTAAATTAAAATTCCTTAAAAATTGAATATGTTTTTGCACCTTTATTCGTTAAAAATCAAGAGGAAAATTCCATTCAACAATTCAGGCGAACAGGAAAATTATTACTTATTACCCGTGTAATATTTCGAAACAGTCTAAATAGTATACCTTACGTAAGTTAATTTATTATGGAAAATTAAATCATAAAATATTTGTAGCTACACAAAAGGAATCATTCCAGGGTTAATATCTATTTGTGTATTACTTAATTTTACATGCATCGATTTCGTTTATATAAAATCGTTCAGTTATTCAACATGTTTACTGAGAAACACAGAGATTTATTAGATGAATTACAAAGCAAACGTCACACACACATTCTCTGCCTTATTGGCAGATCTTACTGACGAATGTATTACGGTTTTTTCCACTCTCAACATTGAAATAAATTACTATATTTTAACTATTAAAATTTGAAAAATTAATTAATTTTAATGTTGCTAATTTTTTTAACTAATTTTACACTAATTTAATACATTGCTAGAAATAACAAAGTGCAGTGAGACCTACTTTCTTTGGGCTGCACGTCATATGAAACACAAGAAAATCTAGGTGCTATGCTTTAAAATCCCCAGAATTCTGACTGTTTAACTTGTTCTCTACCGGATATTGTGCATTCATGTCGCGCTACCTGTTTCTGTGGCTGAGAACGAGGCAATCGAGATATTTTTCCTCTCCGCGTACCCTGAGGATTGTGGGTGAATGCTTTTGTCGTCTGTTGTCGACGTGCCTGTGAATGTTAATTAGATATGGAGTTTTAATGAGAGAACAAATGCTGTCTTTGTGTGTGAGTGCGCGCGCAAAACCGCTTTTTCCCCTCGGGCGAGCTGTCTCCTCAGCCGCCGCTGCAGAGCGCGAGCGAAGCTGCTGGCCCGCAATACACGTGTGTATTGCGGGCTGCGTCGCACTTGGCCTTTCAGGGGCGCCGTCTCGCTCGCTCGCCGGGCCACAAAGAGCGGTAGCTGCGCTAATGCGCGCAGCCGTTCGCTCAATTTCAGTCGCTATCTAAAATCGTTCCGCCCGTTTCGTTTCATTACGGACGAATCCCGGAGCCCCTCGCGGGGGCCCAGGAGTTGGCCGCTGAATCGCTGACACAGACACGGGACTTTTGGGGAGTTCAAACGCGAGTCAAGTGGCCCTCGAACAGGGAGACTGTCGCTGCAGCGGCGGCGGCGGCCGTGGAAACGAGCCAACGCCGGGCCCCCGCGTCCGGCTCGGCCTCCGGCCCCCCGCCCTCGGCCGCCCCCTCCCCCTACCCACTCCGCCTCCTACCGGCGGCGTGAAAAACGGCCCGCGCGCGCGGCCGCAGTCGTTTGTTCGCCCGCGGCGACGTTAATTGGTGGCCGCGTCGCTAATCGCCCCGTTCCCTTCCGCCCCCCGCCACCGCCACCGCGGGCCGCGTGCGGCGCAGTCTTTCAAAAGCGCGGGAGGGTTGGGGAGAGGAGGGGAGGGTGCCGGATGGGGGCAGGACGAGGCCGCGGGGGAGGAAATGGCTTCGGTGTGGTGGCACAGGAAGGGGCAACGCGGTACTCGTATGAATACGGCTGCAGGGCGCGAGGTGCAGCCGAATGGTGTCACACAAGCGCACAGTTATATGAAAACTGTGTCATCACTTTAGAAGTTTCTATTAAATGTTTCCATTCGTTGCCTGTGAGTTGTTTAAATGTCACTAACCGTTCCTTCTAGTAACATTTACATGATAATATTCATGTGCGCGAGCAAGACGAATGCAGATATAATACTTTATGCTTTTGTGTAATTGATATACTCTAATGTAAAACTAATGTGTGATTTTTGAAGAATTTGGAATGTTTATAAAATATAAATTTTCGACTCGTACTACTTACATTATTTACTAATAAGTTTTATTATGGTATACTTAATTTATTATACATCAATTTGCAAAAATTAGAGAGAAACATATTTGCTAATATCAAAACTTCTTATAGCAGTAGAAGTTCATGAATGCTTATATCATATTCCTTTTCAAGAAAAGCTCATATTTGGAATAAATGAAACGCTGAGTGATGTTTATTAAGCGAGAAAGGAAATAATTCTGCAAGAAGGAAGCTACAATCATTATCAGGTTTGTGTACGCTAGTTTATTTTTGCAAAGAACTCATTACTATCCACTCACAATCATGTATTTATTATACTACAGGTTTTTATCGCATTATTAGCTGAACCCCGGAGGTTACATCGTATAAAGAAACTGTAGGAAAGTTACAAAAGAGAGGTATAACCTACCTTAAAATATTGTTGTATGCCTTTGAGTACTTATTCTCTGATACTAATGAAATGAGAGGGTTAAAAATTCTGAAATGGTGTGATCACTAATAACTGTAAACATAGTGTTATAGAAGTTTTTAAAGATGTAATTAAAATGTTTTAGAGTTACGTACGTGCATGTTGCAGTGAACTGTAGCAGGGAATTTGGCTGTTCTTCGTGACCTAGAAACATGCTTATTCACTTTTCTAACTGTAATCTCATGAAATTCACTGCTGTAATAGTTCATCAGGGCCCCACTATCTTTCATTTAAAGCAAAAATTACAAAATTTGGTTGAGGAGAAACATTTCCAATTTCTTTCTAAACGAAACCCTCAATATCTTAATTATGAAAGAAAACTCATATTTAAGTAATGCGTTTACGCCTCGTTTTTCGGATATTATTGAGGAAGTGGGCGATAGAATTTGAGCCTGGTCTGTAATGATTCTAATCTTTTGTGCAGCTGACACATTGCAATATATGCACACTGCATTATACCACTAAGTTTTGTACGTATTATTGCAGAGTACATTCACACCGAAAATTATGTTTTTTATTTCATAATTCTTTTAAACGTCACATCCAAAATCAGTACATCGTTGTAAAACTTTTACGTTACATGGAGCAGTTTTAAACGTTACAGCGCATATTATTTTGGATTTTATCTCATTAAAGTAGCGATATACTTAAATCAGATTCTGTATTGATGTAATCAGGAGTTTGTCGGTTGTGGGTTTTCTTCTTTAGGGCACAAGGTTGTCCAGCGGTGAAGGGAGGTAAATGTGTAAATGAATGTGAGTAAGATCGTGACAAAATCTCGCGTGGCTCTCCAAGCTCGAGGCTATAAAATATATTTGTGGCGCAGCTGCATGTGGTGAGCTGATTGCGTGCGCAAGAAGATCGTTCGTTTTCGAATCCCCAGATTCTAAGAATTTATGTTTCATTTCTGGACGAAACTGTGCTCTAATTAAATCGCTGCCTATACCGTCGAATTTTAATTTTCAGGGTTGGCATCCGACCAACATTTCTGCATTTTTGTTACAGTTGATGTACACTACAGTGAAATGTAAGCGATGATGCATATCCTACTATTTTTTACAGAGTGTAATAAATTACTCAGATATCTCCTCAAAGGGTTTAATTTACGAGTTTGTTTGGGAAGGATTGAATTGCATTGAAAAGCATTGGACATTGCGTTTGTAATTGTAACACAATTGGAAGAAAATATCTCATTTCTTGTAACTTTTGGTGTAGAATCTTGGGAGGGGTTTGTTGAACACTGTATTTCGAGATTGCACCATCTTTTTTCGGAGGAGGAAGCTTAAGATTTGAAAAAGTATTTATGTTACTGGTTACTTTGAGATCATGTATGTTTCTCCTGCAGGTTTCTATGAATATATTGAGATTTTTAGTTTGCAGAAGCTTACAGAAATTCAGAAAATTTTCAGTCTTTCATTCTTATTTTTAATATGAAACCTACCAATGATACTGGCAATTTCATTACCGCGATTTGTTCATGTGATAAAATGTAATTAGATAAAAATACTTAATTTCAAATAATCTATGAATATATTGAGATTTTTAGTTTGCAGAGGCTTCTTGAGTTTCGGGGTATACATGTTTTCTTCCGGCCTGGTGGGCCGTGATCCAATTGGCGTTGAACTGCCAAACGTTTGCCAACATGACTGCGGCGGGCATCTTCAGTGGCGAGGTCTCGGGCGAAGTGTCCGGAACGGCGGCTGACTGGCGACTGTTGAGTACAGTTGAGTACATATGTTCAATTATGAAAACTCACACACGCAATTATAATAATTCAAATGTGTAAATAAACACCTGAAAAACGATGAACAACGTTACACTTGCTCACGTCATATAGCATGTGAAGTGTATACGTATGCACGGCCGTGCTTATAACACATATGTCGACATCCTGGAGGAGCATGCTGAGAAATTTGCTCTTAAGCTTCGGCACCTTGCTTCTGCGTCTATCTTGCGCCGCTAACTTTCCAAACCTGAAATTAATTGCGTGCTGGCGCCGTTTGAACGACGAGGTGGAGCACTTTGGCGTGTTGGTCGCATGATATTACCGCGCTCTGACGACTCCCCTCGAGGAGAAGTCAACCAAGAGGGGAAGCGGAGGAGCAAAATTTGGAAACCGTAAACGAGATTAATAATAAGGTTTAACGTTTAACTAGAAACAAAACCGACGTCTATGTACGAAGGTAAATAGGAAGTAAATAATAATCGTTTGCTGTTAGATACTTGAGTAATTTCAATTTCTAGCTGTCTGGAATATTGATTTTTAAGGTTAAGGGGAAATGTGGGAAAGATATTCTTGACAATGTACAAAATAAATTTCATTGCAACTTTTTTGCTAGGAACAGTTGTCAAAGATGCAATACTGAAAGTAATTCAGACGAATGGATGATGATTGTATATTGCACTTTCCATTTGTTAAAAGATTTTTCATTCATATAATGTGCATGAAATCTCAAATTCCATGCGTGGTCAATGTCTGCGATCGGATTGTCTAATTATTAAAATAATATTATTATAATAAATGAAATGAAGTTAAGTGAAAAGAGTGAAGAATATATGGAAATTGAAAGGATACCGAATAACAGGGTTATTGTTATCTCGAGTAATATACAATATACTGCTGAATATTAAGTTGTTTAAGAAACACCAAGAACTAAATCAGCTGTCATAAATCACTTCAATGGTTATTGTTAAGTCTGCTACATTAACTTGTAAGTTACTTCATAGTGACTATGGCTTCAGCAGATCATTTGGTACTTCGATCATCGACATATGTTTACTGGTTTGTTACTTGTGAAGGTAGAAATAATTTTATTAAGTGTTCGGTGAAAACATAACCCTTTTTTTATCGTACAATGAGGAACATATTCTGAGATTGCCGTGATGTGATTTAACGGAATGTAATATGATATTATCCATGTCCAAAGAATAATAAACCATCGAATTATACTGTGAAGTATAAAACGTCATGATACGACATAAATCACAAAATGAATCCTTTGGAAGGAGCCAAGCAAAACTGCATTTTATATTATAGTGTCCAAAAAATGCTAGAATACAATATTTTCCGTGGGCTGCGTACGTACAGAGAATTAATGATTTTTCTGAAAACACTTAACCAGTT
Source organism: Teleogryllus oceanicus (assembly GCA_964035755.1). Taxonomy (NCBI): domain Eukaryota; kingdom Metazoa; phylum Arthropoda; class Insecta; order Orthoptera; family Gryllidae; genus Teleogryllus; species Teleogryllus oceanicus. Next base: position 91,064,453 of record CAXIVR010000006.1, on the reverse strand, counting down.
CATATCCAACTTTTATTTATATACGCTCGTAAATATATTTGCATTTATAATTGTTTTGTGAGAAAATGAACAATTGATTTAAAATGGCAAGAAAACATAGTTCGGTTGCCAAAATTAATCATGATATTCGAAAACAATTTTGCAATCTGTACCCATGTGAACATATGTTTAATATACTTTCATAGCACGCATGGAAGCTGTAACATCTGAACCGATAAACTGTTATTTTTCATTGAATTTCATTCAGTCATCGTGCTACATGTACCTCGTGGTTGCGATGGTATTCTATGGAACTCACCGGAACACTGCGGGCTGTCTTTGCAGATGTTCCAGAGCTGCACTAGGGGACCTCCCTCTGGCGGCGAGCACTCAAATTAATTAATTCTATTTCTGACCTTTTTAACCCCGCGGTCCGTGGGTAAACATTTGCGTATTTCCTCTTACGTGATACAGACCTTCCCACATGTTCCCTCGTTATTGCGTTATTACGCAGAGGAAGCCCTTGCCCATGTTAATATCCGCCCTTCAATTAATTTGTCATCCCCTTTGTAGAATACGTAAAAAAGCAATAAACCACGAGTGTTCCACATGTGTAAGGTCGCTCACCGTACGTTGGCCTCCTTCTTGCTTACATTACGTTCAACCCATTATAAAACGGCGGTGAAGAAATGGGAATTCAGGGCAGATGAAAAAGGAGATACAGTGTCTCGTTCGTTCAAGCGCCACTTTTCGATTCGCTAACCTGTCATCTCGGTTCTTTATAGACCATAGATACCATACTATTATTTTGTGTTGTGTTAGAATGAAAAACGATTCAATAAGGAGTATTTAAGCATATGTTGTTTGTGATTTGTGTAAGCAGAGAACAAGGCATTCATTTATTTATGAGTTATTTAGCACGATGAGTTTCGTGCATGACTCAACGTATTGTATGTTATAGAGTTTCAGGCCACAGTTTCAATATGATCTCGTTATATATATATATATATATATATATATATATATATATATATATATATATATATATATATATATATATAATGAAAATGGATAAAAATGGTCAGCATGAAATATTTCAAACGAAAGAAAATTCCTGAAACACTTTGCTTTAACGGTGCAGTCCTATGATTTGATTGTCGATTCGTCTTCAGGAGGCAGGTCTCTTTCCTTTACCGAAAATTTACGAGTACAACCCGAGAGCGCTGTATCTCTGGCTCCCCTAAAGAACGCGCTGGGAGTTGCCGGATGCAAGCCGCAATCTTGGACGCCGCCGCGAGGTGGGTTGCGGGGTGGCGGGGAGGGGCGGGGCGCGGCGCGGCGGGGCGTCCTCCGGGACCGAACGGCCGGGGACAGCCATCGCGAGCGCGCGCGCGCGGCACACGCCCGGCGGAGCAGCTGGGCGTAAAGCGCGACGCTTCATTGGCGCGGGAAGCATTGCCGGGTGGGCGCGTTGGGGTGGGGCCAGGTTGCGGGCGCGCGCGCGCCGAGATGGCGATGGCGCGCCCAATATGTACGCAAATGAGACGTTCTCCGCCCCGCCACGCCTCGCTCCACCCCGCGCCCGCCGCACTCTATTCGCCGCCATGCTTTCTCCACTATTCGCCCCTTCTTCGTGTTCTTTCCTTTCCCCGAGTACCCCCCACTGTTCACGGCTTCCTCTCGCATGCTTTCAATCTCATCACAGCATTCACAATACGATATCCCGCCCGTTAAATCATTCAATCTTAGGTTCTAAACGCATTCTTTTCTCCACCCTCAAATACTTCTTTTATATCCCCTCTATTCCGACTCTTCTTTCCTATTATCGAGGCCGTGATCGTCACATCACGATCTGTCTTGCCCACTGTTTTTTTCTTCATGATCCATCCTGCCTCAGCTGTCCTGACCACAGAACTGATTTGTGCCATCTTTGTTTTCTATATTGAGCACCAAATTCATTCTTCCAGTTCACATCACTTGCATACCTTTCTTATCATTGCTTGTGTCTTCTTCATTGTTGTGTTTCTTCTTCTGATTGTGTCGTATTCGTTTCGCATATTGCCTTTCTGCACATCCATGATACGCATTTTTGTTTAACTCGGTCCTCTGCTCATGCACGTTTTCTATTTCGATACTCCTTTTTCACCTCTCCTTCCGTTTCATGTCACCTTGTTTCTAACTCCTCTCTTTGTTTAAAATATTCTCCTGCGTCTCTTTTCCTCATGTCGGACCCTGGCCTTTCCTTTCGTAGCTTTTTATTCGGCATGTCTTTTTCGGAGCACCGCGTGCCTCACGTATGCGGTACTACTTCAGCGTAATGTTCACAGCTCCGTCCTTCTGCCTTGTTTGTCTCGCGAAATAGGCCTCCTTCGCGGTTTTATTTTCTCCTTCACTTTAGTATTCCGCGAGCTGCGTTCCGCGCAATGTCCGCCCACCGACGAGTAGGCCGCTTTCGGGATTCTCTTCACGCTTTTGTGCGCTTTTTGTGTTTTAGCTCACGTGTAAGCCGCAGCTTCTGCGTGATCTCTCCGGCTGCCTGCCGGCCCCGCTCCCTCCGCCGCGTCACTCAACCCCTGCGGGACTCGCGGCTGCACTCCACCGACTCTTGCTCCCGACGCACTACATTGTGCTATTCCCTCCTCGCGCATTTGTAGAGTGTTGTCCTTTTCGCATTTGGCATTCTCTCTTCCTCTTTCCATTCACACGGATGCTTTTTCCTGTTGTATTCATATCCTTTGCGCACTCTATCGGAGCCGGTAAGAAGCATTCGTGCCTTTGGGGCCCTATCGATCGGAAGGGGAGGGGATGACACAAGGAGCTCCGCAAGGCGGATTCTTGGTTCACTTCCTGATACGAGGCTATGAGTTCGCTGGAATAAATCTTCTTGCGAAAGGATTTGTAGAGAACGATTTTCTCTTTTCAAGATTTTATATATTCGTATTTATAGAATTACGTGGACATTTTAAAATTTACTTTTTTATTTATTTCTGTCCATTAAATGACAATCAGATAGCTTTTGCAGCAGAAAACTTACACAACAACATATTACACCACTATCAAATATTTTTACATTAATTTTGTGTTCAAAAGCAGTCACATGTGGAGTGTGTATTCGCTTTTCAAGTGAGAAGAAGTCCCCGCATGAATTTAATTGTATTAATGTATATTGTTAATTCTCTTATTTTACAAAAAAATAATCTGTAATTTCCACGTCATTCGGAGTTAGCAGAACCTTAATTTTCAATCAATGAACTTTAAATTCAGTACACTCTTTGATAATGAAGATTTTTTTTCTCTCAATTTTATTTTTCGAAACAACTAAATTTAATAAAAACTATTTGAAAACGAGATAAAACGATGCTTCTGTAAAATTCATTTTTCTCCGAAAGGCGTAGGGTACTTCAGTAGAGCTCAAGATGAACCGTGCACCAGGGAATACACAAAGGGTACCTGGCCACAAAAGAGCCTTTGCTCTTTATGGTAGGTTGTTCCAAAGCGGTTCGTGGGTCGTGGCAGTTTATTGTGTGCTCTGCACCAAGATTAAAGGTGTGCATGCTTTGTATGTTCATTCTAACATACTTTGTTCCCCTTATATGAACGTTCTCGGGATTTTGCTTAATATCTTCTCTTTATTTAATGCCGCGAAACTGTTATATCTACTGTGCTTTAGCTTGTTTTTCTTTAATGTTTGATCAATTTTCTGTGTCTGTATTTGCTATCTCTCACCTGATTACCGTTAAGTTTCAAACTTGCGTTACTAATGTACAAAACATGAACTGCAGTATATTATTTTCGTATGATTCCAGCAGTTTACGAAAAAATGTTAAGTATTTTGTATTAGATTATTTTTAAATATTTATCAGCCCAGATCAGCAATGACGTATTCCAATTATTTTAATAATTTACCTTTTTACTTATTTATATATCTTACTTTTGAGTACATAGTTTGTAGCAGCATTTCAAAAATTTGGAGCCATATTTGAGAAATTTTGAAATAGTGTTAAGGCTTCAGGTATCCCTCGAAATTCAAAATATCCGTTTCAAACTTGTAGAGCCTTGAGATCATTTAGATCGATCACAGAATAATATTTTTGATGAAAATAGTTTGAATGGTGTAGGTGCTAGCGTCGACCACGGATGGACAGACGGGTAGACGGATGTTATGTCGTGAATCGATTTTTCAATATCAACGACTTACAAAACATGGATTTAGACTACACATCGTGCAAGAAGTAGTATATTACTTCTTATAGAAACAAGATTTATCAATTTTTTGTTTACCAGCGTTTAATAATAAGAGTTTTTCTGTAAAAAAAGTCGTCGATTTCAATACTTCCCTTCTCACAACGTAAGGGGAGAAAGCAAAAATAACCTTTTAATAATTTGACATTTCACATTTTGCTTTTTTTGTTTAAGGCTCGTTTATAAGAAACGTTTATCAGCATATTCCGGAAACCTGACGTTGCAAACTGTTTATCGATCTAGCTGATCAGCCTGTTCATATAGAGAAAAGAGCGATTGGAACGGGGCTAATTAAGCTTCAATTTTTCGCAAAGCCACTCGAAAGTTATACAGTTCTCCAGAATAAACCCTGAACTTCAGCAATTTCTTAAAATTTATAATAATAAACTTATAAATTGTAGTTGACGACATTGTGAGAGTGGAATTATCTCGTCAATCAATTGCGAGAAATCGAATATTTCCCTAGAGACGCTATGGAGCGTACTGGAATATACATCTGAACCTTCTGAGTATACGAGTAGTAAAGTGCTGAAACAAGCCTGTGCTTTTATTTGGGAAATAAAATCGTTTTATATTCGTCCCACTCAATTTGCATACAGGAAAATGTTTCAGACGATATAAATCTTTAAATCTCAACATATTTCGTTTCTCCTCTCCCTGCCTACACTTCAAATTCCTTTCGTTTTATATTCCGCCTCCTGATAGTTCTGACTGTTTTTGTATCTCCCTGCAGATGGTCTCAGTTTTTCTCCCTCAACACTTGTGTTATTTCCGTCTGTGGCAGTGGCTGCTTGGAGATTGCATTGTTGCTTTGTTGTGCATCCAGATCACGTCCTCTCGTTTCTCCTCGTTATTTTCTTAACCTTCCTCTGCCTGAGCAGGCTGAAGATGTGCAGCGGCGATGCATCATCTCTCAAAGCCTGGATTTCGCCACATTTGATGTTTCCGGGTAGCTTTTTTATATCACTCCAAACCTATTTGTCTTATAATACACGCCGTAGGAACTGTTTTCTATTTATTTGACCATAACGACCAAATTGAACGTTTTGTTTTCTAATGATTCTAAGTGAAATAAATTTCTCTCTGTTATGTTGGACGTATTGAGTACAATATATAATTTAGAAAATACATATAGGATAATGCGGAGTATGAAAATCATGAAAGAAATAAAATCGATTGACATTTCGAAAAAGAAGTTCAAATTCTTACTGAGAAAATCAATATTAAGAACGTAGAATGTTTTCTATAACCCTTTGAACATCCATTTTCAATGCCTATGTAAAAAAAATAATAATAAACTAATATTTTTCTAACCTTTTAAGCTGGATATAATGTTTTGTATATTTGGCAAACACTAAATAAAATGTCTGAAACGAATGTCCATATTGCTATTCTTAATTTTTGTGACGAATTACTTACTCTATTTCTTTCAATTTAGCAACAGGTTTTATAATAAAATGTTGATTTATTCCCATAATCAGTTTTTATACATTTCTAGCACTCTTCATGACAACTGCGAAAAGAATTTCAGAGAACAGATCGCTTGCATTATTTTGATTAGAACCTCGTATCGAACCGATTTCCTGAGACCCGCTGTGTGTCTAAAGTTACGGTGTCTTCGAAGTGACGTGGTGCCTCACCACGTAAATGTGGCATGGCAATGAATGAAGTATGTGTTAAGGAAGCATAAGTTCATTTTCACTAAATGATTTCTCATACGGTTCAGTGATGGAGTTGGTGCCCCAGGCAACGAGGAGGAAACTTCGCTGTACATTAACCAACTGCTGGGTCTTGACCTGTGTTAGGTTTACATTCCCCCTCGCTGGTTAATGGAGGCAGGGGTGCAGGCAAGCGGAAACGTTGGGCTGGGGAGGATAGATGAAGAGACGTACGAAAAGGAGGAGGACACATGAACGTGTAAGAAGAGTTATAAAGAGGAGAGTAGAAGAGAAGAGAATAGACACTGGAATGGTGGTAATTAATAGTGTGAGAGTAGACGAAAAGGGAAGCGTAGACAGAGGAAATGAGAATAAAAGGGTAGGAAACGATTCAGGATGGAAGCGTACTAAAAAGAGGATATCGGGAAAATTGGAGTCGGAGAAAATTGTGTCGAAAATGGTGGAGGATGTCGGGGTTGGGTGAGAGATGAATTTGAGCAGGTGAGAGTGAGAGCGAGTAGAGTAAGAGGAGGATGTAAGTGAAATGGCGGATTTCGAGGCTGAGCCCGCGAAATTAGGATTGTATGTGTATGTGCACGAAACGGAATTAGAAGCGTCAGTAGGTACAAGATGAAAGAAAAAAAAGAAGGGAGAAGGGGAGAAAATGAAAGGAGAAGGAGATGAAGGAGGAGGAGGGGCAGTAGAAAGGGGAAAAAATTGGGAGGAGAGAGAGAAGAGGGAAGGAAGAAGGGAAGAAGAAAGAGGAGAATAGGGAGAAAAAATAAAATGAGGTGAAGGAGAGGGGGGGGGAGGAGGGGAGAGAAGGGGAGGAAAAGGGGAATAGGAAGAAAAATAAGAGGATAGACAGGAAGAAGAGGTGAAAGGGATGGGGATGGCCAGAGGTCGCTGTAGTTCGAGACGAAGGAGGAGGTGACGGAGCCGGAGAGGTGATGAGGGGGGAGGCAGAGGTGAGTGTAGTTCGAGGACTCGCCATCCGCAATGCGCGGGGCGTTCCAGGAAGGAGGCGGCTACCGCGCCTCCCATTCTGAATTTCCTCGCCTCGCGGCTTTCGCGTTTCGGGCACCGGACTACTAAATTACCTCAACGCTAGGAGCCAACACAACGCGCTCAGCAACTCGGAAACATCATTCTTCTTGCTTAAAACTTCGACTGTTGATTCTCGAAGCGCAAAGAAAGCTTTTTCTAAAAATGACGAATATTCGTGGAAGTATTGCTCTATAATATGGTATTCTGCCCAAAATAGTGTAAGGTGTCGGGATGTGATGACTTAGTTATCTACGTTTATTACTTCTTAGCTACTTAGTTTAGCGTGGCGCGTCGAGTGGATAATTTAGTGTTAAAATGTTTGATTTGTTCTTTGCAAGTTCATAATCAAATATATATAAAAAATACCATAGTTGTCACATTCGTGGATTTTCGGGTGTATAAAGTGAAAAAGTAACATGCTTACCTTGTGATCGATGCTGCTTGAAACTTCCTTTTGAATGAATGAATGAATGAATACTAAATTATCATTATCCTGTCAATGTGTACGCTAAGGAAAAATGATATGACCTTCCCTTTTACAAGAATCCGTGGACACAAAACCATACTGATGTATTATTGCTGGGTATGGAATTATTCTTCCAGGGGTGTGTCAAACAGATCGGAGACCAAAAACGTAGTTCGCAGATCGTCTTATTTGTAGTATTATCAGGCGCGCATGCAACCCGCAAAACATATTATGCTTCAACACACAGAGCCTTAAATCCATTTTTGTGTCTGGCACAAGTTATGTTTCTATTCCGAAATCTAAAAAAGATACCTTTTGAGATGTTTTTTAATTTTTGATAGTTTCGTCTCTCCGTAGCATGGATTTCGAGAAACGCAGAAGATTCCAATGTGAAGCTATTTTCTCTTTTTAAGCGATTTAAAAAGTTGTGTTTCTGGAGATAAAATTTTCTTGCGAGAAAAGATTGGAATCTTCTAGTACATTTTTGGGGCTTTAGAAAGTTGCTATTCTGAAGTAGCACGGAATTATACACCGTCGTATTAATTTTTTAGAAATAGGAATCTATTTAAATTAAATATTTGAATTTCCAACTTACTTTCTAGATGTTCCAAGTGAGGGAACATGCGAGGAAGAATTGGAGGAACATGTGAAGGACTATTTGAGGGATCATTGGAGAGAACGAATGTGAGGGCATTTGAGGAACGTTTGTGGCAGCATTTGACAAAACATTTTAGGCAAAATTTGACAGGACATTTGAAGGAATTTGAAAATTTTGGTTTTAATTTGGGCAAATTTAATTGGGAAATATTTATTATAACAGTGGGAGGAAACTTGGAAGGAATAGCTGAGGAGTATGTGGATACCTGCGATGAACTTGTGAGGAAACATGCTGGGGAATATGTGGATAGTGTGTGAACGTACATGCGGGGAAAAAGCCGAAAACATGTGCTGATCATGCATGGAATCATGTGGTTGACATGCAAGAGAACATGTGAATATGCAAACAAACATGTAGTGATCTTGCGAGAAAACATGTAATGAATATGGGAGGAAACATGCGGAGAACATGTGAATAACTTGGAAGGGGACTATAGTGGGGGAACGCGAAACTAATTCAAGATTTTTTAACTTTAAATTGTGGCGTTACATTGCTTCAATGTACAGTTCAAGTACAAACTTTAAGTAGGGATTGAGTATCCAGCTATTTCCACTTTCAAGACAATTATTTCCAATGTCTAGATTGTTCTCACAGGTCGGAAGAAGTGGGTCAGGGCATCAACTGATGTCACTGCAATTTCTGACCAGCAAGATCTCGACGGTGGCAAGATTTCGACACTAGCTTGTCAGCTAGGTCGAATTCACTCGCTGTCTGGAGAAGAATCCTAGAGCCCAGCTGCTCTGATCGATAGTTTTACGTGGTTTTTCCGATCAACACCAGGCGAATGCCAGAGCAGTACTCTAACAAGTAGGGCAAGGACCGGGCGCGATCTTTCCTTCCTCTTCCTTGTCCTATCCTCACCCCTAAGTTACGTTCAATTACACTAACATCCACTACACTATCACACATGCCGAGAGATCAGTGGGAAGCATAGAGTTTGTCCCGGCTGGGGCGGTACCCCGCTGGTTGGAGATACCTGATCACAGAAAAACCTGTACCCGACGAGGTCGGCGCCGGATCTCTTCATCCAGCAGGGGAAGATCACCGCTACCTTCAGAGCACAAAAGTATGCACAACACTTACGAGACTGATGACCTAATCAATTTACGCGTCAGGAATCACTAAGAAATCAATCGTACGGGTCTAGCACGTAACTTATTTATTATATTCACTGAAATCATTCAACTGTACTCATTGTCTTCTTTTCAACAGATTTGATTTCTATCATGCGCCAAACAACTCTCTCACTTGTCTTCTCTGACAACATATTTTAAATGATTCTATGACAACATGTGAATTGCATTTGGGGACAAGAAATTCAAAACTATCTTCAAGATCAACACACTCTTTAAACTTTTGTTCTTCCATGTCATTCAATAAAATTGTGGATGTTAATTGATGGACATTATAATATTTTGATGTATCTTGATTTCTTCATGCATGCGTACTGGGGTACATTATTTTTAAATATTTGTATTTCTCAGAAAACTATTAGAACTTTCCAAACTTATCGTACACACATGAGGAAAGAATGAAATTTTTCCCTGGGTGTAATTATAGCCCTCGGTCTTTGTACGTACCGCAGCAAAAACTGGGCATTTCTTCCCCTTTGTGTATAATATATACGGATTTTATAATATAATACTCTCTTTCTTTCCTCATTCTCTCTCTCTCTCTCTCTCTCTCTCTCTCTCTCTCCTTTTTATTTATTTTCCTCTCTCTACCTTTTTTCATCATATATATCAGAAAAAAAATTATAATTTTATTGCAAAGTATATTTTAATCACTTGGCGATGAGGATTCAGAGCGCCAATTACCATTTCATTTTTTGAGTAATTATTGTTATCAAATCCCTAGGGTAAACTATGTTTCGAATCCTGATTTAGATACATTTATTATTTATTTGACTCAAATAAATGTTTAACATTGTAACGTCACTGTCGGGATTTGGAGGTTACAACGGATAACTGGATCAGAAGACAGAGGTTAACATTAGTATTATACGTAATTCCAATTAAAATACATTTGTTTAAATAATACATCAAATAGCGTTTCTCTAGTACGAAAGAACCATAACCATAAAAACAATAGCAGATCACTATATTTTTTAAGATCAAATTCAGAAAATATATTACGTAAGTAATTGCTCCACGATCATTATTACGGAATATTATGTCTTTGTATTAAAATCCTCAATATCTCCAAAGTTCTGAAACTAATATCGCCATTTGCAAGAAAACTGGCTTCTCCCCCGTACTTCGATGAACATGAATTTCCAATACAAGATGCTTTATTGTTCGCAGAGAGGATCAGCACTAACGAGACGCTGCATTGTTTCGCCCTCGCCGTAACGTGTATCTGCTATCGTTAACATCGCGCATTGAACGCCGCTGTAGGAGGCCTACGCCGCCGCCGTGTCGCCTCCTGGAGGCGGGAGCAGGCCCTTCTGGGAAAGCACCACAAAACAGCGCTCCCGGTCGCGTTGGGGGCGGTGGCGGCGGGGCCGGGGGCGGTGGCGGTCGCGTTGGCGGCCGGGTGGGCGGGGCGGCGGCGGTAGGCCCGGATTCTTTACGCCCCCGTAAAGCGGCGCAGGCGGGGCGGGGACGGGGGCGGAGGGTCGCCGATCGATGGCGCGAGGCCGGATGAAACATTCACGCGCCCCGCCGCCCGCGCCGCCCACTCGCCCGCCCGCGCCACCCGTAATGACGCCAGGCGATTCTCTCTGAGCCCCTGGAGACTTGTGCCTTCTCCTTGAGGGGCTGGCTCATTGTACGTCTCGAATTCACGTCGGAAGGAATTAGTATTGCTTGATCTCTGAATAGAAATGAAGGCGGCTTTATCGTTGGGCATTTTTTACAACCGCCCCTCCCATCAGCAAGGTACGGTATTTCTGAGCTTACTCTCCCGCAAAATTTTAATAGCGCTACCTGAGAGAAAAATTCAAGTCATTTTTTGTTACATGTTTCATAATGATTTCTTATCTGTGTTTAGCTTTTAATTACTATTGCAATTGATTACAATACTTTATAAGTGGTGCTATCTTTCTTGGAGAAACCGGTGAAGGTGAGTCAGGGAATCAACTGATGTCACTGCATTGCCTCTCTGATTGGGAAGTCCGAGGGTTCGAGTCCTGACACTGGCAGAATTTTCGACACTAGCTAGATAGCAATGTCGAATTCAGTCGCTGTCTGGAGGAGAATTCTGGCGGCCGGCTGCTCTGATTGGTAGTTTTCCATTGTTTTTTCTATCAACACCAGGTGAATGCCGGAGCAGTACCCTAAAAACCAGGCCACGGATTGCGCACGATATTTCCTTCCCATTTCTTGTCCTATCCTCTCCTCTTTCTGCCCCCCTTACACTAGCACGCACTGTACTGCCACAAATGTCGGGAGAGCGGTCTGGAATTTAGAGCTTGTCGTGGAGCTTGCGGTGCCTCGCTGGAAGGAGATACCTGGTTGGGGAAAACCCAGCTTGCCGATATTTATGTCGGCGCCGGATCTCACCATCCGGGAGAATGGTAATCGCCACCGCCCGAAGAAAACCATGCAATTCACTTACGGTTTGACCTTAGCAGTTGAGGTGCCCGGAATCACTAATCAATCGATAAAAAAATCTGAATAGAACTGAAGTTGGCATTATTGTTAAGCATTTGTATGCATCCGACCCTCCCACCCGCAAGAGCATCTGTGAATCTGCAATATTATAATATCAGTTCACCCTGAAAGAAAACTTCAAGCCATTCTATGCTATATGATTCATAATGATTTATTTTCAATGTTTTTATTTTTAATCACTTTTGCCCTTGATTACAATTCATAAGTAGTACAATTTTGATTGGAAATCAGGATTACCACTAAAATGAGATTCTTCTTTGTGATTATGTGTTTCTATATTAAAACAAAATAAAACAACGTTGTAAGAGATAATATGGAGTCTCGTCTTTGCCATTGAAAAAACTATTGCCATTTCATCCCACGTGTAAGAGTTTAGCGCCTAAAGTGGAAAGATATTTAATATGTTTTTTTCTTTCACAAGCCACAGTTGAAACAACAAAATATTTGGCGCAGCAAGACGGATGATTCATTGGTACTACAGTCAAGAAGTACTTAGATACCGCACAAGAGAGTGAAGAAAACAAGAGAAAAACAGGTGTTTTTTGATCAAATACAATGTACAAAATATTAATAACAATCCATCATGGTAATTGAAATATTCTCTAATTATTATGTCCTACATTTCTTTGTGATATTTAAGTAACATTTTTATTTATGAGTGTGGGAAGCAATGTACTTAGCGTCAAATAGATCTGGGATAACTTTAAAGTTTCTGGTGTGTGTGTGTGTGTGTTTGTGTGTGTGTGTGTGTCGTGCGTGCGCGTGTGTGTGTGCGTTTGGGTTTGTAGGTGCGCGTGCGCGTGTACGTACGTGTGTGAAAACCTCATTCCACCCAGGGCAAGAAAAATCGTGTGCTCGGAACAAAGTTAATGAATACATTAAGAATTGATTACTGAGTGAATGAGCTTGTAAATTCATACATCTTGTCCTTCCACGTTTCTGAAATTTTATTGTAGGAAATAAACAATAATTCTGCAATTTCACTTTTAATAGTACTAAAACTATACTACAAGAATTATATTTGTAGAATTATAGAAAGTAACGCTGCAAAACATCGATATCAAGATTGTGACTGAAATACACGTTTTAGGGATTCCTGGAATTGAAAAAAATACTTTTTCCAAACTCTGTACGCCCGTTTGTATTTAAATAACATGAACGTCGAAACTAAACAAAGGCTTTTTCCTCAGATTAATATTTTCTGATTGACCTGGCTGATAGGATGAGTCCTGAGAGTTGGAAATTGATTTTTAATTTTTGAGGTACATTCGGTTTTATGGATTTTTGAAATTTGCAAACGTTTCCCCGTGTTTTGATGCATTACGTTCGTTGAAACGACTAATTGGAATCATAATGGATGAGAGCGTTGAATGTGGAAACCTACATGTTCAAGTTGGAATTCTAGGTGGGACCATATTTTGCCGATTATAAACGCTAGTAGTAGCGTATGTTGGCTAAATGAGATGATTCCAAGGGAAATATCAGGTTGCTGGCCAAGATATGATGTGTATGTGCGTTCAAATATGCAAACATTTTGCGCCATTTGAACTCTAGAACTACAATAGTATGAAGTAAGAGATACAAATAATATAAAGAATTTTTGTGTCGTTGTAGATCCTATAGTTGATCACTTATCTGCTATAAACAGTATGTTTATATTAGATCAATTTAATAAATTATATCTAAAATGTATTATTCATAAAAACATTAATATAAATGTTCAATATAAATAAAAAATGTGATTTCAGTAAAACACTATGTTATGAACAAAGATTGCTTTGTCCATTCTAAACAACACAGGATGTGGTTTCAACTCGTGCAGCCGCAGACTATATTAATAAAATCAAATTAAAAAGGAGTATTTCATTATTTTATGATTATGAAAATTATGAGTTTAATTTGTAATTTGCAATAATTGTAAATGTAATTTGAATTATAATATAATATTTCAAATGCAGAGTACATTGTGTTAAAAATGTTTATACAACAGCCAATGAGGTAAAATTGGTAATACAAATGTAGCATGCAGACAGACTTTTACTGAATCTCAAAAGGTTCAATAAAAGCAGGAATAAATTAATACTTGTGGAATTTTGAATGTTGAAAATAAAAATTAGGCATTTTGTGTACATGAGTTTGATGTTGTTTAGTTACGAAAAATCAAAATTAAAAAGATATACCACCGAATATAATAATATTAATAATAATAATAATAATAATAATAATAATAATAATAATAATAATAGTGATGATGATTACAGATATATTTTTAACGAAATATTTAATTTTCTTGTCATTTTTGTACTTACACATTGGTAAAATTATTTTTTAAAGTATATCTCACTGTAAACCATGCAATGATATACATTTTTATTAATAATTGATTCGAGCCAATTATTATTTATACATCTCAAAAAATATTTTTTAAATAAATCTCATTGTAAACCATTTAATTGACGTAAATGAATTAATCATAATATTTAAAATTTTTTAAAAATATTAGTTTCTTCATCTATTTAAGACTTACAAGTCAACATATTCTATCTGTATTCCTTTTGACAAATGGCTGCAGTTTATGTCGTACAGAATACTCCCCAGCAAACCTAATACTTACAGCAGGGTGTCGATTTCGTGTCGTGACAATTATTTGTTTGATAAGTCGCAGATATAATGCAATGGAGGACATTTTTATTTCACTCTCAGAAATATATAAATATTTTAATTAATAATTATTATAATTAATAATAAATAATTTTTGAGCTAAACACACAAGTGATATTTCTTTTGAGAGATCGCGGCGGATGGTAAAAACTATATTTTTGTGTGTAGTATAAGGGCGGAATTGTTGTTCGTTACTGTTTCTCGCCAGATGAACTCGGTACGTTTTTTGTCAACTAATGTTATGCTGGCAGAGAGAAGCGTAAATTTATAAGGCAGAATAAACATTTGAATTAAAATTTCATAGCAAGAAAAATATGTAGTTCCCCGAAAGAATTTGTGTGCAGGTAGAAAATTCATTGAATAATGTTACTTCGTGCGTGCGAAACACAAATGTAATTAGCTTAAGGAAACACGAACATTTAGATGAGACTATGTTAAATGAAAATAAGAAAAACGAAATGAGTTTGTGCTCCTTTTTCCTGATGTTAAATATGAGATTTAGAGACGAGGTTTAATATTGTACTACACATGATGATATCTCTTTAAATAACATTTGTTTCTGTTTGTATTTAAAATAATACATGTGCGAGGATTTTATTTAAGGAGTATGTCAATGTTATTATGTGCATAGGATGGTTGTATTTTGCTTACAATATTATGGAAACAATTTCCTAGAGCTGTGGTTTTCTACTACGTAGGAGTGTGGACACGTTTTCGAGTTGTAGAAAGAGCAGGAGGTATCTCTAATTTAAAACATGGTGGAACAATGTAACAGAAAGTCAAAAGCATTCTCATAGTACGTTGTATTCTCTCATACCTAATGTTTTAAAACAAAAGTGAATATACGTGTATGTATGGTATTTAAAGAGGCAAGTTGCTTCGAAATTTTTAAGTAATTGGAACGGCTGTTCTGGGACGAGAATACGATTAAAAATGTTAATATCAAGTATGATTTTTTACGAAATGTTTAACGCAATCTTCAATTAATCTGGGCGGCTTTGTGGTCACATGTTGCCAGATTGGGCAGAGATGGAAGGGAACAGCAGAATGGGCAAGGCGGCAGAGCTTAAGCCGGACATAGCGAGAAAGAGCCGGACATAGCGAGGTTTTGGGGGAGTATATTGTTAAATAAATACCCGGACAATGTCAGATTTAGTATTAGTAGAAATTCAATTATCTGATATACAAATAAATAAATTTGCGGGTTCGGTGGTGTATTGGTTAGCGTATCCGACTGTTCGCGAGTTCATACTCGATGGAAGCCGTAGATTTTTAAGGGCGAAAAATCCTTCTTACCCCTTCCTTTGGATGGAAAAGAAAAGCCGGCTGTCCTATGTTGTAGATTTTCTGCATGTACATGATCCTCAAACCTAAATGAAGCCTCTGAGCAACATTCATAAACGTCTGTTTCATTGGCCCAATGACTTCTTCTTTCTCTCTCAGACGATGAAAGGAGAGTAGCGGAATTTACGTGGTCAGACGGAAGAGCAGGCCTCATGATCTGAGCGTCGCCACGGTAAATAAGGCATCATTGAATTGAATATGTAGAAATAAGAATATATCAATCATCTCTCTCAATCTTCTGCAAATAATTTTATCTCATTAACTACAAACTACATTACTATTTTCTAACTTATGTTAAAATTTATTTGACGAGAAAAATTTGATATTTTTCTGAAAATACTTCCAATAATTTATGCTCCTTAAAGTTTGATTTGGGACTTTGAACGATGTTTAAGGAACTTCACTGAATTGGCAACAATATCCTTGTTCGGAACTCTACTGGTTAAACTGTTATCTTTCTATTCAGTCTGTGATAGCGCTCGACGTACAAATTTTAACTTGTATGAAAGTCAAAAAAATTGACATTCCTAATTTGAGGAGATTTATACAGGGTTTATTTATATATAAGGTATATGTAGTATCCAATCAAAAGGCAAGAATTCATTAAACGATTTTTATTCAAGACCAGATACAATTGCTGAAGTTCCGTATCACCAGAAGAATGTACCAAAAGCGAAGCAGTGTTATCGTTGTCCAGAAGTCCCAAAATCAGCCGAGTCGTCAAATATCCACAAGAGAGTTCGTTGCACTTTCGTTGCACAGTCGTCGTAGCTGATCGCCACTCTTCACTCTCCAAGTCGCTCGCCAGGATCCAGTCACTAACACCGTCGCTCGCTATCTGCCCTGGCGTCGGGTCGCAGCCCTCTTATAGATCATAGGGCTAGCGACCCGCCGACCAGCTGCGGAATAGGGGCGGTGGCGAGTGCCTACCCGCTTGCTCGGGCGTGACGGCCGCGCGTGGACAGTCCAGGCCGGCTCGCACCGGTCGCCTTCCTCTTCCGCCAGGGGAGGTAACGCCTCGCTGACGTCACTCGGCGGCGGCTCCTTCAAATGCGTGCGGGCGGTCACGACAGTATATTTATTAGGTATTATATAGATTTATATAATATATTTTTACATTGAAGTTAAGACTTCTCCGTTAGAATGAACAATGAAAGTTTTTTTAATTCTATTGTACACATATTTAATTATAATATTACTGACTTACTGAGTAAAATACGATCGTGGTTGATATCAACCATCATACATTAGATAATCGAATTTTGGACTAACCCGTGAACAAATGAAAATTCGTTTTAAATAATTTCTGAAGGAACTATTTTATTCTAAGAATTTTTTATGAACAACGATCTGGTTATATTTAGTGACTATTTAGAAAGTTACTCTTGAAGGAAAATGCATTTAACTGTTAAATGGAAGAGAAGGTACGCGAATAGAGGAAGATCTGTCTTGAACTACGAATCACGTCAATTAATTTCGGGATAAGTTTACCTTCTGCAGAGTTGCAATTTCCAATCGGGCGTGTTTTTCGTTCCATTTGTTTGCCCAGCTTGACGTTTTCTCTCTAGCGAAGAGCTGCCGTTATTGATACAATAACGTATTCATGAACTTCTCCCCTCCCTTTCCTCGCTTCCCGCTTCTCGTTGTGCTGAGCGCGGCGTTGCTGGTGGAACACACTGGGCTGAAATACGTTGGTGGTCGGAAAGGTGCGAAAAGAAAGGGAACCAATGGATAGAACCTATTAACCCAATATGCGTAAATCTTTGGAGATAAAAGAGTGAGTCACTGAATGCTTTGAAAGATGGCGCTGTTAATTACAAATGATATAATACTGAAATTTTTACTCACAGTCATTTGTAGCTCTTGGCAGAATGATATAAAGCCCACGATAAATTCGTAAAAGAAAAATTGTAATTCTTCATAAAGCTGCACAAAAGAAGAGGACACTACGCAAAGTAATGAAACCTTTTGTGATGTGCTTTATTCTGTTTGTACAAGAGACATTCCTACAAGTGACCAACGGACAGCTCTCAGCAATAACATGGAGAACAGTGAAATTACACAGAAACGTCGAAAGAATTCATTAAAACGAGGCATATTCATTTAATGTTGTTTCATTCCTACATTTGCTACTCAACTTTTTTATCATTGGAAATGTTTCCTTGGGTGCTACAGAATATATGTAAATTGAAACCTTGTGCAGTTGGATACAAATGTCTTAGTATGTGCTTGATGTCACATCATTGAGAGAAAAGCCAGTATTTTTGCTGCAATTACTGGGGCCTTCTTCATATGAGAATGTTGCAGGAGGGAGAAAACTTAGAACTTTCAGGGGCTCCCTAGTTTTGGAGTAAGAAGGTACAGCACTGTTTTATGAAATAGGGCAAGTCTCAAGATTAACAATAACTAATATGATTTGAAATAAATTTAATGTTCCATTTTAAATTTAAAAAAAAAACACCATACTCGAAGATTTCATTATTTACAAAAGTAGGAAATAATTAAAGTCGATTCTTTCATTCTTTCATTCTTTCATTCATTGACGCCTGACAGGCAAGACAAATACTTCAACCAACAGGTTGAGTTAGCTCAGAGCCAGCAAGTTGTTCTCTGCAATGACTCACACCGGAAGATCCTAGGATTCGATTCCTGGCAGTGGCAGATTTTCGATGCTGCCTACATAGCTACGTTGAATTTAGTCATTTTTTCGCCGATCCTTAAGCTGAAGCAGTACCCTAACAAACCGACCATGGACTGTGCGGGATTTTCCTATCCTCTTTCCGTACTCACTTTCGTATTCACTTATCTGCACTACAGAAACAGTCTGGAACTTAGTAGAGCATGTGTCGCGTGGAGGGATGGCCTAATCGGAGATAAGGAGGTGGAACTCCCCCCGCAAGCCGACGTGTATGTCGGCACCGAATTTCATAATCCAGCGAGGAAGAAAGCACAGTCACATAGTCACCTTCCGAGATAAAACGTTTACTACACTAACGGGACTAATAACCGTAACCGTTGTCGTGTTCAGGAGTCAATCAATCATCTCAATCGTACGCTTTGTTTCTCTTTGGGAGTCATCACGGCCCACTGTGCGCCGCGAGAAATTCGCCGGGGGCGATCGCTCATCCTGTCAGGGCGCCACGCGATGAAGTGAGACGCTACATATGCTAACTCCTTGTAAAATTCGGGGAAGATGCCAAGTTGCGGTAATAGCAGGCGGGCGGGTGGGCGCTAGCGACGCAGACGGGCGCAGGCGGCGAGTTCGCGCCGGCAGTTTCCGTCCCAATTTAAGAAATTCTCGCGCCTTGTTAGCGGCGGAGCCAAGTTGCGTCGCAAGAAGATGGCTTCTCCTCCGAAAGGCTCTTTCGTTTCCTTCTCATCGCGCGCGCAGACGAAGGGGTGATGGGGGAGGGAGCTGGCAGACGGGGAGGGGTGTGGAGGCCGTGGGAGTGGCAAGATGAGCAGCAGCAGCAGAGGCGACAAAGATGGCAGGTAGCGCTTCGGCAGGGTTGGGGGTTGTTCGCGGGGGGTTGGATCGGTCGAAAGGGGGGGGGGGGGCCTTACAAGACCGGCGGGTTGGGGGAGCCGGATGACAAACAATGTGGACGGAGTGAGTGGTAGGATCGACGTGTACGGTGCAGTTGGCGAGGCGGCGTGGCAAGAGCAGCTTGATGAGGACAGCGAGGAGAGAGCGGCGTAGCGAGGACAGCGTGGCAAGGACGGCGTGGCGAGGTAGGCGTGGCGAGGTCGGCGTGGCGAGGTGGCGTGGCGAGGGTGGCGTGGCGAGGGCGGCGTGGCGAGGACGGCGTGGTGAGGGCGGCGTGGCGAGGGCGGCGTGGCGAGGGCGGCGTGGCGAGGGCGGCGTGGCGAGGGCGGCGTGGCGAGGGCCTCGTGACGAGGGCGATATAGACAAAGTCGGCGGATTGCCAGTGTGAGTGGGAAGAGGGATGTGGGACGGCGACGGTGGGGGGGAAAGCGGTGAGAATAGGGAGGGCGGTGAGAATAGGGAGGGCGGTGTGATTTGTAAGGAAGGCTTGAACGAGGGCGGGAATGGCGATACGCGCAGCGGGGAATGACCAGGGAAGGAAACATGAACGATGCAGGCTATGGCGAAGAGTAAGTTGGCAAAAGCAGATGCGAGGCAGGAGGGAAAGGGAGGCATGCCAGTGGCGATGGAGAGACGCTTTCAAATAAGGGCAAGAGGTGGTGTTGGGGAAGCGGTGGTTGGGGACTGCGAAAATGTGAGAGGAGATGCAGTAGTTGGCGCGACGGTCGAGTCTGGGACGTTGCTGCGGCAAGCGATGGAGGGAGGAAAGCGCGAAGGCAGCGCCGGAGAGTGCGAGAAATCAACAGCCGGGGAACCTTTCTCGGAACCGCTCGCGCGCGAAAACGACCTAGGACGACGGGCCGTTTCTCTTCCCAGAAATGAACCCCGAGAGTATTATTCTTAGAGAGCATCGAGCATAAACATTTTTCGCGTAATTAAAAAATGTGTAGTGGCTAGTGAATAATATTTCTCGTTGTAATTACTGCATTACATGTATTCATGATATTACAGAAAGCTTTCCAAAGGTACTTGTTTAAGATGAAATACTTTTCTGCGTAAACAAAATACCTTCAGTTGAAAACAAATTTCATTTTATTCAAAGGCATTGATTATACATACTGTTATTTTTGCACTTACCCTAAAATCCTATCGTCTATCAACTTATAAAAAAAATGCATCTGTAAAATAGATGTTCTGAGTTAAACGCCTTTGAAGTCATTTCTGGAGTTGAAATCTTTGTAGCTGTTTCTACTTCTTCTTCCTTTTACCATAAGCGTGGTAGGTTTCTCAGATATGTATGAAGAGGAAATAACGTTATTTCCGTGCAGGATATACAACATTCACTCAAGAATGCAACACTCAAGAATATTTCCGCAGAAATAACTTTCCGGTATCAATATCCCCGGAAATAAAACTTTTAACTCTTCAGGAATTTTGCGTAAAAGGAAATATGTCAATAGGAAAGGAATATGTAAGTTTGTATTTAAAGTGAACAATCTGTAATGGAACATTTTGAATGCTGGAGGGAGTGAATAGGGGCTGGTTGGGACTCAGTATTTTACATGGGCCACGTAGCCACTCCTTAGTGTTATGCATTCTGCACGACCTCAACATCTTCCCATCTTCACAAGTTTCGGTATGATCACTGCAACATTGGTGGAATCGTGTTCTTAAATGTGTTTTAAAGCTAGGGATCACTGCAGGTTAATCATTTGATAGACTTGCTTCTGATCAACTACTTGATTGATAAAATTTTCTATAGGAAACATTTTCGGTACATAGATTGCCAAAGTAAAAAGTATTAAGTTTTGATAATTTTAGCATAACTAATTTAATTAATTCTTAAATTTTATATTTTAATATAGCATTCCTTACGCGCAATTCTGTGCTACCGCCTTCACATCTTTCGCTTCATAACCAAACGGGGCGAATGAGTATTCCGAGCTGTGTGGAGTGAAATTAAATCGGCATGAAATTTCCAACATTTCCGCCGTATCATTCGAACCGCTGTAGCATTCCCAAGAGAACTGTGTTCATACTGTCCCTTTAATAAATTTGTCAGCGTGGATTATTATCCAGGAAATCTAATGGAGGAATGTGAAATTAAAATTAACATGAATTTCGCCTAACCTCCTCTCACCTGGCAAAAATGCGATTCAAATTGTATCCGGAGATAAGCCCTTTCTCTCGGACGTATATTTTTAAAGCTCATTTTAAACTTTCGCCCAAAGCACGGCGGCGTGGCACTTAAGCACGGCTGGTTTATGAAAGGATAGGGGGAATAATAATAAGGGCGGCAAAGGGAGCGTAATTACAACGAATGAAGCCGCTCCGGGAGCCAACCCGTTTCCGTCTTGCTGTAATTGCGCGGGCGGAATCCATTTGGACGACGCGCCCGCGCCCTGGCGCCGTGAATCCGCTTCGGCGCCCAGGTGCACTGTCCCTCGCTTGCCGCGCTGGCTTGGTGACCCCACTGCCCCACATCTAACTCCCTACCTTTCCGCCCCCTGGCCCCCCCCGTCTTTCCCCCCTTCCAACCGAGACCCGCCTACCCTAACCTGCTATCCCTGTCTTGCGATCACTGTCTCGCGAACCCTGACCAACCAAGCATATCCCGCCAGGCATGTCCAGCCAGGCATGACCCGCCAAACCTGTCCCGCCAAAATTGTCCCGCGAACCCCGTGCAGCTAACGCTGACCAGCCAATACTGTTCTGCCAATGCTGGTCAGCCAATTGTACGCCGCCAACCTAGACTTGCCAACCCCACTTTGCCCCCTCCTAACCAACCCTTTAAACATACAAACATAAAATGAAACAATAGAATGTCACAATTTGAAAATATATATTTAAATACAAACACTAAATTAAGAGAACAGTAAGAAAGTAAGAGGAAGCTTCGACTAAATGAGCTGCCTGCCTATGCTCTAACCCAGTTATTGTTATAAGTCATGCAAATCTCTGTATAATCAGTGGATTGAACAGATAGAAAATAAAGTTGTTAAAAAAATTCCCCGCCCTGGCATCCTTATCCCTTTCTGCCCCACGCTCCCGCGCGTCATTCCTGCCCCGCCTCTCCGTTGTTGCCAAATTGGCCATTATCCCTTCCTCACCTTTCCATTCCTGCCCCGCCCTACCCCCACCAACCTCGCTCGATGTATCCCAGCCGACTCGACCCGCCACAACACCTCGTTGACGTGCGGTCCACCGCTCCTCCTGGCGCCTCCACGGATCGAGCTGCCTGCGTCAATGCCCCTACCACTTCCGCTCGCGACACTCCACACTTGTCGCCATCGCCTACTGCGGTTCTCATATTCACTGTTCCGATCCGTCATCTCGCCGTTTCGCTTCCATTCCTGAAGTCTTATGTTGTGGATTTGTAGTTAATGAATATACGAAAACATTTACTACGAGTATACATTACTGTACCGTTATCGTAACCTTCAATCCAACGTCTGACATTTATATGCGCTATTTCCATACACCACCACGCATATAGCACCATCTGTGTGACAGATGGGTGAATCGCGTGACATTAACACTTTTTGACAGTCGTGGTCGTGTCTTGATGTCACGTTTGTAGTCTATGCCGAAGCTGAACTTTTCGCTACACAAATCCATACACTATCCACTACGCAAATAATTACATTGGTATAAATGTATGTATCGTATTGAATTTGTAATCTCGTGTTCAGGTTTGAGGAAGGTTAGATTAGTGCTTTAGGTGTGGCAAAGAAGATAGCGATTGAATTCGGGAGTTGGAGAAAGGACAAACTATTATTAATGCTATCGATTGGGACTCATTGGAACTGACTAGGAAACAGCCTCTGCATATGCTCTAAGGCTTCCAAGACAGTTCGGTGATGACCTTTGAATGACGTACTATCAAGCTGATTCAAAGTAATATTAAATGAAATAAAAAAGCGAATACAGGAAACACCAACTTTTTTCAGATAGCCCGTATATTCTAAAATAGTAGTACACTTGTCCGAATGTATGTGTTCAGGAGGTAAACATTCTGTGAAAATGAGCGCAACGGCATGTGTAGTTTTTAAAATCGTCTACAGAAAGCGATTAAAAAATGGATTGATGCATTTTAAATTGAAGGGATGCTTCAAATGCTTATGTATTTTCAATTTATTTACAATTTATGAATATTTGAGGCTCAATGAAAATTTCATAGCCATAGATCTGTAATGTGTGCTTACATTACAGGTGTAGTTATTATTGCATTCAACAATAGATCTACAATGTGTAGAAGATAATGGAGCCGAACACACTAATCCTGTAGTCATTAGATAATGATGAGTGTTAGCAAGCAACATTAGCGCGAAAGGATCATTACAGTGGGCTCTAGTGGAATATCTATGCTTTGCGTGAATGTAAATAAAGGAAGTTGGATGACTTGGGTATAAACCACGTGATTCTCTCCTAGTAAAAAATGCAAATAGCAAACATTAGTGGGAAGTGTATAAGGTTTCTCTAGTTGCACCTCAAATTCCTATTCATGGGTTCTCCTTACAACAGACACGTGCATTGGTCCTTCAGCAAAAGAACATCATTAAACTCCAAAGATCAACAATCAGCTCTTTAAAATCTAGTCATGATACTTTTCCAATTTTTCATTTTCTTGCAATAAGACTATGAAACTTATTTTCTCTCTTATATTTCATAAGCCGTATAACTGAATATATTTATTTGTAAATTATGCAAGTGTAAGTGATGAGTAAAAATATAATAGAATATAATGGAAAATGAAGATCGTAAGATTCTGGGTGTTCTAGGTTTTGTGAGGTGGAATCTGATGATTCAAAATGTCCAAAAAAATTAATGCTCCAGGATGTAAGTGTGGTATATTTACAGAAATATAACTATTTATACGAATGTTCCGTTACTTTTATGAAATACTCTCAGTACAAATTTATGTCCGTTTTTTGCTATGTTTGAATACACATTGTAAAAGGTATAAAATATGTGACTGTTTTGGAATAGATCATCCGTAAAACACCAGTGTTTTATTCGAAAAGCAGACGCAAAAGAATGGGAGTGCGCATGAATAACAACAGACTTTTATTCTTCTTTGCAAATGGAATATTTTCATCATGAATTTTCTGAGAATATATCATATTTCATTCCATAAAATGTTTTCAAAAATACGCACCGAATTCATTTGCAACTTGTATAAAAGTTTTCATGTTAAATAAAAATAAAAATGAAATACATTGGATTTAATATGTTTAAAATGGACAGAAAAATACATTTAAATAGCTGAATAAAAATAACATTTTCGCGGAGTACTTGAAACGAACGGTTTGGAATAGGAAATAAGATTTTACCAACACAAATTGTATCTTACTTTACTTCCACCTCCACGTACTCATCACGGTTCAGGAACCTCACCCAAAACCGTTCTAAAATTGTGAACTAAGTACTACAGGTGTAAAAATAAATAATTTGATCATATATCTCAGATCAACTCGTTATTTTGTCATTCAGCACGATGAATTATTTCGTATCCCATAAGAAATTCGTTTCTTGCGTTAACCGTTCTTATCCTAACGTGATGTATATGAAAGAAAAGAAGAGTAGTACAAAAAGAAGCAAATAAGGAAAGAATTAGCAGAAATGGAGGAAAAGAAAATTACAATGAATTAATGAATGATATGTAACAAGGCAAACAATTTTCAAGGTTTGTTCTATCTTTCAGTATCGACAAACTCTCATGGATACGCCCATTTTAATTCATGTGCACAGCGAGAGACTAAAGATAGAACTCATCAGTAGGATAAGGACATGGTTCATGAACTGGAACGATTCATTACATTCACGTACTTTTTCGCAAGAATATATACATTCAAATATAAAAATGAAACATAATATGTTTTGTATTTATGAAGAATGAAAAAAAAAGGCATATCTTACAAGATACACGTATGGTGTCCAAAGTGTTACTTTGGATTTTCTGAAGCTGAACCATTTAACCCTCCAATTTTGAATATGTATTATAGAAGAAAAATGCATTGTCTCGTGCGAGTTGCATTGTAATGTTCTACATGGAAATTATTTTCCTGTGGCTGCGATGAAGTGGGCGTTGTCAGGAGGGAGCTCCCTCGCGTCCGCCGCGGAAGAGGCTCCTTAGAGCAGCCTATGAATATGAGAGCGCGCGCCTCAGGCGCGATGCGGCGCGGGGAGCAAAGGGAGGCCCGGAGCAACTGCTTGGTGGCGATGGAAGGCGGTAGAATTGCAATGGGAATGGCTCTGCGAAGAAGAAATATTGAACTGGGAAGAGATAAAGGAAAAAAAGATTGCGAAAGAAAAGAGAACGAGACTTTGGGAAAGAATTTAGTCTAACATCTTCAGAGAGAGGGAGAGAGGGAGAGAGAGAGAGAGAGAGAGAGAGAGAGAGAGAGAAATAAAGACGAAGAAAAAGAGAAAAGTAAGGTGGAGAAAGAGAGACTGAAAGATAACTTTAACACTGAAAATTGATTAGTACATAATTTTCCGCTTTAGCTATATTGAGTCAAAAACTGTAGTCTTTAAATATGTTTAACATTTCGTATTGCTACGTGTTATATTTAATACGATTTGTATTCATGTTAGAAAATACATTTCATAAACAATAATGCGGACCATGGTAATGTAATTGTGTTTTGCCTAATCGCAACACGTTTGCATATCTGACCCGTATGACACGAGGTATTATTTCTGCAGTAATGCAATGTCCAGTTCTTGCTGTGTTATTAATGGTTTGCGAATTTGTAAGCTGTGACCTTTGTCTTTGTGCATCCGTATCTACTTCATTGGTTGGACAGTGGTCCCTCAATCAGCAGTCAAGCGAGTACATTAATTTTTGCGCGTATATTACGTCCCGACCCATTAATAATTGCATGTGTGATATATCGAATGGACGTTGTCAGAGTACATGTCACAGAGTTCACGAACGCTGAATATCACTCGTGCAAGTTGAAAGAGGAAGCAAATTAAACTCACATTTACGGAACATTAGTTTATTTCATTTCCCTAGTTGACAGATATAGAAGTAATTTTGTACAGTGAAAAAATGTGTTTTAAATATATTTTGAAAGTATGCAATTCATATGCTGAAAATGAATATGTTGAATGTGATAACAAATTAGGAAATCCATTGAAGCGAGAAAGAAGAGTAAGGATTTGTGCCAGTGAAAATAAAACTGAAGAAGATGCCAAAAATATGGTGATAATACAGGCAATTTTTCTAATTAACTTATCGATTGTGCTTCAAATCTACTTCGTAAATGTTCAACGACCTCAGGAAAGAGGTCAACTATTGTTTCTAACTCGAATGAGACTATTCAATAGCCATCCAAAAAGAAGCTGACTTCTCCTTAGGATTCCAAAATACCTTTTAAAATTATAAAATATAATAATTCATACTGTGAAATTTTAGAACAACGAATTATTAAACTTACTTTCAACTTAACCATGGGTTCGACATACAACATACGACTCCTTACCTGTTGCATGTGAACGTGTAATTTATACAGAATCACGATTCCTGGAAGTTTATTGATTAAAAGAATTTTTAGATTGATGGCAACTGATATAAATTATCAGACTTTTTCAACAACAAAAAATTAACATTTATTCTTATGTGTGTATTACAGTTTCTTTCTATCTCATGAGAATTACTTTTTGATATAAACACCGTACGGGTTTGTAAGCTTACTATAATCTTTTGGCTTCTCGGGTGACTGGCAGAATGTTGTCCATGGAATCCTTGTTGCAACAATTCTTGCATCCTTGCCTAATTTAAAAATGTTGCAAATGTCTTCAACGATTTGCTATTAATAGTATTTAATATTTCACACAAAATTAATACGCGGTCGCGATTTTCCCTATCTGTGTTTCGTATGAAACACCTACTCGCAACTGACAATATTCAGCTACTTATTGAAAATTCTCCATCTACGGAGGTACCCTAATGTACATCACCTCGAATCATGGAGTCTATTTTTCCGAAACTCCAACTACTACATTAATAAAAATTCCAATTACAATTTAATACTACTTAAAGCTCTCAAACCTCAAACTTATCAGAAATTCCCGCCTTACATTTATTTATCATATTATATATCATATTCATCATATCAATACCCAGCGTATGCTGAAAATCCGTTCGCACCTCACCAACCGCTTACGTGCGTTCGCTTCAATGTTTTTCTAGGGAATGATCCCATGCGTCCTTTCACAAGATCATCATAGCTATCAAAGCCCTCTCTACTTATACATACTACTACACTTATACATATACACTTATTCCATGTAATGTATTCGGTGCCGTGTCCATCTGCACAGCATTATGACACCAAACATGGAATATTAAACTTTGTTGATCGGTTGTCCGAACAACGCGTATTCTTTGACTTCCAATTTTGCAAACAAAGCCGCTGGATGCCGTTTCTATCATTAAAACTAAGCCCAGGGTTCTTGGATTCACAACACGTTGCAACCATTGGGCTATTGTATAAAATAGTTTTTACATGTGTTACAAATTTTACGCACTATATAATTAAATGTCGGCAAAATCTTTTTAGGTTAAATACCTATCTCCGAGTTAATATTACTTTAGTGAGGCAAGAATAAGTTCTTTAGGCAGAAAACGCACAGAATACGTAATACACAATTACAGAGAATTAGAAATCTATCTCCTGTAATTCGATTTTTCAGACGTTTTCTATGCGACGTTTGAGAACAAGTTATCTCCTTCCTTCATATGCAAGATAAGAGGAAACTTGCAAATATTTGAAGCAATGTTTTACAGTTTGCACAAAGATCTCGTACGTGTGGAACAAATTTGTTCAAATTTATCGATCATACTTATTGATACAAAAATTAATTAAAATGTTGTTTTATAATTATAGATTTTTATGAGTAAGTAATAATTTATTCGAGAGATTTTTCAGAGACATGCATAATTCTTTCTCGTTCCTGTTTAGTACTCGGACAGATTAATATTTTTTTGGTTAAAAGCGCTAAACAAAACTACCCATTTATTTTTTACATTATTAATTCATATTTGGCCAAGCATCTTATTATTTTTTATAGAATAATTTATTGAATCTAATAGTTAATTTGTTTAATGAACAAATATTTCAGACATGCCTTTCAACATATAATATTAAGTAGTATTTATACGACATGCATGAAATATTTTCTTGTTTTTTTTGTTTATCAAAAGCACTGAAGAGAGAAACTGGTCTGCATTGTTCTTTTCCCGCCTCCTTCTTTTCTTCTCCTGGTTTCAGAGGTACTTCGTATTGGTAGGAATGTTTTATACAATACAAAATGTGTGTGTAAAAAGAAGATGTATATTCCCACCTTTTATATTAAAATGTCATACGATTCATAACAACTGCGCTGAGTGTCATTCTTAATTCTGAGCAAAGGTGATGGCTGGGTTGTTACATTAGCAGGTGATGAGATGGCTTGTTTATTTTTTGTTTTCTGCTCAATAAAGGAGATAAAGGGATAACTACTTAGGTGGCTCAGAGCATCAATTTATGTCAGTGCAGTGCCTGTGACCGGGAGATATTTTGTTTCGAGTCCCGACGGTGGCAGAATTTTCGACACTAGGTACATAGCTAAGTCAAATTCAGCCGCTGTCTGACGGAGAATTCTAGCGACTGGCTCTCCTGAGAGATAGTTTTGTATAGTTTATCCGATCAACACCAGTGCATGCCGGAGCAATAACCTAACAAACGGGTCATGGTCCGCGCACGATCTTTCCTCTTCTTTGTCCTATCCTCGCCCCTTACTTACACGTACACTTGTCCCGGCTGAGGCAGTGCCCCGCCACTGGAGATACCTGGTTAGGGAAACCACGCTAGACGGCGTGTAGGTCGACGTCGGATCTCTCCATCCACCGAGGGAAGATCACCGCCAAATCCCGTGATAAAAATGCTCTACACTTACGGGACTAATGACCATAGCATTTGACGCACTCGGACTCAAAATTCTCAATCAGTCATGAAGGGGCATGTTGAGGGTGAACTGCAATAACGAATGATAATGGATTTATGGCGTGTAGATAGAATGCTGGATAGCACGTTGAGCCAACCAGGCAAAACCCCATCCCTTTCCCGAGACTCAAGTCTCCAGCATTCGACTCCCCGTTTGGGTCTCAGTTCCAAGTTGTTGCGCCACAGGGACAGCAAGCAATACATATTCCATTGTATCAACGAGCCTTTTGCTTGCTTCGATAATTCTCTCCCATCGGGTACTAGGAGGAGAGATGGTCGACCTTATTGTTTCACCTGGAGTTCTCCCCTGCTTGAACCGCTTTATTTTGCGGATCCAACAGAGCGTGGCGAACGACTTAGACTTCGCCCCTGCGTAAACACCCGAGCGGAAATGCCGGAGGAAGCGCACGCGCCATGTGCTTTTCTTTCATTAACGCAGCGCCGCCGCTATCATTCGTAGGGGGCGGCAGAAGTTTGAAACAAAAGCCGTGCTGGCAACCGCGCCAACGGACTACCGACTTGTGCAGTTATTGTTTCCGGATGCGTCAACTACTTAGATGACCACATCGTGTTCTTCTCCTGGGAGGTAACAGTGTCCCTTTGCCGCAGGAACGTGAGATTCGGTGACGAACTACACTTCGGCTTTCAAGATATTCCTTTTCCAAGTGTCACTCCCAACGGGATACCGTCACAGTCGGTACGATTTCTTAGTTCCTGACCATGGCTTCCTAGTGTCGCGACTGACCTTCCGACATGCGTGGTAAGAATGAGAAAGGAGATATCGTGCGCGGTTGGTTTGTTTAACGTACTACTGCGGCATTCGCTTGCTATTGATCGGAAAAATCACAGAAAACAACCGCAGAAAGCGTCTGGATGGAGAGAAAAAAATACGTAGGATGTAATACGTTTACACGAAGACAAATACGCATTTCTTAGTTTAACTGAATTAAAATACATTTTCTGTACTTTTCGCTACGCACGTTAAATGAACATTTGCGATGGAACGTAAGATTTCATCAATTCAATTTTATCTTGCTTCAACCTCATCACCTCGCGTTAGCAACATTTGCGATGGAACGTAAGATTTCATCAATTCAATTTTTATCTTGCTTCAACCTCTTCAACTCGCGTTAGCAACATTCGCGATGGAACGTAAGATTTCATCAATTCAATTTTTTCTTGCTTCAACCTCGTTAGCAACTGCACGTGGCGAGCGACTTAGATTTCGGTTCCCCACGCAAGCGTTCGGGCGGAAATGCAGGAGAAAGCACACGCGTCACGTGCTTTTCTTTCATTAATGCAGCGGCGCTGCTCAGGTGCGTGCGGGCGGAGGAAGCTGAAACAACAGCCAAGCCGGCAACTGCGCCGTGCGACTACCAACTTGCGAGCGGCTGAACCGCGTTTGGGCAAGTGCACACACCGTAATGGAAAGCATCGATGAGAAGGAAGCGAGGTGTTGGAGGAGGGAGGAACATCTGAACAATTTCGTGAGTGAGCGGGAGTTGCTTCCCTGTGCGTCAACTGTGAAGGGAGACTAGGTCTGTGGGAAGCTTTCTGTGTAAATCCTGATGTACGTCATGCAAGATAACATTGTCAAAGGTGAAACATTGTCACGGCTTTGAAAAGTTTAAATAGTGCGGTCTGTAACGTTTACGTAAATTTATTTATTTTATTTATTATTAAACAATATTATTTGTTATTAAATAAATAAAATTATTATATTATTTATTTAATAACGTAAATTTAATATTAATATTTAAATTTAATAACGTAACGATCTGTTCATTAGCTAGCTTCTTTTCTTAGAATCATTACATACAATTGATGCTTGTATTTTCTTTCATATATAACCTAAAATGGCGACAAGTGTGTGCGGTGTATTGTGATGCAGCCCATTCTCGTGGTCGAAACTTCCTTAATGTTGGGTTATCCTTGTATAGTACAAGTATAATTAGAATGTCAAACACCGAAGACTAATTATCAGAAAATATGTTCTGTAGCATATTTATGTTTTTATTGCCAATCGAGCTCTCACACAGTTAAACATTATAACAGACATGGAAATAATGGAGGTGGCAATGATTGACACCTGCAAGGTAACATTTACACTTTGCTTGATTATAATAAGCGATAAAATCGTTCAAATAAAGGATGCTATGACTTCAATAGTTTGAATAAACATTGTACTTTAGTAATTGATTATATGGCCAAAATAACGATTGTGAAGATGAACTTTAAGAGAAACGAAGATGTGGCAATGTTGCCTCCCCCTTATCTGTTATACGAATGAGGAAAGGAAATTCACCAGCGGGTTCCGACATACTCCTAGTGTTGATCGGAGAAACCATAGAAAAGTAGAGCCCGTACACAAGATTCCTCGATAAAGTGGTTGAATTCGATCCAGTTAACTGTGTGCGAACTAGTTTCGAAAAATTTACACTATCCGACTCGAACCCTAAGAACTTCCAGAGGACGATACTGCAGCGACAACAGTGTTGCCTCTGCGCTATTGGCGACTGTCATACGTGTAGCAAACTCTGCGATTATATAAGTAAGCGAATTATATGTGTACCGTATATTGTTAAATTTGAGGTAACTTCAATGTTTGTAACTGACTTCTTTCTGTTTCCAAAAGAATTATTGTATATATAGAATTAAACCTTGATTTCTTAATACACAGAAGTTCCTTTGGTGTTCAACACCTTTGGGAGTTTCTTTGTTTCTAATTATATGCTTTATCACACACGTCATCTACAGTATATACGTATTACATATCCGGCTCAGGGCATGAATTTATGACACTGCAAGGCCTCTGACCGGTAGGCCCTAGGGTTTGAGTCCCGACGGTGGCAAGATGTTCCGCACTTGATACATAGCTAAGTCGAATTCAGTCGCTGTGTAGAGAAGAGTTCTAGCGTCCGGATGCTCGGTTCGATAGCTTTCAGTGGTTTCTCCAATCAACACCAGGCGAATGCCGGTAAAGCACTCTAACAAACGGACCACGGTCCGCGCGCGATTTTTCCTTCCTCTTCCATGTCCTATCCTCACCCCTTACTTATACTCACACTCACAAGCACTACAATAGCACACATGCTAGGAGACTAGTCGGAAGCTTGTCCCGGCGTAGGCGGTGCCCCGCTGGTGGGAGAAACCTGGTTGAGGAAAACCCCGCAAGCCGGCGGGTAGGTCCGCGCCGCATATCGCCATCCAACAGGCGAAACCCTCGCGATAGAAATATACCCCCCCTTACGGGACTATCATTCTTAGCCGTTGACGCTCCTGGAATCATTAATCAACCAACGTATTGAAAATTCAGTCAGAAAAATACAAGGGAAAATATTTCTTACATTATACCAACATGTTCGAATAAACACCATGTTCACACAACCATGTTCGAATGTGTAATCGATTTCCCTATTTTTCTCTGCAGATAATTCGTTGTAATTGGTTAGAAGAGAACGAATCTTTTCAGTGTCCACAGGTCTCGATAAAAGGAGAAAGAAAAGGAAGCTCACCAAGTTTTACACTGCTGGCTTGCAATGGCGTTTCGAAAAGCGGCAAAGCAAGTAACTTTCTAAGTTTTCGCGCAGTGAGACGAGTGATTAATAGAAGAATGAAAAGGAAATTAGAATTTAGTGCCCTTACGAAGAAGTGTATTCTGTAACAAAAAAGTCTATTACGCTGAATTTGTTGTGATTTTCATTTTTATTTGATTGACCCGGTTTATGTTTAAGTTTAATGATTTTAATGTGTTTGAAAATAATAAAATTATTCAATGAATTATATCATTAGTAATACACAGACTTAATCATGAGATATATAAATCACTGAATGAATGTATGTACAGGTTGTGTAGAGTAGTTTTTCAAACTTCTAGGGCATGTTCAATACTGTATAGATCAAAGGTTACTTTTTTGCAAATAATCTTGTGGTGTGAAATCTTATAAAACGAAGTTATACAAGTGATATTCCTGATAGCGCTGTTCTGATTGGTAGGCCACTATACTGGTACTCGGCAGGTACATAAACTCTTAGGGTACAACCCGCCCTCTAGTAAAGACATTATGGATTTATTTTTGTCTTTATCGATAATTTTTGACACATATATCAAACCCTGTGGCAATAACTTTGAGAAATTTTTGTAGAATATAATTTCATAATATTGGGTAATACTTTATGTATATACATACGTACAATATTTCCTTCATTCCCTTTCATTGCTGCACTGTTCCGTTTTTAAGGGGCTACCGTAGATAAAATTGAACATTCAACAAATTCAAGGTAGTCGAGATAGTTTGGGTGTCAAAGAGCGGGTCTGAATTTTAATTTTACTGTAACACTAGTTGTGAACTTGTCTTATTTTTATAAAATCGCTGGATGTAAGTAGACTAGTTGCACTTTTAAGCGTTTTATTTTTTTAACCCAGGTCTACTGGGTAATGTTTTATGACTGGTTTTTCACATTTTTTAAACATCTGCGAAGTAGTCGGCATGTAGTAGATGCTTTTACTATTTTCTTACAAATTTGCATACATTCAAATGGAAGTCTCGGATGATAGTGAAGTTCAGGTATCGATTAATGACAAGCAGTAACTAGTGTTCATTCTCAATTTCAGACGATTATGATCACATACGGTATGTTGAATAAAACTTCTTTCGCATCTCTTTCTTCCATGCGCATTTTTTATGTCCGTTAATGAGTTTGTATAACTGCTACTGATTGGAACCAGCTCCTTGGGTTCACGTGTCTTCGAAAAGAAAATTCACTTTTTAAGCAAGGAACATTTTTTAGAAGATTAGAGTTCACATACTGGAGAATCTCCAGCTGTTTGGCAAATTGCATTTGGCCAGATGCTGTCGTTTGGGCGGCGAGACGCAATGAATGGGGCCGAGGAAATCTGAGCGAGGGAGCGAGGCGGAAGGGGAGTGGAGTCGAGGAAGAGCTTTGCTCGGAGCCCCACCCGGCCAAGCGACGCAGGCAGCTCAGTGAGAGCGGCCGGAGACTCGACGCTCGCCAAATCGGCCTGCGCCGCCTCTCGCCCCCCCACCCCCGGGCCACCGCTCCGTTCCCCCACGCACCGCTCCGCTGCGTCGTCTCGCTTAGTGTATCATGACGAGCGGCGAATGGCTCGGCTCGCAAGCCACCGGACGGGCTGTCAGGCAAATGCGTTTTAGGGTACGTAACGATGTGCGTAGTGAGGTGCGTAGCAAGATGCTTAATGCAAGGCATAGCAAGGGATAGATGTACTAGTACATTTGATTTATATAGCCTTCTTGGCTATTTGTGACATATTAAAAACACATATATGTACATTCTACTACATTAAATATTTACATAATTTATTTTATTTTTTACATCTTTTAAAATACGTCTTTCATTAAATAATTTAAGACCTTTCTCCAAGAGTATGTTTCTTCCTTGTAAATTTTTACCTAAATTAAATGACTGCGCTTTAAGGACCACATTTTTTGCTTGTCTTGTTTCTCTTGTGATTTTGTCTCGTATAATTTGAATTTTGTTTATTAAATTTCCTCTTACGTGATATTTAAATAATTTATTAATAAAAATCGGTGTCTTGTAATGTATTATGTGCCTCTTTGGCATAGATTTCAATAGCTAACATGACTAATCACTGGAAAGTATTTATTCCCTGGGATTATCAGTCTCAGATCTCCAGTTTGTTGACGCTGTTGATTTTTAATTATAGATCTATTGGTTCAAATTAATATTGCAGCCCATTAGTCAAAATGAGCCATTAATCATTTAATTAACAATTACCTTGTGCATGGGGAATGCTGTAGTTCTCAGAGCGGTTTGTTGCAACGTTTGTTGATGATATCGAGGTCTGTTTCGTTAAGGGTGCATGGCGAGATATGTAGCACGATATGTGGCTCGCTAGGCGGCAGGGTATGTGGCGGGGTATGTGTATGTGCGGGGTATGTGGCGGGTATGTGGCGGGTATGTGGCGGGGTATGTGGCGGGGTATGTGGCAGGGTATGTGGCGGGGTATGTGGCGGGGTAGGTGGCAGTGTATGTGGTGGTGTATGTGGCGGGGTAGGTGGCCGGGTAGGTCGCCGGGTAGGTCGCCGGGTAGGTGATGGGGTTGGAGGCGGGGAATGTAGCGGAGTAGTTTTCGGCTCACGTCTCGGAGTCTATAGTAGAATTCCTGGCGGTGTGGGTGTCAGTGTGGGTAGGGGTGATGTGCCTGTTGAGGTAAGGGACGGCGTTCCGAGCGGAGATCGGAACTAAACGCCGAGCGGGAGAACGTGTACGGCTACCGCACAGCTCTCAACAAGAAGAGAAGCCAGGCCAGATGGAATGCGTGGCGGCGTGCGCGGCCAGAAGGCCGAACGGGGAAGGATCACATGGCGGGCGCGAGGCGGAACGAGAGGCGATGCACCGCTAGGTGGGAGGTGGTGCTTCGCTCCGTCGCCGCCACCCCTCGGGAGCCGAGCACTTAGCTCAGCGCATTACCAAATGTATGCAGAATGCAAAGTGGGCGTCGCTGCCGAAATTGAATTTCTTTCAGGCTGGCTGCGGTGCGCGCCCGTCCTATAACTCGGCAGTGGCCGCGCGCTACGGCCGCGAGGGAGAGAAGGAGCGTGAAGGCGGGGACGGCGACGCAGGCGAAGATAGAGGGACCGATGGCTGGGGAAGCGGCGGTGCAGGTGGAGCCGCGAACAGGAAATGCACGGCAGTGGGGCTGGCAGAGGCATCGGAGGCGATCGGGAAAGAGGAGTGCCCGGACAATTCAACTCGCGGAAACGGGACGTGAGTCGTAAACGGTTTGGATTGATTAATTAGTGATTCCGGGCGCGTCAACTGTTTACTGTTTATATCATTAGTCCTGAAAATGTGGTGCAGTTTCCCCCGGGAGGTGGAGGTGATCTTCCCCTGAATGGCGAGATCCGGTGCAGACCTACCCGTCGGTGTGCGGGTTTTTTCTCACCAGATATCTCCCACCATCGAGGCATCGCCCCAGCCGGGACAAGCTCTAAGGTCCCGACCGGTCTCCCAACCCGTATGGTAGTGTAGTGCACGTAAGTGTACGTGTATGTAAGGGGTGAGGATAGGACAAAAAAAGGAAGGAATTATCGCGCTCGGTCCGTGGCCCGTTTGTGAGAGTATTGCTCCAGCATTCGGCTGGTGTTAATAGGAGAAACCACGGAAAGCTACCGATCGGAGCAGCCGGTCGCTAGAATTCTCCTCCAGACAGCGACTAAGCTCGACCTAGCTCTCTAGCTAGTTTCGAAACTCCTGCCACGACCTTCCGGTCAGATGCACAGTAGTAACATCAGTTGATGCCCTGATCAACATCTCCCGGAGTAAACGTGTTGCAGGAGGGTGGTGGGGAAGGGGGACACTGGAGTAGCCGCAGCGGTGGGCAGACGAGCGACGCAAGCGAACAAGACCGAAGGCTGGGGAAGTGGACCGGGAGCGGTAGCTCAGTGCATCAACTGATGTCACTGCAGCGCCTTTGACCAGGAGGTCCTAGGTTCCTACTCCCCACGGCGGCAGGATTTTCGACACTAGCTTCTCAGCTAGGTCGAATTTAGTTGCTGTGTGGAGGAGAATTCTAGCGGTCGGCTGCTCTGATCGGTAGTTTTCCGTGGTTTCTCCGATCAACACCAGGCGAATGCCGGAGCAGTACCCTAACAAACGGGCCATGGACCGCGCGCGATCTTTCCTTCCTCTTCCTTGTCATCTCCTCTCCCCTTACACCCACACTTACACTAACATGCACTACACTATCACATATTCCGGGAGACCGGTCAGGAGCTTAGAGCTTGTCCCGGCTGGGGCGGTGCCCCGCTGGTGGGAGAGTCCTGGTTATGGGGAAACCCTAATAGCCGACGGTAGGTCGGCCCCAGATCTCGCCATCCAGCGGAGGAAGATCACCGCCATCTCCCGAGAACTAACATGCACTACACGTACGGGACTAATGACCGAAGCAGTTGACGCGACAGGAAACACGAAAAAACCAACCAACCAACCTGGGGAAGCGGCGGTGCAGGTGGAGCCGCGAACAGGAAATGTACGTCAGTGGGGCTGGCAGCGGCATCGGAGGCGATCGGGAAAGAGGAGTGCCCGGACTATTCAACTCGCGGAACCGGGACGAGGGTGGTAAACGGGTTGCGGAGGGGGCGGGAGGGGGGAGGGGGCCGAGGAGAAGCCGCAGCGGTGAGCAGAGGAGCTTCCGCGAATTGGCGCCGTTCCGCGCTCGCCAATGAAAGGCGCGGGGCGGCGGGGGCGGGGAATTTCGATATGTTGCATGGAACTCTTTCCGTGAGCCTTTTTGTTCCGACGCGCGCCTCGCGAGTTGCTCCCGGAAACTGTTGCCGGCGTAAATCGCGCCTCCCTGCCCGCCCTGCGCTGCCCGCCGCCCCGCGCGGCCGCCGACGAGGTGAGAATGCGCCTTCTGATTTCCCGAGAAGAGACCTGGCACGAAGCAGCTGTTCGCAACATTCCCTTTCGATTTTTCAGGAACTTTATGTGTTTCTTTTTTCTTCGTGCGCCTTATTTCTTTGAATACGTATAAAATATATAAAAATGTTGACTGAACATTTTAAGTTATGCACATTTTAAGGAATTTGTTTTGCAATGAGTAATTTTTACTTTATCGCTGCGGAGCTGAGAGAATGTTATGTAATGCTGCGCGAAAAATCGAATGACGGCAAAACGTCCGTCTGTCTGTCTGTCTGTGTGTGTTTGTCCGTTCGTCTGTGATCAACGCTTGCAGCTAAGGCGTTCAGCCGATTTTCTCCAAAACTAATATTCCCCAATCGATCTAGCTGATGTCGCGGCTCCTTAAATTTGAAACCGATATTTTAATTTTGAAGGGTACTTTACATGAAGCACCCGAGATATTTTCCAAATTTTGAAAAAATAGCTCCATCGTTTTTGATTAAATTTTTTTGTTGGAAGTAAAGTTGTGTAAAGAATGTTTAAGAGAAAGATTGTTGAACCCCTTTTTTCGAGAATTGCACAAGTTCAATTTTTTAATTATTTTCCGATAGTTTTTTAAAAAGGGAATTTTTAAAATTTTTTTTTTTAGCTCCATTTTTTTTGATTAAATTTGTTAGTAGTTCTCCGGTGATTTTGCGTGAAAATACAGAGAAAGTACGTGTTGTTTAGCATCACAGTTCCTTTCTCGCTAGTGAGTAGAGAGAATGTAGGTACGGTTGCGCGGAAAAACTGCGAGCTTTTGGCTGTTAAGCTCTTATTACAGGGCCCTGGTAACGAAAAAGTGGATAAATTCAATAGTTAGACGTAGAAAACATCTTCTAACACCTGGTGCAGCCAGAATCCATGTTTTGTGGGTCCTTGATACCGAAAAATCGTGGTAGGAAATGGTGTGGAGTTTACGACATTTGTGTCATAGAAATGGACTTGAGGCGTTGTTTTGTGGTGAGTTTTTATTTCTACAGAAAGTTTTTTCAGTTGCATTGCGGCCATCTTCAGTGCGATTCTGAGGCGACTGGGGGAGGCCTTGAACCGAGGCCCCCAGATACCTCAGAATCGCACTGAAGATGGCCACAATGCGGTCGAAAAAACTTTCTGGAGAAATAAAAACTTACGATAAAACAACGCCTCAAATTCATTTCTGCGGGGAAAACGTGTGTCCATCCGTCCGCGAACAACGCTAGCGGCTAAACCGTTCAGTCGATTTTCTCCAAAATTGATAATTCTTAATCGATGTGGCTGATGTCGCGACCCCTTGAATTTGAAACCTATATTTTAATTGTTTTTGTGTGTGGTGGTGGGGTGTGTATTGTACATGAAGCCCTGGAGACAATTTCCAAATTTTCAAAAAATAGCTCTTTCGTTTTTTATTTAACTTCTTGGTGGATAGTCTTCAGAACATTTAAGAGAATTGTGCAGATCTCATGTTCGTTGAAAATCATGATTTTTCAGAAATTGCTAAAGTTTAATATTTTTTGGTCTTCCTACAATTAAAATATTAAAACAGAATATTTTTGATATTTTTTCTTATTGAAATTTGTAGCTTAAATAAAAACTGTACAATTTTTCGAAATTGTGAGTTCTATTCGCGTTATTTTGTGAGAAAATATGGGCGAAAAAATACTAGCTGTTTTAGCACCACTAGTTTAATTTGTTTCTTGCTAGCTCTATTGTCAGTTTGAAAGTTTTCTAATTGATACTACATTTTCAGAAGTCATCAATACACACTGGTCAGGAGTTTATCATGCTGTAACGACCTCGGTCAAATCGACATCTAGCAATCAGGAATGTCAAAACTTGCTCATGTTTTTCATGTTTTATTTTTTTTTAGCTTCTATTGATTGTATCAAACTGAAACAAATTGGAGAGACGGGGAAAAGAAGTTGAATTTTAAGGTATTTTAGGCACCCATTATGCACCAAATTCAAATAGAAAAGAAATAATAAATTTTTGAAATGAATTTTCGACGTGATAACGTTGGAGTACTGTTTGGAGTACAAATTTTTTCTCCTAGAATGTGTCTTATAACATTCTATAACATATACTTTTCAGATTTTTAAACAATGTGGACGATAGTGAAACACAATTAAAACCAATTCTATCAGTTCAATAATTTGAAATTTGCACCAAAATGTGATACAATTTTTTTCATCCTTGTTTAAACAATTTATACTTAAATTATTGAAAAGTTTCACTAACAAAAGTATGATCTCAACTTTTTGCTCACAAATTTTTTTAAATCATCAAATCCCTTTTGTTTTTAGATTTATGTATTCTTTCTAATATAAATCAATTTACTCGGTTTTAGGTATATTAATAATTTGTTTATAATATAAATCAAATTAATTAGTTGTAGATTTATTAATTATTGACAATTTCACAATCACAATTAATCATTATCACTGTCTTCTTCAATAACTGGGGTCACACGTACCTTTATGTATTAACAGTGTACTCAAAATTTCTGACGGTTTAACAATTTGCGCCAAGTAACGAGCGTGAGCCAAATAATAAGTGATCTCAGCTATGTAGGAGAAGCATCCCAGGCTGCGACTTCCGTTCGCACGTTCACAATAATATCGTTCCACCGATAGTCCTATAGTTATGACGTTGAAAATTCATTTCAAACATTTATTAGTTTTTTCTATTTGAATTTTGTGTCAAAGTTGGCTGTGAAAATTAACTCAAAATTCAACTACTTTTCCCCGTCTCTCCAATTTTTTTCAGACTGATACAATCAATAGAAGCTGTAAAAAACATAAAAAGCACGTTTCTCGTTATATCTTTGCAACAGATTGCCCCAGGACGCTGATTTGTTTTTGTGAATCTACGGCATTTTTTATTCTCTTTCGTTTAAGCATCGCGTTTATCTATTTGATTTTGGGGGCAATTTTCACCCCCTTATTCGGCTATACCCTTTCATTTAGGTATCCGTTTACCGAAGATATAAAATGTGCAAACAGTAGTACTATGTAAGATAAGAAAAAAGGGTTCAAGTTGGCTTCCCTATTTTGTGGGCAAATGGCATTAATGAGTTAAAATAATGATAACAAGAAAATTAGCACGTGTGCATCCATGCATCTTTACAATTCATGATTCAAATTTGTGCTTCTTATTTAACTCCGCATTTCCAGCATAATTTATCCTTAATCTCAATCAATATCTATGCTAGCCCTCATTTCCTTTCCTAGCCTACGCCTTACTATCAACCTCCTTTCTCTAACCTTACATTTCTTTCGCAGGTATTCCGTTATTTCTCTCTCCTGAATAATCATACATACATAAATATATATATATATATATATATATAACGTTTGTCTATGTGATTTGTCCTTTATTAGAGTCTTTTTTATTTTATTTTTTGATAAAAGATGTAAAATATCTTTGTTGTTCACAATGAATACATTAACTATAATACATCTTGTTTCAATTGTATATTTGGAAATTTCTCACCTATTGCTCATTATAATTTAAAATACAAAACACTTTCTAACCGAACCTCGTATTAGAGTATTTAGTTAATAGTTTAACATCGCGACTCTCCATGTTTTGTCAGTTTTCGAACACATTTTTCTTTTTTCAGATATTCAGAAACTATGCCTTTTTGACCATACGTGGATGGAAGGTTGATTGTATGATTTGAATGATAATAGAGCAATGTAGGAATGTGAGGGAGAAAAAACTGAAAAAAAAACAAACAGAAGTAACCTCCCTGTGCATTATTTTTCCATCTTAATTGATTGAGAGTTTTATCTCGGTACCCAGAAGTGGAAGTTGAGCAACTGTAACAAGGGGTCATGTTCTTCCAAAAACCGATGAGGAATTAAGAAAGGAGGGCTGGAGGCAACGAAGAGAGTTTCTGCGGAGCGCAGCTCAGCGAAGTCCCTCTCGTACATGCCGTCTGCCCCGCGCCAAAGTGGAATGTGAGTTAGAGGAAACGGGAGAATCCCGAGAAAATCTATGAGGAACCTACTTTTTTCCACCGCAAATTCAACGGGGATCGACTTCGATCCCAGTATCTCGAGGTGTAAGTTGAGCATCCTACGACTATCCCATGTATGCAAATACCTTCTAGCAATCGAGTGAGAGAAGCAGGAAAAAAGAGGTGAATTTTTGGCGAAGTACACGGCAGTATCAACTCGTTCGCTTATATACTGGCTGTTTCGTGTCATGGTGGAATGAGACTCACAGAAAATGGAAGTACCCCGAGAAAAACTGTGACGCACACAGTTTTTCCAACGCAAGTTCTGTCAGAGCGACCTAGATCTTAAGTACCAATTCCCCGAAGTGATAGTTGAGTGCTCACACAACTACACCACGAGCCACCTGTATGTCTCTAAACACCAAGTGGGAGGAGCGTAGGGACAACTAGGAGAGTTTTTTGCAGAGCGCAGGCTAGCGTCAACCCGCTCACACCGCTATACCGGCCATCACGCGCCATTCTAAAATGTCTATACCTCGGCCATACCTGGGATGAACGGTTTGATGAACGGGTGATTGAGATGTTGATGTAGTTTAAATTATGACGAGGCAACGGGGGATTGAAGGACAGTAGGAACGGGAGAACCCGGAGAAATCCTGCGCGAAATCAGTTTCTCCTTTTGAAATTCAACACGAACGCCCGATATTTGAATCGCGGTCCCCAGAGATGGATGGTGCCGCGAGGGTCTGACCACTTCACCTCACCACCAGTCGCCCCTCGGTCGAACAGTGAAGGAAGCGGAAGCGGAGACAACGACGGGAGGTGCGGCGGCGAGTGAGTCAGTGCTGAGACGCCGCGCCGGACGCTCGGCGTCGCCCGCGATCTGCCTGCGACGATCGATTGTGAAAACGGTTGGAGCCCGCGGCGCCGCGGCGGGCCGACTCATCCAATCTGTGCGCCGCACGTTGTGACAGAATGGCGGAAACTTGGCCAAAACCTCACGAGTCACCCACTTATATAAACCGGCTGCAGTGGATCAGCGATCACAGCGTTGTTTCTGC
Organism: Teleogryllus oceanicus; assembly: GCA_964035755.1. NCBI lineage: Eukaryota > Metazoa > Arthropoda > Insecta > Orthoptera > Gryllidae > Teleogryllus > Teleogryllus oceanicus. Next base: position 91,021,796 of record CAXIVR010000006.1, on the reverse strand, counting down.
ACTATAATTGACCGGGAGGCCTTAGGGTTCCATTCACGACGGTTGCTGATTTTAACACTTGCTACTGTCTGACATGGATGACCTAGGTTCGAGTCCCGATTGTGGCACGATTTTCGACACTAGTTTGTCATCTAGGTCGAATTAACTGTCTGGAGAATTCTAGCGGCTGGCTGATCTCTGGTCGGTAGATTTCCGTGATTTCTCCGATCAACACCAGGCGAATGCCGGAGCAGTACCTAAAAACGGGCCACGGACCGCTCGCGATCTTTACATCCTATTCCCTATCCCTGTTCCTTTACACACTTACACTAACATACACTACACTACAACACATGCCGGGAGACCGGTCGAGCTCAGATTATTCTCTGGCTGGAGCGGTGTTCCGCTAGGAGATACCTGGTTGAGGAAACCCCGCTAGCCGGATCGCGCCATTCAGCGGGGGAAGAATACAGCCACCGCCTGAAAAAAGCACTGCACTTACGGGACTAATGACCCTACTAGTTGACGTGCCCGGAATCACTAAAAATCAATCAATGGGCACTAGCTAGATAGCTGGATTGAATTCAACCACTGGTTGCAAGGGAGTTCTAACGGACGGCTGCTCTTATTGTAGTTTTTTGTGGTTTCTCTTATCAAAACCAGGAGATGGTCGGAGCAGAATTCTAACAAGCGAGATACGGATCGGATTTTTTTTAACACGGATGTTTTAAAAACGGATTTTTTGCCATCTCTAGTTATGATAGGACAAAGAAGAGGAAAGAGAAATCGCGCGAAGACCCTTTGTTAGGGTACTGCTCCGGCATTCTTCTGGTATTGGTAGAAAAAAACACGAAAAACTACCGAACAGAGCATCTTGCCCCTAGAATTCTCCAAACAGCGACTTAACTCGGCGTATCTATGTAAATAGTGTCGAAAATCCTGCCATTATCAGGACTCGTACCCTAGGATCTCTCTGTCAGAGGCGCTGCAGTGACATCTATTGATGCCCTGAGCCACCTCATCCAGTAGGTAATGAGTGAAGGCGTTTGAGACACGAATTATTATCGACATGGTGGATTTTAGATAAGATGGTATGATTTTTTTATTTTACGTCAAAAACAATTAAAAACTGCGTATGACGTGCTATGGGGCACCGTGAATTGTGTGCACATTTTCCAAATTCTGTGATCCCTACACTAAGTCATATACTACTTAAGTTTTGAATTTTTGAAAGGGAGAAAAAAAAACTCCCATGTAATAAAATCTATTTTCAAAGATAAATAAGCAATAAATTTTGGCTCTTATTACTTCCTGCCGCGACAACATGGAAACGATAATTTGAATAATTGTATTTCCCACTGAATTCTAGAAGACGTGCACAGAAAATGAAGTTACATTTATATCCAGAAGCAAAACAAGGGGCCATCTCAGCATTTGCTCAATGGATCAGGGAAACTGGACGAAAACCTGATCGAGATGGGGTCATTGACCCGGAAGCTGTAGTACAATAGTTGTTACAGGTTGTTTATACTCATTTACACAGTTCAAATGGTAAATAATGCATTATGTATCATTGTTAAAATTAATGTTACTTTTCTTGTGATGCTCAGTATAGTCTCTAATTGTATAGAAACAGTTATGCAGCAGAAACGATTTCACTTGGGATTTAAACTTTTCTATTGAATTTAATCGTTTAATGTCATCTGGCAAAGTGTTGTAAAATAATGTACATGTATTGTATGTGAATTTTTTGTAATGGGCTGTTGATACTGTCACCTGATGAATATGATTTCTACGTCGAGTGTTATAGTAATAGACTTCGGCATTTTCTGAAAAAATATTCCCGCCCTTGAGCAAGTCATTTTTTACAAAAACCAATGATTCGTAAATAAAAAGACACGGTAATGGTAGAATTCCTAGATTAATGAAGAGAGGCTTACATGAATCACGTGGGTGGGATTTGGTTATTATTCGTACAATTCGTTTTTGTAATCGAAAAGTCTGGGAGCTATAAGATGTATTTCCCCAGAATATTATGCCATATCTCAGGCGGGAATGAACATTCGCGAAGTATACACAACGAGCAGTATGAAGGCTGACTGAATTTGCAAGAATTCTGAACGCGTAGCATTCAGAAGATTAGTCAATTACGACATGGCCACATGATGAAAACACAACAATGCCCAACGAGGGACCCGAATCCACGGCCTTCTGAAATTATCAATAGTTATAAAAGGGATTTGAGGTGGTTGGATATATTGGTGGTAAAAAAAATATTATTCAAAACATAATATATGCAACATGGCACTACAGCATTTACAGCACACGTGGAAAAAATAGAAGAAAGGAACAAAAAAATGACGTGTAATAATAAATGCAACTAAATACGAACATATTACATCCTCATTAACGATTAAATAGTGCCAAAAAGTTAGAATAAATTATATAGAACTGTCAGAAGCTTCAACTATCAGATATCTAGACTTTCCAACTTGGACAACCATTTGACATGGAAAAATCTTATAGTTAAAAAGCGAATAGAAACACAACTGAGAACGAAAAATGGCATATCTTCTCAAGGAAAGCCACAACTCTCTCTGTACAACTATGTTCTATGATAAAAATGGGTTATAAAACCTATTTAGGTGTACGGTATAGGATTATGGGATCCGACATAAAATGGAACAGGGAGATTCTCAGTTAATTCATCACAGCATTAAGACAGTTGTGCGATGCACTGTGGTTCGTTACTTACAAAATTTATTTAGGCTTAAACATTTTTTCTACTGAGAAAGTCATCACAAAAAGAAGCCAGGAGTACAAAACATCCTTATATCCAGACATTAACATAGTTTCCTTGGTACAAACTTTTGGGCGCAGACTACTTTGTTCATTTTAGTACCGTAGCCTGCTCGGTCGAGTATTGCATGTTCTTAAAATTTAATCATGAAATTCCGTTCCGCTCCACTCCGCCACTAAACTTTGTTTTATTTGAAAGATAATTAATTAAGATAAAGGCTAATATCAATGTTCCGGCGTTATATGATGTGTTACATAACTTTCAAGGTAGTAGAAATGTATACTTCATTAAATTTAATGTAGAATAGCGAAATTTTCAATAATTCCAAAATTGATTAAGTTTTTTTTGCAGCAGGGTTATTTGTTTTTGAAACGTTTATGAAAAAAACTGCTTCAACAAGTATTAATAAACTACTTACATTCTACACTTACAATATCACTACTTACTTTCTACTCGGGCGCATCTAGTACACTTCCCGCGTGCCTCAAGTTTACACTGCCGCATGAGAAACGTACGTAGTACCGAATGTACGAAGACTGCATTGTCTTCTTTCTTTTCTCAACTGAAGTACCGGACATTTCTCATGAAAGTACCAGACATTTTTCCACTGAAGCACCAGAAAAATATCCATGGACAATATACAACACTAATTATTTATAAGTACGCAATATCACTACTTAGTACTTACATACTACTGTGTACTCAGGCGCTTAAAGTACACTATCCGTGCGCAAGCTCACACTGCCAAAGCAAACACAGGCACGCCTTCGTACCTTCTTCACTGAAACACCTCACTGTCTCTACCAACAAGGATGATCAAATTTTCCCAAACAAAAAATTCGTTTTGTAGTTTTGGCCAGACTTTCCTCATTTGGTCACATCGTGAGCTGGGTCCGGGCTGGCGGACAACGAGCCCAGGGGATGAGGCTGGGAGGCGGGGGAGGGGGGGACGGGCGCGTCAACAAAGGCTCTGTCTTCTGTGCAGCCGCCTGATTTGCCGAGAGGGCGAGTCGATTCGAGCCGAGTCGATCCGGGCCCGCTGTGTCTGTGTGCTTTGCTTGCGACAGGCGCCCGTCCTGCGGAATTCGAAAGAAACGCGCCCGCGAAAATAAATTGATGTTCGGGCATCTTATTACTGACACAAGGAGATGCTTCAACAGAAAGTCTCTGGGAGTTTCGATAGGAAAAGGACGGAGACCCGTTCGTGCTTGTCAGACTCTGTATCACTGGGTTCTTAGTCCCTGTGAGGTTCCGCCCACGCATATAGCCTTTCTTTCCAATCTCGACAAGATTCGTTTTCGCTTGAAATTTAAATGAACGAAAGGTCTAAATTTGAATTTTAATGTAATCAGTAAAGTGAGTGGTGCAAAAATAATGAAATATGGCGCCAAATTTAACCTAAATTTACGCAATGGAGTTATGAGTTGTTTACAGAGGAAATTTGGAAACCATATTTTCACACGCAAAATTCCCCGAAATTTCCCTCGGAATTCACCAACATCGAGCGATAATTTGTTATCTAGTGCTTTCTACAGCAAGATAATAGGCTTGTTAAAAAAGGCTTTGTCTTCGTGGCATGCATCAGATGTATATTCCTTAAAGCACAGTCTAGTTCCACCCCTGGTTCTTTATAAAACGCTACTTGTTAATGTCTATTATTTGCCTCACTATTTAGTCCGGAATCTTTTTACCCCTTACTGCTCATCATATGATTTATTTTTATGTGCCAAACACTCTTTAGAATACACTTGATTCTTTGGAATAATTTGGGAATTTTATTCTTTCAATGGATGTAGATATCCTAAACAAAGTTTTGTTTCAATATATAAGCGATTTTGGTATTTTATTCCTTAAATGGATGTAGACATACTAAGCGAAACATATATGCAAGTTTTGGAATTCTTGCATGCAAAATATCGATTTAACGGAGATCGCTACAGCACTGTACGCTCCTGGCCATGGCGTATTTATGCCTTGCAGGGTTCGAATCTTCATTTAAAACCGCGCTTAGTTGCTGTATGCCTGTGGTTAAATCGGAGGGAGATGCCGGTAAAGTAAAAATGTGATTGGTACACACCGAAGTTGAAGAGGCATATGCAGCCTACAATAAACAGAATGTAAATGCAGCTAAACTGAAACACAGTACATCATCATTAAGCAAGAAATGATGCCCAAAGTTAGAATAAACATCACAGACGTCCCCGAGGCTTTAACTGTGTTACCCGGAGCGGGAGCTCAGTGCATCAACTGATGTCACTAGCTTTTCAGCTCATCTCAAAAAGACTCTGCAGAAATTAAGAGAAGTTTCAAATCATCTATCAATTAACCTACTTGACAATAGAGAACACATAATTATAGACTGAAAGTCGCACACATCTTGGAACTGCCAAATCGCTTCTGTAATCGCTAATTAAACTAAATATATAACCACTACGACTGTGAAAATGTTATTGCTGTCCAGGTTCTGAATGTTGTATACGAAAATATTGTAAATTTTGTGAATGTAATTAATGCATGGCGTCCGATACACGTTTTTCCACTCTAGAGCGTCTGTAGTTTCTCCGCTGCTACGATCCAGAAGTTTCCGTTGGCGGCGAAAAATCGCGTATCCCTTCTCACATTCTTTCACACATTTAGGCATCAGCTCACGGCATTGGACGGACACCCCATTCGACCAATCGTCGTAATTGATTTCGTATGAGTAGCTCTTGCTCATACTCATAATTACTTCCACTAGCAGAATTCAGATGTTGAGTTGAAGTATTTTAATTATAAAGATGAAAATGCACAATAAAATTATAAACTGGAAAAAGGCAAGAAACCACGTATTAATTACTATTCATGCACGTGAGGTCACTCTCTCCCATCTTTCTTAGATTCACATTTTTCGTTTTAATTTTGAACGACTTGTTACGTTAGGAAGTTTTTATATTACAACGTATTATAGGAGAATAATTATCGCATTTTTTTCTGGAGCTGCAGATTTCACTGGCGGATCCCTTTCCTTGACGCGATGTGACGGTTACTTTACAAACCAGAAAGCTTTTTCCATGCTTATACACCGACACCGAGAACGAAATAAACATTGTCATTGCCTACGTTTAACCCGGTTTCCATACGAGTGTCCGGTGATTGGGACCCGCCATAACGTCGCTTCTAGAAACTTTTCATTCATTGTCACGCGGTAAATACAATTGTGGGAAACCGTGGTTTATTCAGACAAGTGCAAATATGTAGCATGTTCTCTCTTACAAATTGCATTGTATAACACAACTTTTTGTCAATCTGACAAAAACTCGTCTAGTACTATATAAAACCGTATTATTGTGCAGTTTTGTGTGATAAACTAATCCTTTATTGTATTTTAATGTTATGTTCCACCTTGATGTAACTCAACAATGAATAAAAATTAACAATTTCTTTAAAGAGCGCGAAAAATTCCAACTTAACAGCGAGTGCGCGATTGTTGGATGAAAGCCCTATCTGAGTTTCAGTATCATCGATGAAAAAGAATGTATGTTATGTGGCGCCCAGTGGATGAGTAGCTTGTAATACAACAGATACTACTCGTTACTCTATTGTGTTTCACATCTTAAAACTTGTAGGAATGTAATCAAATATTTTTGAGAATATTTGAGGCAGATTTAAAGGTTTATTCTTGGGGAACGATGGATACATATTACTTTTATTTTATCTTTTCACGGTTTGAAGGTTTAACTATCTAGATGATACTACTAACTCACCTTTCAACTTATGTAAGTACATTTTGAATATAATACAAAGTGTAGCAATGTGTGTAAAGGAAAGTCCAATAGGGCAAGGAAAACAAGCATTTCATAAAGTTCGAATAATATTTATATATTGTATCAATATGTGGGAGAATATGCACCACAACCATGCCTAAAACATATTTTGATTTGTACGCTGTATGACAATCTCATGAAATTTGTATTATCTAAGTTAAGACTTACAGCGTGTTTTCGGATTGTTGTAATAATTTCTTTTTTTACCTGCATCATTATTCTCAATGGACAAATACAGATGACGCCAATTTCATCTTTTTTCATACAGATTATTTAGAGTAACAGAGGAACATCATAACAAAGTTAGTTTCATTTACAAACTTCAACATTCGGTTCTCTTTCTTTCAGGAAATTATAACGGAACAATACAAATGGACGCTCCCACACCTGCCAATATTGGTTTAATATTGAAAGCGAATCCCAGAGAACAAATCTCTTTGAAGTCGTGCTTTGCGAGATTTTCGGCAAGTGCGTTAATTCTCCCTGGTCCGAAGAACATAATTGACTGTCGCTTGGCATGGATATCAGTGCAGTTTGCTTTTGTTCTACTGTTTTCGCCCGCAGAGCTGTATTGGAAAGTGGTAAATAAAACTCGTGTATTGGGATAAACTGCACATAGGGTGCACGAATTCTCCTGATTGCAATATAGTTTGTTTGCTCTCAGCACAATATACTACAGTGCCTGCAGCAATGGTGATCCAAGCGATGATATAAATACTCGCTTTATTTATATTTTGTGCCCAAATAATATTCTATATATTCATATTACACTAGTAATTAGTTATAACATAAAGATAATAACAATTTTTGTAGTGATTAAAAGCGTCCAGTTAGTCGTACAATTAGTGTTGTTTTCCTGACGGTTATTTATAAAGTTGACATAATCAAAGTAAAAATTGTTTTTAATAAATTTATGCCAGAAAACTGTACTTATGTAATTCTTTCTATGAATGTTAATTGCATTTTGATCCATCAATTTTAGTAGCGTATTATTCTTGAAATTTCGTATATTATATTCTCATTTAAAAATTCCTTTGATATGTTTTTCATCTATTATGAAAAAATCTTTATTTTAAATTATCTTTATAATTCGATGAATCGTAAAAAGACAAGAACTTGAAGATTGATAATTAAATGTGAAAAACGTAGATGCACACAAATAATATTTTTCCTCGTAATAAATAATATTTACTATTTGCGTCTAAGACATAAAAGGATGTCATTACACACACATTAATAATTTAAAAAAATATTTTTAAAACTACAGTTTATTGTATAAATAATTAAAAATGCTTGTCTTCTCAAAAAAACTGTGTGTGTAGTACTTACCTTGTTTTAACGAATCTTGGGGAAGCGCATTTCCTCAAGAGGAAAGTCATGCATTTCCTAACAGCGTCCGTAAAATATTACGCTGATGCTTAAATATTTAAAACACATTAGAGTAGCTTACTATAAAGCTAATTCCTTGCCTAAGAACATTAACGTGGAATGTATGAATTTCGTGTTTGTTCAAGGAACGTTTTGGTTTTATCTTTGAAAGTAGTTCCGCTTAAAGGACATTGTCTTTATGATGCAGAAACAAAAAATGATGTGTTATTTCTTTCATTTGGAAAACGTCCTATGTGGTATTCTTTGAAAACTAGAAATGAAGCAAGTTTCATATTTTCTCTGCTTCGAACTCCAAAAAGGTTAAAATTCTATTAAATGAGTTTACAATAATAATAATAATAATAATAATAATAATAATAATAATAGTCAAATTACTGCAAGTGCAATTTATCACTGTAAATAAGCGTACGCTCGGTGACTTGTGATAAAAAAATAGAAGTACAAAAATAAAAATTAAAAGAAGCAATACATACAAATATTAAAAAAGATAAATAATACAAATATAAATTAACAAACAATAATGAAATAAAATAAAAACACAAATAGACAAGTATAAAGAAATAGAAAAAAATATGCCCATCTACTTCGTATCCAGCACTTTAATTCACTTCACTGCATCTCCCTTCGGTAACCAGTGATTCATTTATTAACATGTCATTACAGTGTCATGTATGTACATGTCACTGCCTACACTAATGTTGGACTTCGCTGGACATCACTGTACTCTGCACTTGCGCTCTTAAGAAATCTCGAACGCGGAACTCGTATGCTTTTGGGAAGGGTCGCCAGCACCTCTGCAGGTAAATCGCTTCAGTCAACAATGGTTCTATTCACAAAGCTGTATTTTCCTTGTTCTTTGCTGTCTGCATTGTATTTTGTGTGAATGGTCGCCTACTAGGTCGCCGGGGTCGAGTAGCATAGCATTTCAAATCATTCACTGATAGCTTTCCATGCCTATTGCTTTGTGTACGCCTTAAAGAAAGCATACAGTCGTGCAGCCTTTCCACGTGTTACTAATGATTCCCAGTTGACGCTTTTCCCCTTGTTTCTGTTCAAATATTTATCCGCTTTTTTCTGCACTCGGTTTAACGCTTTAATGTAACTTTCCCTAAAAGGATTACAGCAAGCTACTCTGCATTCCATTATGGGACGAATCAAAGACATGGCGACCTACATTTTCATTTTACTGTTAGCTCTCCTTAATATACGCATACCAAAATGAAAAGCTTTCCGCGAAAAGTCTGATTGTAGATCGAATTTAGGAACCGTTATCATTAACATCCATAAGAAAAAGGAGCGCTCCTAACATGTTTTCACGAGGGACGCCGGATGTCACATACCTTGTTGGATAGAAAGTCATCAATCCGAAATCATTTTTGTAAGAGAGAAAGAAATCTCACATCCATATTTGGATTGACATTATATTTTTATGTTGGAAACAGTCAGTGTAGATTATTTATAAGGTCAGAATATTGATGTACTGCTCAGAACCTTTATTCGGTTAATCACCACTGATAAAATAGCTTCTTCTTTTTCTTTTTCTTTTTCTTCTTTCTTCTTTTTGCTCTATCTGGACTCAATTGATCTTCAGTCACATCTATTTCCTTTTCAAAGGAATTATTTTTCCTCATACTACGGTCAAAATAGAACTGCAGCAATTGACCTATTAAAGACAAATTCTTTTAATGGTTTCAAACATCGAGTAAAGGCATGAACCATTTGAATTGATTAGTATTTAAGTAAAAATAAACATACGTAATTTTTTATTAATGAATACCCGAAAAGTAATATTACTAGACATTTTTAAATTTGAAATTAGAAATGAATGTGTACATTTATTTAAATTTATGGATCATATACAGGGAGAACAACTAAGTTATAACAACCCTTATACCTCCTTAACTGTGAAAGATACGAAGATGTCGTTTGGACAGTGCATAAACAGGGGCTACTTTAGTACAGCATACTTCGTCTTTGTACTATATTTTACTACGAAAACATAAGATCAACTTAGTTATTTTTTAATGGAACCCTATGCTAAATTTTAGCGTATCGTAATGAGCTTAAAGAGACGATTTCAAATATGTGTTTATATAGGTATTTAAGGGAATCGTTTTTGAGAAATGATGTGTTTTGTGACGTATTTTCTACTGAAGTGGCACTTTTTCATTCAACCTTGCCTATTCTCCGCTGGGACAATAAACGAAAATGTCTCGTGAATGGTTTACGCGCTTTCCGGAAACGTTCAAAGGCCACGTACTACAAGTATATAACATCCCGAAGACCTGCATACAATGCGTCGCAGATTAATAAGATATTGCTAATTTATTTTTGAATTATTTACTTAAAATTTATTAAACAATATGTTGTCATAGCTGTGAAAATAACAGAATAATATTTGCTTGACAAAACGGTAGGAATAATAACAGTTCAAATTAAAAATTATAAGATACCAATAAAGAATTAATTACCAATAAACGATTAATTTTTAATAATTTTTAATTCAAACTGCTATTATCTATATGAATCCTTCAGTTGCATTCCAATTTTTGCAATTTTATTTGCAATTTGTGATTAAAATTTAAATGTTTCTATTAATTGTTATTTAATTTGCTATCTTATTTTGTATATTATTTAAATTTTTATGTACTTTGTAGACTGATGATGATGGCAAAGCCGTCGAAAGCCGGCTATCTGAATAAAAATACTATGTTGATGAAGATGACCTCTTTTGTTTCTTCGTATAAGAACGTCAACAACACCGAATCATAATTCCCACAATTCACGACTCAAAATGCCCAGAAACATTTGCTTGAATTCTTGTTCTTTAGAATAGGATGCAGCGCACTAAACTCTTGAGAGGTGCATTTGCAAAAGGCAGTTTATCCTTTGATGCAGTTATTCCGTAATAAAGAAAAGCCTCGCCGAGATATTCAAGAAGCTTATGAAATACTTTTTATTTTCGCATTAGGGAAATTAAGAAACAAGGAATCATATTGTACCTTCAAGTTAATTTTTTGAAACACCTACAATTTATTTGACTATTATTCATGAGTGCAGAAAAATATTAAAATGTTTTTCTCCTTTACACTCAGTTTGCAATAAGTTGTTTTTATTTTCATTTCACAATAACGCCAATGTAATTTATGACAGTGTTCAAATTAACTTTGTGGATTTTTTAAAGAGCTAAGAGAACTTTATTTCCATAAAGTATATTTTATGTGTTCATAATTTATTTTTAACGAAGGAAATTCTCTATGCTTAGAATCAGACGCACAAAAAATAATTGCAGGTTCTTTTTCAACAAAATTGCTATTTGTGGTGAGGGAGTTCGACAATGTGTTTCACATCATGACTTAACTGCTTACAAAATCATTGGTATTGTGAAATTCACACGTAGTACATGTGTAAGGCGTCAGTGGTTTTTTAAAATATCTTACAACAGCAAGTAAGTACTCGTAAAACATACATAACACTTGCCATGAGTACATAAACAAGAAAATACATATTTTTTATTGACAATACACGTGTTTCAGTATTCTCTAACAGCTAAACTCTCATCTTCGTAAAAAACTAGTATCAAAGAGATTCTACGAGAGATTTTTGTCTGTAATACTTTTACTCGGAAAGCATTCATTGAAGAAAAGGTGGCACCTCAATCTCTATACAAATTATCAATGCTGTAGTTTCGTCTTAAATGCATATCTTATCTTCACACACTTCGCGCACTGGAAATGTCGATTATTACTAAATAAGCTTAATTAGTTTAATCATTTCTTAAATAGATAATAAATAAAATGGAAATTAACATTTGCATTAGATTAACAAAGCAATATGAATGATTATTGAATTTGTTGTCTTTCTTTCTGAAGAGTAAAATGTAGTGGAAAGTGTAATGCGTCGGTGGTTTTCAATCTTTTGTTATCGGTGGCAGCTGAAAGTGTTAAATATTATTGTAAAATAAGAGTATCTATTACTTAAAAAACTATTTTAAGATTGCCAAAAATGTAACCTTATTTTTTAATACTATTATAAAATATTAAAGTTTAATTTACAAAGCGTTAATCTATCGAATGCCGGAGCAGTTCCTTACCAAATGGGCCACGGAACACGCGCGATTGTTCCTTCCTATTTCTATCGTTACCTCACACAGCTGCACGCACTACACCACCACACATGCCGGGAGAGCGGTCGGGAGCTTCGAGCTTGGCTTAGTCATGGCTGGGCGGTGCCCCACTGGTGGGGGGAAAACCCCGCTAGCCGACGGTAGGTCGGTGATGGATCTCACCATTTAGCAGGGTGAGATCAGAGTCACCTCCAGAGAAACACAATGCACTATTCTTACGGGACTAATAACCATAGCCGTTGGCGCACCGGAATCACTAATAAATCAATCAAATCGACCGCAGTACGACGAAACATTTGTCGGTTCAAAATTGTACCGTCTCAATTTTGGAGAGAGTTTAGGACTATCGGTGGTCGGATTTTGCGGTTTCCGCCCAGATCGGTCGCAGGGCTTTGGAAAGAGTTGACGGTGCACTTGTGGGAAATAGCGTGAGCGGTGGGACTGTTGGCGAGTCGTTTGGAGTGTGTTTGAGGCTGCTGTGGTGGGGCGGTTGGCATGTTGCGGCGGTTTGCTACAAGAAATATCAAGAATTTTTTGAGAAATAAACAGTTAAGCTGTTTCAATTGAAATCCTTAAAAGATAATTAACCAAGTTTTTTAGGTGAAATTGAAACAAGATGGTTTGGGTGAAATATATTTACGAACTTTTACATAATTTTCCAGAAGGGATTCTTTTTGTTGTTTCGATAACTAAGATTCACAATTTGTATGCAATATTCATTCGAAATTATCTGTTAGTTTTTTTTGTTAGATGCCATTTCGGACTAGTATTTATTCTCATGGCGGTTATGAATAACCACAGATCGATCTTCAATTAACTGGATGTGCGCTGCCTGAACAACCACATATATCATTAAAATGTGAATGAAATAAATGCCCTTTATCAAGGATGACAAGTTACAAGAGACTTTATAAATGTGTTAGGGTTGGGAATTTAAGCTGCTGGGTAACAGTATTTGCTCGCTTACCGGAGATCTAACGTGTCGGCCGCGAAAGTTTTGCGAAACAAATTTTTAATTAGTCATTAAAAATTGTAAAAAATAATTTTACGAGTAACTGAACGATTACGAAATTATTCCTTTACTCGTAATAATTAAGCTTGTTTTTTAAAGAAAATATTTTTTTAATGTTTCAAAAATTGACAGTATTAATTGAGTCATTATTTTAAACGTTGACACGAATTTGCAATGGACAAATATTCGTTATATACCTATTAATACACAGATTGTATTGCCAAGGATTGATGACCACTAAAAACATGGTCTAAGGATGCTATTTAATTTGTGATTGTATTGTTATCTTACATGAATCCTATTTTATCATTTATTAATCGTCTGTCAACAATTATTCTTAACACTACATTACTGTATAAATGGGTCGGAAAGTTAAGGTCCCGAAGACATAATAAATTCTCAGTTGAAAATGTTTTTTCAGTTATGGAAGAATTATTATAAATAAATAAACTTGAAGATAATAACAATTGAAATGAAGAACAATTTGCATTTTAATTAATTATACAAGTTCCACAGGAGTTGTCTTTCATTGAAGCAGTCAAGAGGAGACTGAGGGGTGAGCGATTCAGCGTGTAAGGGTTGATGACGCATCCATCGAGACATTGTAATGAGCGCATGTAATGAGTAAGTGATTTTGAAGCAAAAGTATATTTCATTGTATTGACACTAAAAATTAATTATCAACACTTTCTATGATTTTATGATATCACTGGAAGAACATTTATAGTTCATAAAATGCCTCTTTCAGGATTAGATTCTAAAACTACCTATTCGTCCTCCTAAAAATTAATTATCAACACTTTCTATGATTTTATGAATATTTATTGTTCATTATCGCAGTCAGTTTCAAAACCTCTTATCGGTAGCATTGTCTTAAATTACTATTGAGTTTACTCGGTCCAGTACACTTCGTAGAAATACTCCCAATTTTGGCATTTATGCTAACTTCGATCTGAGATGCCATTAACTCATTCTTGTATTCTACCAATTTAAATATTCCTGACTTCTCAGACAATCTGACCTTATCTCAGTCACCATTTCTGCTGTCTTTGCCTTCTGACTGGGAGATACTAGGTTTGGCGTCTCGTTGGTGCGGATTTTTACACTTGATAGATAGGTATGACGAATTCCGAGGAGATTATAGCAGCCGGCTGAACTGGTCGGTAGTTTTTGTCGTTTCTCCGATCAATACCAGGTGAATGCCGGAATAGTACCTAACAAACCAGCCATGAACCTTGCGCAATCTTTCCATCTTCTTCCTCGTCCTTATCCCCTCCCCGTAGACACACACACACACACACACACACACACACGCAATACTCTCTCACACATGTAGCGAGACTGGTCGGGAACTTGAAGCTTGTCCTGGTTGGGGCTGTGACCCACTTGGGCGAGACTTCATGAAGGGAAGTAGAGTCGACACTGGTTATAGTGAACTCGGATATAGTGAACTTAAATCACTGGTCTCGTTTCACTTACATTACAAATAAGCCTAAGGAGATTCAGTTATAGTGAACTTCAATCTCGGCTATAGTGAACGTAGGAAATAAGTCCTGGAAGTTAAGTGGGTCTCGTATGTTATTTGGCGAGTTGAAGGGCCTTCGGAGAGTGAGACAGTATTTCAACAGTGCAAGACACATTGAAAGGTGTCATGACCGCGATACTAAGAGACATAAGACAAATATGGAGAGAACACAAAATCTGCAGAATCATCTAGAGAAATAACTAATGAAAAATGTATGAAGCCAGCGATTGAAATAATTGTTTTTTTATGGAAAAATAAAGACATTGAAATTTTCAGTTCGTGCTATTAATGAATTTTGCTGTATCAATGTATTAATAAAATCAATCCTTGCGGAGAAATTCTATTTAATTTCGATATCATCGGTTACAGTGAACCTCTGATATAGCGAACCAAAACTGTTAGTTCCCAGAAGTTCACTATGATCGGAGTTGACTGTATTCCGCAAGCCGAAGAATAGGACGACGCAAAATGTCCCCATCCAGCGGGGAAGGAATCATCATCTTCCCGGATGAATCATTCACAACTAAAAGGAATAATGACCACAGCAGATGACGTGTCCCAAAACATCTATCCATCATCCTTCCACCCATCAATCACTCTTCTCAGTCTAGTCGGTAGACGCTAGTTTTATTGAAGTTTGAGAATGTTGAAACATAAAAGTAATTAAAGCGTCTTTCTATCACTGGAAAAGCAAACTTGATTGTTTTCTTACGTCATTTTTTGTCAACCAAGCGTCAACCAGGTAAGCGAGGATCATTTAATTGAATCATTAGAAGAGTATTTTCATCAAAGTATAATAATTGTCATAAAACGTCAATTGAATCTCACGGGTCCAAATGTCGGTAGCACTTACGTACTTCTCTTCTCATTACTCACAGATTTAACGTGACAAAACTTGCTTTATAAATAAAAGTGCCCAATATACTGATTAAAGTTATAAATATCTATTTATATCTCACTTTATAATGAATATTTAAGAAATTTCCAGTTCTTCTCAGAGCCTACTTTAAGTGCCTAAAATCGTAAGCATTTTAAAGCCTAAAAATCCCAGATGTAATGAAACGTGGGGCGCCGAGCCTACGACGATGTGACGTCAAGAACACGGGGATGTTACGGGAGCTCGAGAGACATTTGGGAGCCGACGACCGCGGGTGATGATACGGTGTCAGGGGCTGCGGCGGCCGGGGGTGGATTCGGAGACGTCAGAGGTTTGGGGTGACAAGCGAGACGTGGTGGCGGTGGCAACCGCGGCGCGGGTTGTGGGGATGTTGTGGTGACTACGAAGGAGAGAGGGTCGGAGACGTAAAGGGTATTGAAGTGACAAAGAGATGCCTTAGAGAGGTAGTTGAGGAGTCGAGAGTGGCGTCGTGGAAGCGGAGAGGTGCCAAAGGTGGAATGATGGAGTGGACAGAGATGTTGAGATGACAAAAAAGGCGTGAGAGTGACAGCGGCCAGGGTGTTCGACTGAAAAGATAAGTACCGCCTCCGCGACGGATATTAATATGATAAATGGCGACAGGAAGAACCGCATGGGTGTTCAATAGACCTCGGAATTTTAGGCACAAGAAAGTGATAATTTAAGCCTTAAAATAGGTAACAAAATTAAGGCATTTTTTTCAGGAAAGTCACGTATTTTTACGTTTATCAGAGAGACTGCAAGCATATTTTATTCACTTTCATTATTAGCAATTTAATCGATATTTTCTCCAAATTTTCTACAGTAATACTGTGTTTTATCTGTTAATATCATTTTCAAGGCTGAAAGCAGAAAGCTAAATTTCGATAACCATACGCTCCAGCGATTACCCTGCCAACAGCGAAACTGCACCCGGAACGAATCTAATTGCCTAAAAATTGCGGGCTGATCGGAGACAAGCGTTAAACATTCTTATCATGTTGACATGCAGAGCTCCTTGTGTTCGGTGTTGGGGTGAGAAATTTCAGTGCGTAGTCGATTGCCTATGTGATCATATAATATTTGCGTTTCGGGAAATTCGGGAAAGAATTTGCGAGTCCGTAAAACGAATTAAAAAAATTAGCATTTAAAATATAATTCTTGAGAATTACTTGTTTTAGGCAGATTTGGCAAAAACATTTAAAAATAGGCATCAACCGCCCTTTTAGGGCATTTTAGGCACTATTAGATCTCAATAGATATATTTTTTCATGATTCGTAAACATCTGCAATTATTTTCCACAACATCCTAAAGGAACTAAATAGGCATTTGTCCTAAAATCCGAAGTCTAGCAGCGGACTTTACATATTTGCATGTTTTTTTCTTTAAACATAAAGATATGCATAAGAACACAAATACATTTCTTGTTATTTGGGATCGATATACATTTTCTCATAGTGCATATTTCTTCATATTTATGATGATTGGGCGTATTTTCAGTTTAAGGGTATTTATTTGCATATTTTACACACTCAAAATTTATTTATTATTTTTTTCCTTTGTAAATCGCAAACGTTGAGGTGGCTCGTTGAGTTTTCATCATCTATGAATTATGAGAGCGGTACAGTTCATCCGAAAGTCTACATCCTGACGTGTCCGCGCGTCCGTGGAAAAGAAACAGCCCCACGCCCCGGCCTGCCCCATCCCCTGCCCCTCCCTGTGTGCGTTGAACTGTTTCGTTGTCGGTATCACAACCTCACGTAAGACCAAGAGAGCAGAAGCGCAGGCAATAAAAGAAGCGGGGATTGGAGAGAGAAAATGGCAGAAAAAAAACAAGTAAACTGAAGAAAGAATTCCTATTTAAGAACGGTGAAAAAGATAAGTGGTATTGTACAAGGTGAAACGCAGTGTTGAAAATACACAACTAAAGAAGTTGCCGCTTCTAAATATTGTCTCCTAAACTCATTCGAAGTTGAAAGAATGTTTTCTATGTATAAGAACATTCTTCCAGATAACAGAAAAAGATTCACATCAGAAAATGTGGAAAAATATATTATAATCTCTTGTAATAGAAATTAAATCCAATGTGTGTCATTAAACTTGCAAATCAAATTATTTGGTGATGAATAAACCATGCACTTTTTCCTGTGCATAATTTTCTTTTTAAGTACATGTTTTCCTACTTGTTAAAGGATTCTTTCATGCATGTTTTCAGGATTTTAGTGCACATGAATTCGCGCCCTAGTGATCAGGTAGTCATTGAGATTGAATAAACAGAGAAGTTGAGTAGTGTGGCGTTATGGAAACTACGAGGATGTTGAGATGCCGAAAGTGGCGCGTTGGCAGTGGCAACGGAGATGAGGGGACAAGTTGTTGCGAAGTTGAAAGCGACCACACATGGCAAATTGTATCGCGTCCGAGAATAGCATGCTAGAAGTTTGATATTTTAAGATGGCAAAAACGACCTAGAGCAGCGTGTTCGGCTAACGAGGCAAGAACGGTGACAGAGACTAGCGGTTAATGGGATAGCGATGGCATCGCAAGTGAGATGGCGAGTGTTAGGTGATGACTAGGGAAAGCATTTTGAAGTGCAAATTATAGTCTATTTATTTATTTATTATTATTTTATGTCAAAAAAAGTTCAAACTGCGTATGACGTGCTATGGTGAAAAGTGAATTGTGTGCACATTTTCAAAATTCTGTGATCCCTACACGAAGTCATATAAAGTCATATACTACTTGAATTTTGAAGGAAAAAAAAGCTCCCATGTAATAAAATCTATTTTCAAGGATAAATAAGCAATAAATTTTGGGTTTTTATCCATGTTGTCCTTCGGAATAAAACTTCCTGCCGCGACAACATGTTCATGAAAGGGGGCAAAGGTTCTGAATATACATACAAGAAGGTGCAAACAAGATGCTGCTGAAACAACTGCATTAAGGTTTAAACCAGTTACACGAATTAAGTTTCTAGAATATAAGGATCATTTTGTACCAAATTTTTCTTCTTTATAAGTTTGTAAGAGGCGATTCATAGTACTGTATCCAACGCTGTAGTAGGTAGAAAACTGTTAAACAATTGTCAGTACTGACTGAACTTCTCTTTCCCGCGGATCGCGTAGTGGAACGTACTTCGCAGGTGCGTCAAATTGCGCCTTCCCGAGCACTTGCCCACGTGGGAACCTCAGTGCTCTTGTTGGCACAGACACGTTCCCCTGACTCCCCATTCGTTTCTCCTCCAAATTCACAACTGCTGCTTCTTTTAGTATTGTTGGAGACACGATGGCATTGGTAAACATTTTCCTCAGGTCACAGACAAGTGAATTTCTGCACACCCATTTAAATGTCTTTATTTGCCTGTCTGGGCAGCACTTCTTCACAAATTCAGCGAGAAAGAGTTAAACTGTTGCAGCTGCAGATTGTTGAAATTTAAACTTGACTTTACTGCTGCAGATTTACCATTGATGATGGGATATAAATTACAGGTGGGTTACGGAAATAATATTTTAATATTTATTTAATATTTTTGGCTTCTGATTAAATGAGATTTCAAAAAGATCTTCAAGAAAACAAAAAGTACAATTTTGTGCTCAATCGTTTAAAAACGCAGAAAAGAGTGGACAAAATGTGCTGACGCGTAAAACAAGAGGGAAAAGGTGAGAAATGTAGTATTCTCACGAAACTGGCAGCAAATTTTGTTCATTTGACTTCATTTCATCCTCCCCAAAACATACATTAAACTATCTGCATGAAAACAGCCATATTTTTGAAAAGGTGTCACACCTTAAAATCGTTTCTCCAGTGATGACTGAGAAATCAGATCTTCAGATTAGTAAACGGAAAAGTTGAGTACAGGACAGGGGTTAAGGAAGGAGTAAAGATAGACCTACAGGAGTGCGGTGGCAGCTGAGAAGGTTGAGATGACAAAAGTCGTTGTGGCGGTGAAAGCGGTTGGGGCGCGAGGTAACTAGGTTGACAAGAGTATGGAGATGTGGCGAGGGTGCTGCCGTTTTTATTAAGCCGACACACGAGGGGATTGAACCAGCAGTGAAGTTGGGTACCGAGAGTGGCGTTGTGCAAGCTGTGAAAATACAGTTGCCGAGCTGACGGCGGTGACGGAGACGTTGAGTCCCCCAAAGTCGCCGCGGAGGTGAAAGGGGGGGGGGCGCAGGATGTTGGGCTGACAAAGGAAGAGCGGTGACGCCCGGGGGCCTCGAGGATAATGGGGAGAACTGTCGTCCGGCTGCGCGGCGATGACGAAAGTGTCACGGTACGTATCCGAGGTGATGACTGTGCCAACAGCAAGGACATTGAAAAGAGGGAAAAGTGGGACCGGGGGTTGTGGAAGTGCGAAAAACAGAGATGGGGCTGACGGCGGCGACGGAGACGCAGTCGACCCGTCGCCGCGGAGGTGAAAGCAGGGGCAGGATGTTGGGCTGACAAAGGAAGCGCGGTGACGTCCGGGGCCCCGAGGATAAGGGGGGGGGAGGTGACGTCCGGCAGCGCGGCGATGACGAGGGTGTCGCGGCGAAGGCGCCGGGGTGATGATTGAGCCGGCGGCGGCGTTGGGCGGGAGCGTCCGGGGCTCCGCCGAGCGGAGCTGTCGCTGGCCGAGCGGGATGTAGCAAAGCGGAGCGGGAGCTGCGCGAGCGGGGCGGAATCGAACCCGGAGCGTCGACGATCGATCTGCGGCGGCGGGCGGCGCGCGGCGAGACCCCGCTGGCGGCGGCGCCGGCGCGCTACGCCCCGCCCTCTGCCCTCCGCTGCCCCTCCTTTCCCCTCCGCGTGCGTGCGGCGGCGGCGGCGGCGGTGGTGGTGGTCCAGGGCGGGGGCGGGGTCGCCCCTGGGGAGCGCAGACGCGGCCTGCGAAGGCCGAAGGGAAGCCGGCTGGCTGCGCGCGGAGACCACAGGCACACAGCGGCCCCTGCAATCGGGGCAGGCGGATTTAAGCACCGAGGGAGCGGCGCGGAGATATACAGGCGGAGCCCTGGGGCTGATAAAGATACACGGGAGTAATTGATAGATGTTGGAGAGAGAGAGAGAGATCGGCAACCGTTTGGTAGAGAGTTGATTCGAAGTAAGAGTGAAATAGCAATCAGTAAACCAGATATTGAACTACTGATTAAGTATTGTTGAAACTGGAATGTAGTACTATCATTAGCATGCTCGCATGCTAATGATCAAAATTTTACTTTCATTTGACATTTTACATGAGTGATATACGATGGTTTAGTCATCAATATAAGATCTGGATACTTGGATCTTTAAATAAGATTTCGATGAAGAAATGGTGGCATTGCTATATTTTAATGCTCACGACATCTCACCAATAGTATAAACCTCTGCACCAATTTTCCGTGTCCTTGCATTGTCGTAGATTACTTACCATGTTTCAAATGAATAAGTATTAAAGCTATGTTTCTCATTATCTTAAAGCTATTGCGTTATTTGTTAATTACTCAAAACTTTAAAGAAAATAAAAGCTAATACAATTACTGGTTTAAAAAATGTAATAGCATTGCTTTGAAATGTATTCTGAGAAATTATTAGAAGAACAGAGCATTAAATTAATTTTAAATTAACGAAACATTTTTAATACAATCAATACAATTGTTTATCTCTTTTAAGGGATTCATGAGAAATAGTAATTTAAGAGACAAAGAAGTGTGTAAGGTATAAAATGAGTAGAAAAAGAGACGGCATTCGTTTAGAAAGTGTTGTGATGAAATGTTGCATTCAGATTTAAACTGTTTAACGAAATATATTAGAATAAATATGCCCTACCAAAGTACTTTTTTATTTATTAACACGTTTCTAATAAATGAAGTAATTATAATAGTTCATATTTGCGGAAAATGGAAAATGGAAGGTGGTAAATATGATCAAATTCAAAAAAATTATTTCCCATGTGCAATGTATTATGTTTAAAATTTAAAAATTAATTAAATTGAATAATTTAAAAGGCAAAGAACTCTTAAAAATTTTTAATTGAAGGACTGTTAGCTTAATTGTATTTTGCGTGTCATTAAAACTGTTTGTGAACGCCGACTGGTCAAAATAAATAAATACAAAAAAACAACCATAATATATTTGAGATAGAAAATATTTTTAAATATTAGTTTTTTCAACCTTTTTTATTTCAAAATAATAATAATAATTACAAGTGTAAGACAAGGAGTACCATCAAAACAAACTACTGTTTTTACTGGCATTGATTGAAAAGCTAACTCGAAGTTTTACAAGATATCAGATGTATTGTGACCATCCGTTTGCCGAGGTCTCTAAAACGGAGCACATCAATATTCAAGAATAAGATGAGCTGTTTGAACGCGCGCCAACGCGCATGAATACAATCCGAAAATGAAAACTACGAACTATATCCGTAAGGGAGCGTCTCGGTAGAGTATGCGACACCGAGAGTCGGGAGAAAGAAAGCTTTCTTTCTGAAGTAACAGCTGGAGAGTGAGGACCTACCGATCACGAGAAGGCGGCACCTCGTACTGCTACGGACTTCAGGACTGCATCTACGATAAAAACTCTTCAAGACATTCGAGGAGGTAATTATCATATTACAAGGCATTAAAACAATTCATCAGGAAAAGGATGAAAGTATAAGTGACGCATTTAAAATCTTTGTAAGAGAGAGGAGTGTGAATAGCATGAAACTAACGAGGCCATTCATTTCTTTTCTTTGCAGTTTTTCTTATTTTATATTTATTCTTCTTATACGATAGACTCAGTTGTCGTATTGTAGATTCTTTTAAATATGGAATTAAAAGCTAGTTACATTCTATAAAAGAATACGAAAAGAATAACAACGGTACTGGAAAGGGGCGACCGTGCGGTTCTGCAGAGGGGCGGCTTTGCTCCCGACCGAGCTGCAAGGACAAGGACACCGAGCGACTGGAAGAGTCGACGCCGTAGATTTCTACGCCGTGAAAAGACACAGTAGGTCGTGCCAACTTGAACAATTTGTAGATATTAGAAGGAATAATTTGTTTCGGAAAGAAAGTATTAGTACAGGTTCTTTATACGGATATTCTGTATGAAAATAGAATCAATCTTTTCTTTCAAGAAAAACTTAGCTAATTGTAAAGTTGCAACTAGGGAATTTACGACTGGAATGATTAGGCAAAGTTTTAAGTATTCTTTGAAATTGATTTAAATGAGAGAAAGGAAACAGTGTAGTTAATTATTGAGAGTGTAAGTTGTTTTCTTTTTTTCAGCAGGACAAAATTCTTGTATATGTAAAGTGTTTTATGTTCATTTACTGTAACAGCAATTTAATTAGAATATACTTAAGTAAGTGGAAAGTGATTCGACTTGAGTTTCTGTGTAAATGCATTCAATCCACAACGGCCCACATGACCCTGATCCCGCTATTCTAATTGTATTTTTTATTTTGCGCCCACCTTGAAAACCCATTCTGAGCTAGCCGGCGGAGGGTGGGTCGCAGTATCACAATAATGTTATCATTGATGAATTATAAGAATTAGTGGTACTGAAGTTTTCAAAAACCTTCAGTTATGTATTAAGTTAAATATGATGAGAAAATAAAATTTTAATAGAGAAAATGATGTGAGAAATATTATTATTCATTATTTCTAGCAAGAACAATATCTTCTCAAAAATGTGGTACTGTATGCGCCTTAGTTCTTACCCCTTCTCGAGTGAAAAGTTTCCAGCTTCTATCACGCCACAGAGAAACCTGAAATATGTAACATCAATTCCTACTTTGAACATACGTAGACGTACAATACTTTCTAAATTATCCCGTTGACATTATTTCAGTGCCACATTTTGTTCCAATAAATTTAAATTTTGTAAACAATTAAGCTCGAATCGATCGGTCTTCGTCACTCATCTTCGCAGCAATTCAGAGTGCAAATGTTAAGATTCTTCAAGAGAGTAATTATATCTTTTATTTTATCAGGAATCGTCACGCAGTTACAACTAATTTACATCTTAAATACAATACAATTTGTAGTAAAATAATGTATCATACCGTAGTATCAGAAATTAGTTATAAGAATAATTGTTTATCTTCATTTATATTTTATGCTCATAATACATATATTGAATATAAAGTAGTTAAAATTGATACTTAATACGCATTACATATGTTGTAGCGAAATTGACAAAAATTCCAGATCAGGTGTGAAAAACCTACAAGCAGTTTATTTAATGCGTACTGATTTTTATTATCTTTTATCCCTCTGCTGTTATTATGTAACGGTTTGTTTTCAATTGTCATTCGTGACAAGAAATATTTATTTGATTCATGATGGAGGATAACATACTGCTATCGACTTTTGTGAAGTTAATTGTGGAATCGGACTGCGGTGTTGGGAAACCGCAGCAGCAATGGATGATGGAGAAATAAAATCTGTATTAATAACATTTAAACGTCAGTCTTGCTTTGAAAATAACTTTCTATTAAGAAATTCGTGTAATTATTGACATGATATAAAAAATTCAATAAGTTTTACAATTTGTATATGTTGGTCTGTCTGTTTTTTTAGGGTAATTTACTGAACGACTGAATCGATTTTGACTGAATAGAAAAGTATCGAAAATAATTTAGGAGTATCGTTTAGATCATCATTGTTATTTATTCCGTAGAGAACAATGTGTGTTAGATTTTTTTCTTATACATACCTGCAGTTTTATTCCGATCCGAATGGAACTTTGTATTTGTGCCCTTCAAATCAAGAGAAAAATTGCTGTTCATTAGCCTTCGAAAAATATTTTATCTCGCTTTTTCATTCTTTAAATCAAAATTACAATGTCCACTATCGATCGCAAATGCTCATAAACGGTGAGAAAATTAATATTTTTAGACGACGAAGACTCCATCTATTTTTTTCTCCTGATTTCGTTCGCAGGAATTTCGATGCATAAATTGAAAGAGAATTTCAATTTATTTTTGGGAGCATAAAGTCACCGCTTCTCGAATTGCAACAGAAATCGTGATTTCGGTGTGGTACGGTGGGCTGTACTCACAGGAAAAGAAGGGGAGGCGACAGGAAAAGACCGAGGATGGGAGGTGGCCTACCCCGGAAATTTTCCTGAGACGCTGTTCTGATTTCAGCTCGTTACGCATACCTGGGCTAGGGTCAAATAGTCATTTTCATGTTAAGTGCGCGAAGTGTTTTTTTCCAGGGTCGATATTGAATTTTTTGGTCAAGACCCTAGGTCGAGGCAAAAAATAAAACGAAATGTCACTATTTTTTCTACAACTGTATAAAAATTATAATGTTTGAAAAACAATTGTAATTTTATATTGGCAAAAACGTTTGATATCTCGGGGGATAGCAATCTATAAATGGCCATGAATGCGGAACCGTTACTAAGAGATACGTCTGTTTACTTTGTATGTTGTGTTTCCAAAGTATGTAAAGTACATTTTTCACGGTAACAAAAATTACCTTGAAAAATCACCTTATTTTACTGGATATTAAAATTCACCTACTTATCATGCAGATAGTATTGCACAGAAACGGCACTTTTATACAGCTGTGGAAAAACACATTTTTAGGGTTCTAGAATCTAGACTAAGATCGCCCTTGCCCTCTTGGCTGATTGATTGATTGTTTTTTTTCGTGTTTCTTGGTGCGTCAACTGCTTTGGTCATTAGTCCCGTTAGTGTAGTGCATGTTTCTCTCGGAAGATGGCGGTGATCTTTCCCCGCTGGATAGCAGATCCGGCGCCGACCTACCGTCGGCTAGTGGGTTTCCCTAACCAGGACTCTCCACCAACGAGGCACCGCCCAGCCCAGACAAGCTCTAAGCTCCCGACCAGTCTCCCGGAATATGTGGTAGTGTAGTGCATATTAGTGTAAGTGTGTGTGTAAAGGGAGAGGATAGGACAAGGAAGAGGAAGGAAAGATCGCGCGCGTTCTGTGGCCCGTTTGGTAGGGTACTGCTCCGGCATTCCCCCTTGGCTGCATCAATGAAGTTTCACTGTCATATTCGCCAACGATAGCCTTATTCACCGCCGCTCGAAGAGCTGAGTGGAGCTGCCCCTCGCTCAGAGCGCGCAACTACTGTGCGCGTAGCCGATATAAACAGCGTAGCATTAATAATGCCCCGATGAGCCTGGTGCGCGGGGTATCCAAACAAGTCGCCGCGTATTAAATCCGCGCCCGTCTGCCGGAGGTGTATTCGTTCGCATCGATAATTAAGCGCACATTTCGATAAGACTGCTCATCTGTTGGCGTCCACACTATTATGATACCGCGCTGTTGGTCAATTTGGTGGTCAGAGTGATGGAAACGCCCTCATATCCGTTTGCGTGCCAGATAAATGCTACAATAAAACCGTAATTGAGCGCCATGACTTCTTTACGGCCAATTAGTTTATAAACGAGTCATTTATCAGTCTGTGGTTGTTAGTTATTTTTGTGATTTAATTAATCTTGTGAAATACTGTGAGTTTATTATTTTTGAACAGGTTATGCAAGATTTATCTTCGCATGCCTTAGTTCTTAATATAGTTAACCTAATATTTCTTCTGGTTGTTTCTGATCTCTTTGGAGACAATTGCTGGAATATACATTAACGGTCACCGAGAATCCTAGATTATAGAAAAATAGTGACATTATTTTAAAATATTTGTATTTTTAAATATAATTAATGCTAGCTAATTTTAGGTAGAATGAATATGAGTGCATGTTGTTGGCTAAAACATTTTGTAGGAATCTTAACTATCTGAAATTACTATCTACAAACATTTGTAATATCCGCAATTGTTAAGCTTTAACACAAAAAACATTGAAATATCTTACTCTTAATCATAAATGTTTCTTGTAACATAACGTAACGTAATGCGTCGTAAGAATTTAATGAATTATTTATCACTAATTGCATATCATTAAAATTAATCATATATCAATCAAATATCATTAAAATTAATGAGGATTACGGTAATAGAGTTAAAAGGTCTGATCACCTCTCTGCTAATTTACCAATTCTCTTGATTTTCACCTGATAAAGGTTTTGGAAGCTTTCCTGATCGATTGACGGTTAACGCGATATCTTCTTCTGAATCGTTCCAACCTCCCAGAGGGAACCTCGATTTTGTGTTGACTGGGCAACGTTGCGAGTATCCGAAATCAATAGTACAGAATTTCAGTGTCGAAAATCCCCCGTGATACAAAGAGAATGTTTGCTATGATGGCGACGAAGCACGTACCCTGGACAAACCACAAGCGGGTGGTTAATGTTCTTTGACTGGTGGCAACGCGGTTGTGGTTTGCGGTCTCGAAACTCAAAGGAATTTTTTGAAGTTTACTTACTTAACTTCAAAGAATACTTTAAGTTCATTAGGAAATATATTTTTTTTCGGAAATCTACTAAAAGCAGTTGTCTGCAATTACCGTAGATCAACAAGCTTATATATGTAGTTACTCATTTCATATTGCATTGTTTTAATAACTCATACACATAACAACAATAGCAATAATAAATAAAAATAATGATAATAGTTTATATATTACTAATTCCCAATGCGCGCAGATATTAGAAATTGAAAGATATCTATGCAGTAAGGATGGGCAGTTTAATCACGATTAGTACAACAATCGATTATTTTATACGATTAATTGAACAATTTAAATCGATTATTTTTACTCCGATTAATGTATATATCGATTAATTTTTCCGATTTTTAGCTCGATTATTTTAATTCAATTATTAATTTTCAAGACGAAAATAATATAAAAGTACATCTCTACTTTTGAACTTTAGCAATGGAATTCCTCGTCTCTCTATTCGATATTGTTCATTTAATGATCTGTTATTGAGATTTATATTATATGAAAATGTTTTTGTAAAAGATAATTTTATTTATTTTGTCGTTTATTAGAAGAAAATAAAGACGAGATTTCATCGATTAAGTAGTTGCATTTTATTTGTGCAAAAACCATGTGTATTACATCCTTCTGTGTTTAATATAAAAACGTTAACGTTATTTTCGTTGATGAACATGCTTTTTCTGATTTCATTAAAATAACAACTCAATTTGACTCAAGCACAAAGTTTAATAAATAAATTTAACAAGTCAGGAAATTAAGAATAATTCACATTTTTTGTGATAGATTTTCTTAAAATAAGTTAAGTAAAAATTAATCGATTATATAAGATTAATCGATCAATTTTGGAATGACAAATCGTTAATCTAATAAAAATAATAATCGATTATACATTAATCGATTGTTTTTTAATAATCGCTTATCCCTACTACTGTGAGAGATACGTATGTTTTCCTTAGGTGCCCATGAACTCGGAAAAATGCTCCGCCTGAAAAAATGCAAAAAGTTGCATGTGTTATTCCCACTATTTTCATACCACCTATACCGACTGAGTTTTCATTTTCAGTGCGTCACTACTGATGACGCAGCTGACGACAAACAGCTGCAAAGGTCAGGCAGAGGGAGAGGCCACCTGCCATTAAATATTTGCAGTTTATAACTTGCGTTATCGAACAGCAACATTTTTGATATTATTGTTTTTTAAAGAAATGTTGTACGAACATAATGTGTGTATGTATACACACATACACACACATACACACACACACACACACTATGTTATTGTGGTATTTGTGAAGACTGGTTTTGTTAAAATATTTAATTTATTGCAGTGTTATAAGATAGTACGAGGTCAGATCGGAAAGCAACGCACAATAATTTTTTCTCCGCTGAAATTGCACGACGAGATAGTTTGAAGTTCGCACTATAAAGAGTATTTTGTCTCCGTGTGCAGCTTTAGCGAATGTAGCCTCAACTACGAAACAAAAATGGCGGGCATGTTACTGTCGTCAGCCTGTGAATAGCAAAGAAGTGTAGTGCGAAATTTGTGAGCCAAGAGGCATAATTCTAGTGAAATTCACTGGGACACGCGTGCCGCGTATGGGTGGCATGCTTTCTTCCAAGAGGGCTATACTCCAACCAAACGGAATTCCTCGAACAGAACATATTGAAACAGGTAGCACGCTGGCAGAAATGTGTTGACAAACTTGGCGACTATGAAGAAAAGTAGGTCAAAGATATAAGATCTTTGGTGATTTTTTTGTATTTTGATACCAGTTAAATTTTTGGGCAAAAACTAGTATTTTATTTGTGTTTTAAAATAGTGTGCATGCTTTTATTTTTGAAAAACATTTTGTGTAGTTTTGTTCAGTAGCATTCTTGCTGTTGCAGGCCTCTGGAAATAATACAATCGTTATTTAAAAAACATTTGTTACCTTTCAAATTTAGGTGAATCTTCTTTCGTTTGTCTGAAATTATGTATAAAACTATTTTAGAAATAAATCTTTAAAATCTTAGTAATCTTCTAAACCCAGGAGAGGTGAGACTTTTTTACAGTTCTCAGCCTTGTGGCAAGACATATATGCGCTACTCCGGCCGTTTTATGGATTAAGTCATGATCACATTATTCCCTTATTCGACTATCCGTCTACGAGTACGTACTCAGTTTAGTCATATCTGCCAGATATTTGGTATTTTCTGAAAAATAAGTTCAAAATGCATCTCCAAATTGCATAAGATATACGACATTCTAATTCAAAAAATGACTGCTAGAATGAAAAAATTGTTATTGGTGGTACAATTGTGATTTGTTAAAGATTTACCGTATCTTAAGAAGATTTAGAAGTGGTTGCAAGTATCTCTTAAAATACACCAAACATTAGTGAAGAAGATGAATAAGTCTCAAATAGTTCATATATAATAAACTGTATGAAATATCTATTAATTATGTAAAATTTTGTGCCAATATTTTGGGAAAATTAAACTTACATTATGTTTTACTTGAATGCGAAAAATTAAAATATTTTAAAATGTTGAGCATATTTATTTCAAATTTATTTATTTAATTAATGTTTAAGCTCTTAGATGAACATATACTATTATAAAATATAATTTTTGGGCTCTTAGAGACTTCAACATTTATAGAATCCTCGTGGCTGGTGAATATAGAAGTGAAGAGAAGACGATTAAAAAAGTATTGAACGATACAGAAGCAGCGCAATTCGCTATTAATTGCCTTCAGGAAAGGAAGGTATAGGTAATTTTAGGGTGTATTAAGTAGCTTTCTTAAACTTGGTTTGGCGTAAAAAGGAGAA
Organism: Teleogryllus oceanicus; assembly: GCA_964035755.1. NCBI lineage: Eukaryota > Metazoa > Arthropoda > Insecta > Orthoptera > Gryllidae > Teleogryllus > Teleogryllus oceanicus. Next base: position 90,992,143 of record CAXIVR010000006.1, on the reverse strand, counting down.
AGAGTAGAAAAACGAAAGTAGGATGTATCTTTCTGAAAGCACTCCTCGCAAACACAAGAGAAAGAAACACTTGTAATCTGACGATAACATTGCATTTGCAATGCCTACTTTGAATGTATTCCAGCCTATACGTTTTACGTTATAAAATATACGTTATAAAAGGAGGTAGCGGAAAGAAAGGAAATAATTCTTTTTTCCATTTCACCATGGATTTTTAGTAATCTTATTATTAGAAAGTTATCTTATGATTATAAAGTTCAATATATAGAGAAGTAGACATTTAATGCTAAAGACTGCATAAAAGGAACATTCCTTTTGTATCAAAAGAGTGTGGGAAGAGTGAATTTTGGATTGTATTAAAAAAACGTGAGTTTCGGCAAAGTTCATCCATATCACAGCTCAAATTTCGGAAATCATAATTGCCCTGGGTTTTGATACGATCGCAAGATGTGATATGAATATTGGAGAAAAATCTTGATTGATCTTTAAATTCCTGGAGAGTCAAGAAAAAATACCGACCTTAAAATGCCATAATACTCTATTGTATTAGAATTTAATATTACATTTTAAATTTAATTTAAAACCGAATTCAATAAAACTCGTAATGTGTATTATATGCTTTGGAATCAAAGGACGAATCACCCTGTGTAGGACACGAATAAAGTCATGTGGAATTTATTGCACGCACATTTAGAATGATTGCATTCATCAGACTCACCGGTCGGAAAGTGTCGCCAGGCCGCGAGCGATCTGAAAAGCGCGCTGTCAGCTAAAAAATGAGTGCTGCGAACGTAGGCAGAAATAAATGCAGGCCCAGCCCCTCTCGCCAAAGCCCCATGGAACGCGCTTTCTCACCGCAGGTCCTCTTGTTGTTCGGATCACCTCTTTCGTTTCTCGAGGTTTGATGGCGGAGAAGTTGCATTGCTTTCAAGTGCTGAGTCCACAAGGTTAGCGCGTAAGGCGCCCTACCACCCCAATGTTTTCAGTAAAAAGCAGTGCAAATATGTTACCTGGAAGTTTAACATTGAAGTAAAAGAGCGTTTATCTTGATGTATTTTTAAATAATTTTTATTCGTAAAACCTTTCTTTGGAGTTTTATTCACGTAAAATTTGCTTTAATGAAAAAATATTTTGGTATTAAATGAATAGGTACTATTTACAATATTTAATAAACTTTGAATTTCTATTTAATAAAATTAACATTTTTAAACACTGATTACTAAAATTTGATAAGATTAAAGTAAAATAGTGTTTGTATCTGTTAATCCTCTACAAATCTTCCTTGACACTGAGAGCTTCCTTTTGTTCCATAAACAGATTCTCGATATTGAATTCCCTGAAGAAAAGGTGAACATTGATCAGCGAATTTAATTTAATTTACTTTATTTATTTTGATTTGATATATATTTATTAATAGTGTGCGTAACAAATATTGTTTCGATACTCTTTATCTAATCAGATGGTACATACACATAATGACAAAAAGGGAACGGGAAATATGGTTATTAGTTTCATAGAGCACCTTTACATACTGCCAATGATACACTACAAGACTTATGAATAGGTAATTTTGATTTATTGTCTGAAAGTTTGACGTTGAATATCACATTTCGATCGTATATTTTTCATTCCTATTCATTGTACTATAGAAATGTTTGTTTCAAAATTGAAGTTTGGGTAACTATTATCGGTTTAGAAATGTTATTGCAAAATAAAGGTTGCGAGTGTGAAGAAATGTCGATTAAAAGACACGAGAGTTATTTCAAATGTAGTGTCATTGTTAGCCGAATACGTATGTGGATCTCATCTTTCTTTCCAACACATGTTCCTTAATTTTGTTAAGTTTGTTTCAAAGTTGTAGTTTGGGGAATTTATCGTTTAAAAATGTTATTTCAAAATAAGGGTTGCGAGTTTGAACAAATGTCGATTAAAAGACAACCAGAGTTATTTCAAATATAGTGTCATTGTTAGTCGAATACGTATGTGAATGATGTGGGTTTATCTCATCTTTCTCTCCAACACATGTTCCACAAGAACTGAAGGAAGAGAAAGCACCGAGTTTGTCGCAAGCCGCCTGCCACATCACGTCGCGAACGAACCTTCAGCGGCAGTGAAACTCCGCCTGCGAAATGGGTTCGTCACTCTGCGCCAAGGACCGGGCGTCTTCCTTCGGTTCAGCAAACTAAAAACGCCGCTGCAGACGGCAACTCAACTCCTCAACTTCTCAACGGCCGCGCTCGACTTCATGTCGCGCGCCACCTTCTCATTTTCTTGCCGCCTCTCCCCTTCCCCGCCCTCGCTAAGCAGCGCCCGCGCTAATTATCCTTCTCCGACGTCGCGAATTGATGGCGCCCTCTGGAACAGACGCCGCGCTCGTGGCATATCCATACGCCCGTCTCTCTCCGACTGATGGCTCCGCTCGGGCGCACGTGCTGCTTCTTCCTCTCTGTCTCACTCCCGCGCCCGCTCTCTGCGTCCCTCGCGACTGCCGCTGCCTCCGCCCCCGCTGCCACTCCAACACGCGTTTTCCATCACCCTCCGTCCTCTGCACGGGGTGGGGTAGTGGCTCTTGTTCTGGCGCTTCTCAGCACGTTTTCTCTCCTCTCTCACATCTCGTCTCCTTCAAGCAGTCCTCGTTGCTCTCCTTTCATACTCTCCTTCCTCGTCTTGTCTCTTCTTGTTTCCTTTGCTTACTCTCCTCTCGTGATCATGAACTGTTGGGTTTAAATTATCCACTCTCCGCGTATCCTTTCTCACGCCCCTCCTCACTCTTACCCCTTCTCTGGTATCCCCTACTCTATCCATTCTATCCCCTCTTTTTTCACCCTTTTAATCTCATCATATCTCTATTTTTCCGTTCTCGTCCTCTCTTCTGGCGTACATATGCTTTCATCAACCTCCACTCTTTCCTTCCTCTGGTCCTCTCAGGCCAATCATCTCTTTGTACTCTTCTCGACATCTCCTGGCACTCTTTAGTTCTTCAACTCTTCACATATCTTAACTCACCTCCCCTTCTCTGTCTCTCTCCATCCTTTCCTTCCTTTTCTCCTCTCAACTCCTCCCCAGATCCTCCCTTCTCCTCGGCCTCTGTCAACGCCGCCTATGCTTCCCTCCCCTCCAGTCCCTCTTCACCCTCCCTCGCCGCGCCCTTGCATCTCATAATGGGCCGTGAGCGCTCGCGACGACAAAAGATGTTGCCGTGCGCCCCTTTTGACCTCATCGCGCGCCGTGTGGAGGGGAGTGCGGCTGGGGACAGGGGTGGGTGGCGAGGTGGAAGGGAGGGAACGAGGCGGGTGGGAGTGGATGGGCGTTGACGGCGTCGCGTCGGATGAAATAACAATGCGCTTTTGTCGGCGCGGTTGGCGGGGATGACACCGGCGCACAATTTCGCCTTTGAGGACGTGACTAATTTTCGAGGCTATTCGGCCGCGTCACGTTGCGACGCGAGAAAGCGATACGCCTTTGCAGGCGCCGCTCCCTCTGTCCTCGCCCCGCCCCCTCCGCCCTCCCCGTCCACCCCGTGGCCCCTGGCGGAGCTGTAAACAGATCGAGGAGGCAAATCGGACGCCTTTTAAGCGCGCTCGCGGGGGGCGGAGAGCAGGTGATTTGTCTCCTCTGGCCCGTCCTTTTGCGCGTTCTGCCTTTCCTAATAAAAACATTCAGATTTCGCTCGAGAAGTATTGTAATCGCGCGGAACTCCGATTTTTGAAGTGTTGATGAAATGGCGTGTTTTCGCAGTTGTTGATACACGAGCTGGTAGAAAATTTGTTTTTACTCGTCATTTTCAATGATTTTATTTTTTTTAATGAATTGCATGCCGAAGAAATACATTTGTATTAATATCTACAATGGTGGGTTCTTCTTTCAAGTACGTGAGGCGCGTATAAAAATGAACGAAATTGTCTACCCAATTCCCTTCAAAATAGAAGATCTCCGAGCTGCGTCCTCAATTATTTCAAGTAATTTTGAACATATTGTTTTTATCAAAGGTAATTTGCGAAAAATAAAGCTTGCATCCCAATACTTTTACAGTTCCTAGTATTATTTGTATGTAAGAGCAGCTTCTTTTGTTTTATTATCAAATACTTCCACATGTTCTCACTTATTTCCCTTGTGGTCGCATATGGTCCCAGCAATTTGAAAATTCCCAGCGAGATTCTAAAGCAATTGAGAATTTGTTTCCTGTTTTCCTGGTGACGCTCGTCGCATGTCTGTCTCGGAAGGAAATCGAGACATCGCATTTGCATGCAAATCGAAGTGGCACCGTGTGTGTTCCAAACCTTCCACCGCATTTTCAGCTTCTCGTTCACATCACACCTAAAAGATAGCTACGCCCTTCATGATGCGTTATGTTACTGCAGAGCTTGTTGCGTTCAACGTCTTCAACCCATAAAATTTAATGTTCAGTTTCGTGTATACAAGATGATCTGGTCAGAAACAAATTTTGCAAAATATGAAAACGAAATAAGACTAGACAGCATGTCCCGTCGTTCTAGAGAAATTGCAGCCGCTAATTAAAGCGAATTTTATTACATTATTTTTCTCACATAAAAGGAAAGATGTGCCCAAACTTCTATAAAAAAATATGATATATCAACAAATCTTTGAAAGGAAAGATTTTGTGGGTAAAAATAGCTTCCTTATGACAAAAACCTCCCTATTTCGAAAACGAAATTGAATTGTAAGAAACTGAAAGTAATTATAACTAAGACTGAAAGGAAGTTTTGGTTTTTAAATTTCCAGCATTGTGTTTGGGAGTATAACGAGAAGAGTCACATTTTGGACAGCGAACTGAACACTGAACTTTTTGACTTTTTTCTTTGTCAAGATTTTGAAGGAACCATAATGTTTTGTTTTCGACAGTTTGTTCTGAGTATTATAAATCATAAGAAAAATTATTTTTTGTACCCTCTTATTAAAAACTCTATAACCTACTTCATTCGAAGCGTGTAATTTTAATAGATGATAATGCAACCTCAATTTATAGAGATTATTCCCAAATCTCCTCCAATGATTAATACACCTCAAATAATAAGTACATTTTTGTAGTAAATGTCAACATTGTAGGCTTTAGTCTTTGAATCCGATTAATGTAAAAAAGGGAAAATACTGTCCAGTGCACTTTGGATACAGGTTGTTGCTTCTATTGGTCTTTGTATTTTGCTGTTACACAGCCTCTGATACCTCTGAGCCTGTGAGTTTCAAATATCAAACTCTCTCTAATAAAACGAAATGATTATTTTACAAAGCTAACTGTAAGACTAAACAATGCTCTCTAAATAATTTTTTGTTCTTTATGTATACTAATATATATATATATATATAATATATATATATATATATATACACACACACACACACACACCATTTTACCAAATGTTCTTATATTTTGTGTAACGAGTTAATTTTTTTACTAACAGGAGATTTGTTTCAAATTTCACTGAGGAATTCGGTTTATTCTCATTGAACCGGTCATAGATATAGAGAGAAAATGCTACCATTGATTTCACAATTTCTGTTGGCTCGTCGGCCCCATGTTGTAAAGCAGTATATACATATTTTTTCTCAATTCTGCCTGCAATACAAATCATTTTCAATTCCTTCATTAAGCCAACTGCAACTGGGGACGATAATCTATTCAAACCGAGTCCACAATTCCGCAATTGCATTAGTTCCTGGGGAGACGAATACATTTTTCAGGTTCGACCATTCTATTTTTCGAGATAACAAAACTTTTCAGTTTGATATCCATTCGTATAAAAAAATACGGCATTTTTATTTTCACTTCTCTGCAAGTGGGGAATTACTTTCTGAACTCTTATTATGAGCCTCATGGATTGTACTCACTCCTTCCAAACCGTCTAGTATGTGGAGATTTTACCGCAGCAAATGTCTAAGGCAAATGTCGAGTTCAGTGAGTTCATGGTGTAACGTTGCTCCTACTCTCCATTGGTTTTCTACATGTATTTACTTAAGTTTGACTTGTCATTTTGTAAGTTGCTCTAGTTATGCTTCAATATATCAGACTGTTTTGGTCATTTATTTTAAAGACACAAAACATGTTTTTTACAGTAACTGTCTTTTATCAATTTTGGATTAAAAACAATTACCCTAAAACCATGTTTATGTCTTTAAAATGTCCTTAAATTACCAAAAACAGTCAGATATATTGAAAAATCTATAGAGAAGAAAATAAATAATAATTTTAATCCAGTTATGCTTGCCACTAGACTTGACAACCGACTAGATTTTGATAGAAAACGACACACGTTTAAATTATTGTGGATATGTAATTCCGTCCATACGGATGCGGCTGAATAAATTTATACTAGATTTTGGTATTATTTGGGAATGAGAGTATCAGCTGAAACGAAATACGAAAATGACAATCATAAAGCAAGATGACCGTTGATTCGTCAATCAGAATCTATTACGCTGGCTCTATACTGTTTGTGCAGATTATATAAATAGCAGACTGTAAGAAAATATCATAAACACATAAAATTCATAAAAGTAATGAATTACCCCAGAGGATCACCTTGAATAAAAAAAAGGAATTTTAATAAAAATCCCTATGAAATAAGTACAAATTGGTAGAAAAACGTGACATAAAAGACTAAATCAATGAAATTACTTAGAAACTTGAAAGTTATTAGAATGATAAAGAATTAAAATTTCTTTACATGCACTTGCACTAATAAATTCACTTTCTTTTTTCCAACAAATCACGAATTGATATGAATATCATTTGGTGTATGAATTGGTAATGTACAGGGTGGTTATAATTAAATTTTCCCTGAAGAACACGTTACAACAAGAAAACGCATTATAGTACGAGTATCAAACTTGCTAGTATTACTGTTCAGAGTATGGGGTCCATGATTTCTATGCGTCACAGCGCCACCGGCCAGTTCCAAATATGGCCACCAGGTGCCATGATCAGGCATGGTGCAGATAGTCACACACACCGGACCAGTCACCGTGGACTTGTTGACGAGTCAACATGGGTTTGGACAAACGGAATAGGGCATTATTGATGAATTTGTTTTATCAAAACAACAGTAATGCTACAGCTGCACTTACAGAATATCGCCGGCTGAAAGGATTACGGAGGGGTCATCTTTCTCCATCTGCTTTGCGGAACGTGATGGAGAAGTTCGAATAAACTGGGAAACTGGATGGTGCTCTTGGAAGAGGCCTTCAACAGCTGGAACCAAAGATGGTTGATGAAATCGCTGTTGCTCTGGCCGACAACGCTACGCGCAATTCCCAGCAGTGCGCATGATGTGTCTCGACGGTTGAACGTCCCGTGGGCCACTTAGGAAAGGTGTTTCGAACCATTCTCAAATGGTATCCGTACCAGATCCAAATCGTACCACCGACGCTTGGGAATTGCGCACTGCTAGGAATTGCGCGCAGCGTTGTCGGCGAGAGCAACAGCGATTTCATCAACCATCTCTGGTTCCAGCTCTTGAAGGCCTCTTCCAAGAGCACCATCCAGTTTCCCAGTTTATTCGAACTTCTCCATCACGTTCCGCAAAGCAGATGGAGAAAGATGACACAAGACGCAAAACAACGTGTTTACTTCGCTCTCCACTTTCTCCCAAGGATTGAAGTTGACGAGGTCTGGCCTTGGACCATCCAATGGACAGATGAGGCATATTTGTCTCTGACGGGTGAGGTTAACAAACAGAATTGCCTAGTGCAGGGGATCTTCACCGCCAGGCAATGTACATGAAGTTCCTCTGCATGGTGAAAGTGTAAATGTATGGTGTGGCTTCACGGCGACATTCATCATTGGCACATTATTTGTTGAAGAGGCTGGCGCTCAAGGACCAATGATGTGTAATGTAACTGGGCAGTGTTACTATGATGTGCTTCGTCAGCATATCATACCCGATGTCCAACCAGATATCATATCAAGCGTATCAGCACTATGCCTGATCGTTGCCTCTGGTGGCCATATTTGGAACTGGTCGGTGGCGCTGTGACGCACAGAAATTATTCACCCCATACTCTGAATAGTAATACCACAAAATAGGTACTACACAGAAAGGAAAGCTACCCACCATCCGTGCGCCGATATGATGCGCATGGTCGCTATATTGAAAGTGTGTAAACAGCTGTACGAACGGGCATTTGTTGTGTGGTGAACGGTGGTGAAGGTGCCTTTTATTTCAGTTTTACTCATGGTATTTGCTGTATGTGTATAACTAGCAAAACATACGTAACCCGAGGTGACATTTGCTTCGAATAGGCAAAGATTAATATCGCAGATGGGCAAATATTAATAAAAATAGAGATAAAGAGGTAAAAGAAATTGTAAATACAAAACTAGAAGTGCTACAGAACCGCACAGACACTCTCGTATTAGTTTTCTATTTTCTTTGGTCTGAACTAGTTTATCGGACTTGCCACATACTCTAGCCACCTGCTATCTATTTCCCCTTAAAGTAAATTTTTTAAAACTTTCTCAATTCTTCAGTTTCCTCAGTAGACCCGAAATATTACTCTAAGAATATTAAAGAAGAGTAAAACCTCGTCCTAAATGACAATTTTCTTTAAAAAATTTTGAGCATTTTTTTTAGAAAATATCGTTTAAGGGTGACTAAAAATGCGAAATTTAAGCTCTTAAGTTGTGAGTTTTTGGAAAACTTTATCAAAAGAAATTTAAAGCACTTTAACTCATAAATTCAATAGTGTCTACAAATCACTGGAAATGTACATATTAACAGTGTGTGTGATATTAAAAAAAATACATTTGTGTAATTTTTGAAAAAAAAATACACTCAAAAATAAATTTTATGGCATAATAAACAGAACAATTAGCACTACCCGTTGGAAAAGTTAGAAGAAAAATATTGGAGCCGTGTTTGAGAGTATAGCATTTGAGATAACTCTTGCGGTTCCTTTGCACAGTTTCAAGATGGGAGTCCGCGCTGCGCAGTCTCTCACTGAAGATCAAAGGAGCCGCCCTCTAGTTTCCTTTCTGTGTCTATTATGTGGTAATACTAGCAAGTTTGGTACACGTACTATAATTCGTTTCCTTGTAATAACGAGTTCTGTAGGGAAAATTTAATTCTAACCACTCTCTAGTTGACCAATGCCATTATATCCGTTAAACGAGATTAACATAACATCGAAGTTATAATAGTTTGAAGTAACATATTCACAGTTGTAAGAGTTAATGTGCATAGTTTCCAAAATACCACGTCAAATTCTAATAATACCACATTCGTGAAAATTTTTCAAAATGTAAAAGCTCTTTTAAAACTTTCGAAATTTTAGATGAAATTTTGAAATAAATTTTGTGGACGTCGATTTCCGACATGAATTATTCCTTCTAAAAATTAAAATTAAAATTTCCTCTGATGAGCATCCTTAACCTCTCTGTTCAATTAGCTAGCCACTTTCGGCTTAGATTTAGCCCTTCTATTCTTCATTCCGTATCAAAACAAAAATACCTAGCTAGACCTATTAGCCATATATTACCTTATTTTTTCATGATCAGTGAAGTTCATTATCTTTTTAAAAACATTTGTTCATATTTTGCCTGTATAACTCCGAACGAGTTAAACCGACTGCTATTAGTTCAATTGACAGAACAAATCCAATTTTCGGCGGCAGGATTTTCGACACTAGCTTTTCCGCTAGGTCGAATTCAGTCGCTGTCTGGAGGAGAATTCTAGAGGCCGGCTGCTCTAATCGGTAGTTTTTTCCCCAACACCAGGCGAATGCCGGAGCAGTACCCTACCAAACGGGCCACAGACCGCGCGCGATCTGTCCTTCCTCTTCCTTGTCCTATCCTCTCCCGTTACACACACACTTACACTAACATGCATTACACTACCACATATTCCGGGAGACCGGTCGGGAGCTTAGAGCTTGTCCCGGCTGGGGCGGTGCCGCGCTGATGGGAGAGTCCTGGTTAGGGGTACACCCCACTAGCCGACGGTAGGTCGGCGCCGGATCTCGCCATCCAGCGGGGGAAGATCACCGCCATCTCCGAAAAAAAAACATGCAGTACACTAACGGGACTAATGACCAAAGCAGTTGACGTGCCCGGAAATACGAAAAAGTCAAGTCAAGTCAAGCCGAAGATGCCTTAGTACGACGTGTCAGAAGATACGCAACCCGCGCTTCTGTGTGTCTCATCCAACGAGGATTGGCATCAGAGGGTTGTCTTTAAAAGATTTTGAGCTGTGCTTAAATTATAATTTATACAAGTTATATAAATATACAGCAGATTGAAAATTAGGAATTTTGACGAGTCTTATGAAGCTAAAGTATCAAGTTGATTGCAGGGTGCAATAATTTCTGAGAAGCGTCGCGCCGTTTGGTGGTGTTGCGGCTGTAAGCTACGTGGGCCGCTTCTGAGAACGGGTGGCGCAGGCAAAGCCCGCAGCGGAGGCCTGGACTGAATGTGCAATCTGATTTAATCAGGGCGTTGCGTCTTGAGATGATTAAAACACAAACTACGGAATACAATACAATAAAATTATAATACATAATTGAAATTGCATTATGCTTGTACAATACTCGATTGCTGTTTAGGGCAGGGTGTGTGTGTTAGAGTATACATAATCTCGATTATCAGATTTTAAAACCACGTAAGTCTCATTTATGTGAAAAAATATTTAAATGCATTCAGAATCACTGAAGCGTTCCTGTAAAAATACTCATAACAGACTTACGTGGTTTTAAAATCCGAGCATCGAAAGTAATGCATTCAATTTAAGATTGTTCCAACAAGTATTTTGGACAATTCATCACAAAATAAAGCAGCTCGATATTCTTATCGTGCTATTATCCTTTAGTAAATCTCACATAATATTTTACTGCTGTCTGAGTGCATAAAAACACATTCCATTAAATAATCTATGATTTATATCCATCCTGTTTCTGTTCTTAATTCTTTGTCTACGTTCCGATACAGTCTTGCTTTGTAAGATACTAGGGAATTCGAAAGCGAAACGAATGCTTAGAAATGAACATTTCTAAGTTGTTTATTTACACGTTCGTTTACACGTATTTACATTTTATCATGGTCTCAAACTGACTTATAAAACGAGTATTGTAAGTACTAAAGTCGATAAGTTCCGAAAACACAATAAAAGTAGAGAAAAGAAGATATAACTCATTAATGTATGAATCAGTAGAGTGGTATTTTTGAACACTACTTGTTTCTTTAGATTTCATACTATTTTTAAATATTATTATCTACAGAAATTTTTAATAAAAATCTATGAGTAGGAAATTAGGAAGAACAGAAAATGATAGAAACTTATTAAAGATGATAGAATAGAGGAAAAGTAAGCAAAAAGGATAGCTTAAAAAAGTATTGCTTAAAAGGGTAGATTTAGAGGGATAGACTTCTAGAGAAAAGGTGAAGGGAGAATTCAAATGTGTGATAAACTGGTAGGAGGGAAGAGCTGCACAGAACTAAAAGACAACCAAAGAAATATAAATAAATAGAGAATGCATAGATCTGGTCAAAAATAACATTAATTCTTTCGTTATTGTGATTCCAGTACAATGCTTTAGATGAATAAGTGGGTTAATGGAAATTTGGTTAGTATAATACAGTGGGACCATTTTATAAATGTGCCCGTCGCGCGAGCATTTGGCCTCGGCGAACGAGGCCACAGATGCCAGGGAAATCGAGACAGCCCGGTCAGAAGGATCCCCGAAACGGGAAAGTTGCTTTTCGCCATTGGAAGGTATAAATTGTACTCACGTGATAGTAGTCAGGCACGTCAAATCTCGCCCGTAAGAGCTACTTGCCCGCTTGGAGAAACAGGCACGGGCAACTTCCCCAACTCCGCTCTCATTTCCCCCTTAAAATCCAGAAAAGGGTGTACATGCGCAAGCAGAAGTGGTGCGAGGCTCCTGGCTTTGTACGAAAATATCTTTCGTCAGATTTTTTCTATCAAATAACTGAAAAGTGTGTTGTTTACATTCTTTACTACTTATTAATATTATTATGACTTTACTTTCTTACTAAATTCTCCCTTCCCTTATATAAACATCTTTGCTAAGTGACAGGAATATGTTTGAATTGCGAATTCTTTCCTTGTTTTTGCTTTGTGTTGTGTTATTAAATAATTCAGTTATTTATTGTTGTTGTTTAGAAATCATTATTTATTTGTTATTTATTGTCACTTAGAAATAATGTGATATAAATTAACAGGTCTCTATAAGTTAACAATTCTCGCTAACGGACGGACAGCGCTTTGAACAGAAAAGAATATTTGTTTGTTAAAGCTTCTAACCTGAACGTAGAAAGTTCATGATTTTATATCACTCTTAAATAAACAGGATTACGAAATCAAGATTCTTTTGATTACATTTTTTTTTACTCTCAATTGAGAATTTGAAATCGGACTGATGCTTTATTTCACTTTAAATTATTTTTTTGCCTAAATATGAAAATGGGAATTAATATAGCTAAATTTGTGACAACTGAAGTAACGTCTCTAAAACACTGTCATGGACCAGGTATCCAGAGACGTACCGCCACTCCGGAGAAGTTTGTACAACCCTTACTTTTAAATCCTACGCCAGTTTATCTGGATGCAGTGCCCGCGAGCTCTAGTAAGCTTGTTACCTTGCCTGCGACCTTGACATGTCTGTAGAAGATAGTGGAACTCAATGCTGTGATATTGCAGAGATCTGTGTTAGTATATTGTGCCGTATTATTTCTTCTTCGGTGTGGAAATTTTTCGTGTAGATCTTTCAGGAATCCCCAAAGAAAGAAATAGAAAGGATTGAGATCAGGAGAGCGTTCATATCACAAACCACGTGTGATAATTCTCTCCCCAATTTTCCTCGACTGCAGCGCACTAACAAAATAGTTGCATTGTACAATATATGTGATGTTAGAGCAATAGTGAAGTGAAAGGCAGGGAAAAATCTTTGATTTTATTTAATTTTTCAAAGAACAGTAAGAACTGTATATGACGTACGGGGGAGAAGTGCAATATGGGCACGTTTTCTTAGGCTTCAGATTCACCGCTTCCTCTTGTTTTAACCATAAATAGTTGAATAATGAAGAAGAACACTAACGAAGGGAGATTAGAAAGATTTGAAAACTTAACATCTCATTCCCAAGTTATGGAAAACTTACTTGCATTGATAATTGAACTACAGATTTGATTTTTTACTACTGCTAACAAAATAGTACCACATGCCGCCGACTCTGCTCCTTCCACAACTAGCTCAAAAAAGTGCGCTTAGTGATGTTACATTTATCTACAGAAGCAAAACCCAGGGGGCCTATCAGACTTTGCTCGAAGAATAAGGGAAACAGAACGAAAACCGGATAAAGAAGTGTGTCATTCATCCAAAAGCTAAAGTAGCTGACCAAGAAGCCGAACATTCCGCGAATCCTTTATCTCCACTACGAATTCCACATGGATTGATTAGGATTGAAACCCCATTACCCGCAGGTAGGCAGGTAGATCCCGTTCCACTGTGTCGGATCGCCCTAATGCGCCAGAACCCTGGTAATGACCTGTATACAGGCTATCCTCTTTTTCCGCCACATCCCATCCACGCCACGTCACCGTAATATCCGGCGACGTATCACCTGCCTCTAAAACAGAGGCGTGGCGGCGGGGCGGCGGGGGCGGCGGCGGTGGGGGGGCGGGGGCTGCGGCGGGGCGGGGCGGAGGTGGGGCGGCGGCGAAGGCGGCGGCGGTGGTAGGAGCGGGGCGGCGGCGGAGGCGGCGGCGGGGCGGCGGCGGGGCGGCGGCGGGGTGGAGGCGGGGGTGGAGGCGGGGTGGAGGCGGGGTGGAGGCGGGGTGGAGGCGGGGTGGAGGCGGGGTGGAGGCGGGGTGGCGGGGCGGTGGCGGAGGCGGAGGCGGGGCGGCGGCGGTGGGGGCGGGGCGGCGACGGGGCGGCGGCGGGGTGGCGGGGCGGCGGCGGGGCGGGGAGGGCGGCGGCGGGGCGGCGGCGGGGGCGGCGGCGGCAGCAGCTCCGTTGCGGAATCCGCTCGCGATTAACAAGCGCTGCGCCCCGCAGGGTCGGGCGGCGACTTCTCAGTCGAGTGACGTGTCGCCAATCCGAAGTCAATAAATCGCTGATTGCCTCCTGCGCGGAGCCACCCTGGATCACGCGCAGGTGCAGGTCGCGATTCGCAATTAGAGCGTTGAATTTCACGCACCGCTCGTCTTTCCTCCGCGGCTCGCTGTCGAAGGTAAGCGAATTGCTGTGGGGGATGTTTTCGTTCCCGTAAATTTGTGACGGGTTGTTATTCAATTTAAATGGCACGAAACCTTCAGAAGAGAACAATAGAACGTAGTACAAGGTAATTAAGAAGGAATTCTAAAAAAAACATACGAGGGGCGTTCAATAAAACCTGAGAAAAAATAGAAAAAAAAAACTTTTCTGGGTAGATTTTTTTATTTTTAACATAGTCACCTGTCAGGTCTATATACATTCTTCGAAGCGGTTTTCCAATATTTTTAAGCCATCCGAAAAGTATGATTTTGGAAACTCCTCAAATTAGGCGTTTGTTTGGTCGATGGCTTCCTCGTTAGACGTAAACTTTTGTCCGCCAAGTATTTTCTTCAGGTCGGGAAATACGAAAAAGTCACTGGAAACCGTGACTGGTGAGTACGGTGAATGTTGTAATAATTGGAACTTTAATTCCAGGATTTCGGCCCTCGCAATTGAGCGAGTGTGCACCCGTGGATTCTCTTGATGAAAGAGGATCTTTTTCCTTTAAATATGGGGACATTTTTTTCCTGATTTTTTCGCTCCGCCGATTCAATAATGTTGCATAAGACTCTCTTATTGTCGTTTTCCCCTTTTTTAAGTAATCCATGTAGAAGATTTCGCGAGCATTCTAAAAGACCGTGGCCATAACCTGCCCTCCGATTTCATCGTCTTCGCTTTATTTGGAGCCCGTTCGTCTTCAAACATTCTCTGTTTTTATTATTATTTTGCCTCTGGAGTGTAGTGATGTATCCATGCTTTATCAACAGTGACGTATCGATGCAGACAATTTTCAGGATTGCGACGGAAAAGCGCCAAAACAGCCTCAGAATCAACCACACGACTGCGTTTATTCTGCACTGTCAGTAAACATGGCATCCATCTTGTCGATATTTTTTTTAAAACAAATTTTTCGTGCAAAAATGAAGCGACTGTGCCTTGCGATATGTCTGTGGTCTCAACTATTTCCCGCACGTTGATTCGTCGATTTCTCAAAACCATATCGTGGATTTTGTCAATCTTTTCGGGAGTAGACACTTCCACATGGCGTCTGGAACGATGTCTTTTGTGGATGTCCGACCACGTTTAAACTCATTCACCTTGTTGTAAGCAGTTGCAAACACAGGAGCAGATGTGTCATGAACTTCATTTCAGCTTCGATTTCTTTCGGCGTTAACCCTTTCAAATAGAGTGTTCAATCCCTTCTCGACATTCACTTTTACCATTTTTATTACCAAATAAAAGTTGTTTACTTCAATCGCCAACAATAAAACTACGTGGTGGATGCAGCTGAAACTCAAACAGCTGACTACTTAGGAGTGCTGCTTACTGGTAAAAAATCACTGTGGATCTACAAGCTCCATATCTTGGAATTTCTACGAATTTATTGAACGATCTAAGTAGGAAGAGCATTAAGTATTAATGTTTCACAAATCTTAATAAAAGGTAATTCACCTCTAAATTAATAAGTATCTCTTCTCATCCTTTTTAATTTCTAAGTGAAAGATTTTCTCGATGCTGGTAGACCTGTAGTAATGATGTAACGTGATGGTATATATACTTTTTTTATCGCGTTGATGTAATAGGACAGAATTGTTTCAATACCAATAAATACATTAGAATTGACTCTAAAATAATAAAGCTATCCATGCATTGCTTCATTTATAAAATTTTAGGTTCTCGAACGCCTCCCAAATTAATGATTAATTTAATACAAATAGTTGAGTATTTATATTATAATTTAATAATTAATTATAATAATCCCGAGGTACCGGAAAGTTTTGTCGCGTTCTGCCAGAAATTGAATGACATGGTATGAAGGATGTGGTTTGCAAGCGTAACGTTCCGGCCGCTACAGTTCCAGGAATATAATGGTGCATCAGGCATCTCGTTTGGGTCACCTCATTTCCGAGAAAGCGTTCATACTCATTGCAAAACAGGTTGACAGGCTACAAAGAGTTTGAATTGAGGATTAAACCCGAAATAAAAGGTGCTTACCTTTCACCTTTATTACTGAAAGCAGGAAACTTCATGGATCATTTTATAGATGATCCCATCCATAGCGATTGCACATGCTCTTTTAAAACCTAGTTTATCTAATTTATCAACGTAATTTTGTATTCACGCATCAACATCTATGAAAACTGATAAATGATAATTTAATCATTTAGTATCACTGTAAAATACACATGTTTCTGCTATCATGTTTGTGCTTTACAGCTGTACCATGAGATTGCTCATTTAGACAGAGGAGTGCGCACAAGCAGAGCGAAGGGGGTCGAGCCGCCCCTAAAAATTTGGAAGGCTGTATATAATAAAACGTATTATTTAAATAAATATGTTCATTTCTATATCTCCCCCATTCACAACCTGACAATTTGAGTGAATTGTTGTACATTTGGGGAGGAAGCTCTCGAAGCCATCAGGTAATTCTGTATAAATGGTTAAATACAAAATAATTTGGATTTTTACTTTGCATCCCTATATTACTGGGTGTCCGGGCAGGAAACGACGAGAATTGGAAAATAAGCTCATAAGACAATTTTAAACATTTTTTCTTCTAATAAACTACTTAGATATTATGAAAGATTCAGCCACAATAAGCCCTCAACAGTTGGTTTGAAAAAATGCTTTCTAGGCAAAAGTTTCATTGCAGAAGCATAGAAAGGCTCCAGATTCATGTAAATTGTTTGTTATTTACAAAAGAAATGAACTTGTTCAGAAAGAAAAATTAATCTAGAAATGAAATGTCGAATTGTGTAAATTGGGTGCTTAATATAAGAGTAGCCGCAAATGGGCAGCTATAGGTTTGGTACGCGGGTGCGCCTGCGTTTCCTTCTCGGAGCGTTGCTGCCCTGGAGAGCGGAGCTCCATGTCGCAGCTCTTTGGCCTCCTGGGACGTAGCCGTGCGCCGTGCCCTAACGCATCGGCCTCCTTTGTAATCTGCACTCGTCGCCGCGCCCCGCACCCCTCGCCCCGCCCCCCCGGCTGCTTCACACCTCACCAGGCCCGCCCCCTCTGGCTGCTTCCCCCCGCCCCACCCCTGCCCCGCCCCGCCCCGCCCCGCCCACCCTAGCCATCCTCGTTCCTCCGCCCTCCCCTCTCCACCGTCCCATTTCGTCCCACACTTCTCCGCCCCTCCCACTCCCCATCGCCCACCTCGTCCCCTCCGCTCTGCTCTGTCCAACTCCGCTCTGTCCCGCCGTTCTTCACCACCCCGCCCCCTCCCACAGCGCGCTCCGTCCCGTCCTACTCCACCTCACATTCCTCAACCCATCCCATTCCGCCTACGTCCCACCTCACCCACTCCGCCTACTTTCTTCGCTCCGCCCACCTAATATCTCCCCGCTCCGCCCATCCGACCTCCTCTCACTCCCCCACTCACTCTACTCCACTCTGCATCGACTCAGACCCGCCCCGCTCCACCCAACTCCCTTCCGTCCAACTCTGCCCCGCTGCTCTGCTTCGCTCCGTGCCGCTCAGGTCCGCCCTGCGCCGACACTCTCCCCCTCTTCGCGCCCTCTCTGCCGCTCGAGAGCTCGTTTGACTGCCTCCTTGTAAGTAGCTGTAAGCCGCTCAGCGACAAGTTTACACGAGGAGACGCGACGCGGAGCGAGGCGTCGCGATGGGTTTGCGGCGCGGGCGAGGCGCGAGGCGTGAGGCGCGAGGCGTGCAGCAGGGGCCTGGGACGAGGGAAGTGTGAGTAGGCGCTACGGCCCGCGACGAGACACCGCGTGAGCGCGCTACGATCAATGCCACTAGTAACCCCAACGCCACCCACACCCCACAAACCATTGTCCAATCCGCATTCGGACACCGGTAATCCTACGCGGTTCTCATTGAAGTCTCTATCCAGCTTTCACAAAGCCGTCACCCTGCCCTAACCCAGTCTTGATCGAAACGTCATCCAATTTTAGCTGAGCTTTCACTCGACCCTTTTCCAGCCTTACAGAGCCCTCAATCAGTCTGGTCAGAGCGCTCATCCGGTCCTCAGCTGGTCCTCTTGAAGCCTTCAGACGAGATTATCCTGTTTCGCATGACGACATGCGCCATCACGTGGCCACATGTGACCTCACTCGGCCTCACGCGATGATACGTGCACTCATGTGTCGTGGGACCTCTTCTGTCACCTGCACACTCATATGGCCTGCTGCGACGTCACGCCGCCTCACGTGACCTCAGTTGGACTTTTGGAAAATCTCACGGTTCCCGCTCGCATGAGGCGACGCAGGTGATTCTATGGTAATCATCTCTGAGATTTAGGGTGCAGGGTTTTTCTTTCTCTATACTTCGGTTTTTATAACATGACGCATTAGGGTCTTGTCTTCATAATGGAATATGGCACGGCTTTTCACGTCTTTTTCGCTCGTGCGGCTAGATGTCGCTTGATCTGCAGCACTGCTTGATACGGCCGCGACCATTCTACATCTAGCGACACGACCGAGAAAGACGCAAAAAGCCGTGCCATATTCTTTCATGAAGACAAAGCCCTCACGCGCCATGTTATAAAAACGGAAGTAAAATGAGACTTGCGATATTATTCCTTCCAATTTTGTGGCATTTTGCATTTCTTCTACGTCGGAAGCTTATGAAAAATTAATAAACTATAGCTTCCTGAAGATCTTGTATTATTCAAAGAGCAAATAAATTATGTATATAACTATTCAAGTTCAAAAGACACAGCTATAAACTGAAAATATTCATCAAAAAGCATCAAATGAGCAAAGAACATTATTTACATGCGTCCGAAAGACTCCTGAATTAAAAGGGAAAGTCTACAGCATATGTGTTTTTCCATTCAGTAATTCTTTTATTTTGTGAACTACAATTTTCCTACATATTTTGTCTATATTTATTTTAAATGTGTGATTACTTTTCACACAACACGAAGGTCGACGCAGTTATTTATGGTTGCTCAGAGTGTGTGATTGTGGGTGTATTCTTTCTTGTCCGGATATTTTGGACAGCGACAATGTTCCTTCTTTACTGGATGAGTTCCGGCGCCGACCTACATGTCGATTTGTGGGATTTTCCCCCATCCAGTATTCACCTCCAGAAGGGCACCTCCCCAGCAGACCCCAGCTTTAAGCTCTCATGTGGTCTCCGGGCATGTGTGGTAGTGTAGTGCATGTTAGTGAAGTGTGTGTGAGGGGTGAGGATAGGCCAAAGACGAGGAAGGAAAGATGGCGCGAGGTCTGTGGTCCGTTTGTTAGGGTACTGCTCCGACATTCGTCAGGTGTTGATTGTAGAGACCATGGGAAACTACCGATCAGAGCAGGCCAGAATCACATTACTTAGTAGGAACCTGGTCGCTTCTCATATTTTTAGTTCTCCTGTTCTCTTAACAAAGTAGCAAACACACCTACCTTTTGAATATTAAAATTGTCGTAGCAGTGACTTGGCTTTTCTGAATCACTAATAGTCAGCTATGGGTCTACACATGTATTTCTGCTTCCTCATCTTTCCTTTCCTTCTTGAACAATTATTGTCAACATGCCATAAGATAAAAGAGATTGAAAAAATAGGCAGTGTATCTTTAAATATTAAAAACTTCTTTGCTTCTTTGAATTGAGTAAAATGTTTTCACCTAAGGAGTGTAGATTCTTTGTTAATAAGCTTAATGTTTTGGCTGCATGAACTGCAAGGTCATTAGAGACCACACAATTATTTACAGTTCATTAAATAAATTTATATCTTTTAGAAATTTGGAAACATTATATACTTGAGATGTTTCAGTAAGTAATTTGGGAAGACAATATGAAAGTTAATGTGTAATACGTGCATCTTATTACACTGGGCAATCTATTAAAATATGTTGGGTAGTTATAGGGATATTACAATATATACAAAGTGATGAAAATTCTTTCGTCAACAGCGGTGAGTGGGTAAGTCGACTATGATGCGGAGTCTTGTAAGAGTAATTTCTTTTTTTCTTCTTTGTCCTGAAGGAGCGTCATAGCCAAAAATACTTCTTCTATTTGGTGGAGGTGACAAAAAATTATAAAAATTAGTAAATTATTAATTATTAAAAATATAAAAATTAGTGTAGATTCTTATTAAATTTCATCGTATCTCTGTAATTATTATATCTTTGTTTATATTATTATCCCTGTAATTATTACCGTATTGTTATAGTTATTGAACTTCTAGAATTCATTAATTATTTTATTCTTGACCTTTCTTTTTTCTCTTTCTTCTTGGGCCTCCTTTAGGTTATTCACAAACTTCATATTTACATTCTGAAAATGCCAAATAAAACCTGATGATTAAAAAAAGGAAAGCCTTTTTTTATCGTCAGCTTAGATTAATCTTTAGCTTAATAGCTTTATCATCAACTTAGATTTTTCTTTCATTGCCTCATAATCCCACATACAGTTGTCAAAGGCAACTCTTCCAGCGATTCCTTTGAGCTGTGACATTAGATGTAATTCTCAGCCAAGTTCCTTAAAATTAATTTTATCATTCTCACGTTTCCCATTAGTTTCTCCTGCTTTGATTTGTGTTCGCATGGATGTCCTTTCAGTATAAGAGGGTTGGATTTGAAGAGAGGAGTAGTTACGGTTCATAGCTTTCAATGTCAAGAACTTCATTTATTAGAATACTCATTCTGCTTTTTGGTAAAAGAAAAGTTTTCTTGTAAATATTCTATTTTTATTAAGGAGCTTTAATATTTTGTCTTAATTTATTCATAGATAATTTTAATAATTACATTGCTACTATGTACGTTCATGATTCTTTATTTTTGAAATTTGTGAGTTTTGAAAATATGCAAACAATACCTTAGCACTTTTAAAAAGATAATTTGCCCAGCAATTGAAAGTTTTTCTCAACGGATTCAAAAATAAAATATTTTATTTTTGTACATGTAATTACAAAATTTACAAAATTAAGCAACTGATTATCCCTGACATCATACAATGGACACAATACTTTCAATAAGATTACTTTTACATTACATGAAATATTATAATTTACTTTAGAAAAGTTGTACAAGGTATGGCATTCAAACGAATTTACTGGTGCGTACAGCGAATGAAATCAAAACTGCCGCTCATACGTTCGAAATATTTCCCAGTAATTATTTGGAACTTTCACCTTTTTAGGACGCTACGCCTGGTGTTTAACGCTACACAGTTTCCCAACAAATTGTCGCATAGAAGTTGCCAGTTCTTTACCTCGACATTTCCTTCCCGCTCGCCGTCAGTTAACCTTGGGGTGTTCGGTCGCTCGCAGTCCTCGCCGCGTCACTTGACTGGTTCGATGTCTCGCGGTTACACCACTTCCTTCGCTCGATCTCAGGATGCCGCCACACGTCCAAATTCCAAACCTTTCTCTCGTTCTCGGCTCGTACCGTCCACGGATTGGTCCAAGTCTTTCTCGTCTACGCTTGAGTGTTCACTGGAGTCGTCCTTCTGCCGCCTGCCGCGTACCGTTGCTCGCGCTACCAGTTTTAAATAACTAACTTGCTTGAATTGACTACTTCTAGCAATCGGCCAACATACCACACTTTGAGCGTGCGTGGTCGTGGCGTACAAAATTAAATACTGGATTTAATTCAGAGTCCTTCTGCGCGAATTTACTTCGATTATGAAACTATTTCAAGTTCGAGCAGTCACATCGCTTGTTTACTCGCGTAATGTTAGTGCAAATACTGTACATGCACTTTGAATTCTTCTGAATTCTATCACTTATTACCGCGTTTCTTAAATCAGCTTTACTAAAGCAAGTAAAATTATACTCCTGCACTAACCGATTACTACCGCTGAAGAATTTAGTTGAGTCGCCGTCGCTGTCGAAGTCGTAAGAGAGCTCTACCAAAGTGCGTCACGGTATTTATGCGACTCCGCCTGGGAAAATTTCTGAGGGTGAATTTTCTCCTCCTTCGCGCCCTCTCGAGAAAATATTATCCGCTAACTTTGGACATCGGAGTGCGAAAACCTGGGGTAGATGTCGCCTTCTCGGACCATCGTTCCGCCTCGTACCCTATTTCTCAGTTCTTTGGTCTTTTCTAGTGGCTTATGGTGGCGTTACGGGTTCGTATAACCCCGTGACGTCACAAAATATATATATATATATATATATATATATATATATATATATATAAACTAAAATTTTGGAGCCAAAGGTCTCAAAACGTCTCCACATTGTAATCTACAAGATGAGATATTCTTGAATATACTATTATATTTTTGGTTGTCCGACGCTTCTTGATATTTCCCCACCTGCTTAGAGACCTGCAGAATCTGTAACTAAATGTGAATGAGAGGGGGAAAGAGAGAGAGGGAGAGAGAGGGAGAGAGAGGGGTGGGAGGGAGCGGGAAGGCAGGGAGCGGGGAAGGAGGGAGCGGGGAAGGGGGGGAGCGGGAAGGGAGGAGCGGGAAGGGAAGGAGAGGGGGGAGGAGGGAACGGGAGAGGAGGGGGCGGGGAAGGGAGGGAGCGGGGAAGGGAGGGAGACGGGAGAGGGAGGGAGCCGGGGAAAGGAGAGAGGGAGGGAGACAGAGGGAGGATGATGAAGGAAGAAAAGGGTGGGAGAGTCGGAGAGAAAGACGACGAGAGACGGGGACAGTGAGACGAGGACAGATGGGGAGAGAGGGAGAGAAGAAGAGGAGAAGAGAGAAATGGAAATGGAAGGAGGAAGAGGGAGAAGAACGCCTGTCATGTTCCGCTAGTACGATATATTTATTGGATATTCAAACCACACATAATCATGTAATGATATATCTCATGTAATGTTTCATAAAATGATAAGTTAAAAGGCCCTTCATTCCCAACGAATTTTCATACTGGAGTTCACAGAGGATTTAATGGTATAGTGTTTATTATATTATCTCATTCATGAAGATATTAATTATTCGTCAGTTTGTTTTATTTTAGTTATTTATTGTAATTGGTAGATTTGTTGAAATTGTGCCGCTTATCAGTTTTTACAGTTATGCTTATGATGCAAGTTCAGTATTCAAATAGCATAATTCATTTTCAATGTTTCATTTAAATGCAGAATATATAATACAGAATTTAAAATTTGAAAATGAATGACATGCAAAAAAAAATTCTACAAACATTCATTGAATTAACCAGTTCCACTAATTTCTAATTTACTACGTTTAGAAATTCGGTATTTATGTTTATTCTCGATTTTAATGCATTCTATGGTTGATTTCAATTTAGTTATTTGGACGGGCGGTCAGACGGACTGACAGACGGACTTGACAGACGAACGGACGGACACATAGACGGACGGGCAGACGGACGGACAAACCGATAGATGGACAGTCGTACGTACGGACAGACAGACGAACAGACGAAGGGACGGACAGGACGGACGACGGATGGACGGACGGACAGACGAACCGTCAGACAGACGGACAGGCCGAAGGACGGACACACGGACGGACGGGCGTACGGTAAGTGCAAGCGGACAAACGACATGTCAGTGACAGACACTGTCAGTCAGTCAGGCAGACACGCAGACAGCCCTTTTGCCATCAATCAATCTTTCGATATCAAGAACCCACGAAACATGGATTCTGATTACACGTTTTAGACGAAATAATTTTCTACTCCTATGTATATAGGACAAAGAATTATCTACATTTCGTTAGCAGGGTCCGACAATAAGAGTTTATCAGTCGTAAATTCGCCATTTTCCGGCCCACGATACCCTCGCTTCTTTCCAAGTATGTGTGAGAAAGTAAAAAGTTATTTGCCAGAGCAATAATCAGTAGTCATTCACTTAAAGATATCTGGGCGCTGTTTTTACCTAATATTTGCCTTTTATGATTAAAACTCCCAGAACAGTGATTGTCTATTCTTAATTATCCCAAATGAACAATACCAACCTGTGGTGTATATTTTCCTTTATTAGTCAATACACATTTGTGGATTATGACCCTTAACTAGATTATTGTAGGTCGTGTTTTGTGCATACTTTCTGACCTACCTACTTACCTAATCAATACAAACCTTCCAAACTTCCCATGACCCGAGTCAAGTTGCCAATTGTTTGCTCCGGTTTGGTGTACGGCTTTTTATTCACTCTTTGCACCCTATTAAATTATTTGTGTATTTAAATTGGAAGAGTATGGTGGAAGTTAGAAGTTTATATTTTGTATTTTCATATCTCCGGTACTGTTTTTTTTTTGTAGATATTACTGTGTTAAAATTCGATTTTATTATTATTTAATTCAATTAATACCTTTATTAATTAAATATAATAACAATAATATTTAAATAAATATTTAATAAATATTTGTTAAACGGATTTGGTGGTATAACTGCCAGCGTACCGGACTGTTGTACCCGAGTTTGCGGGTTCAAACCCGATCGAAGCCGTGGATTTTTAAGGGCGAAAAATCCTCATACGCCTTCCTTCGGAGGGGAAGTAAAGCCGGCTGTCCCATATAGTAGATTTACTGCATGTAAAGATCCTCAAGCCTAAAAGAAGCCTCTGAGCAAAATTGAGATTCGCCAGTTTCGTCGCCCAAGATAATACCTCCATTCTCCGCTAGGTCGTGAAAGGAGCGTAACGAAATTTGCGTGGTTAGACGGAACAGCGGACCTGATGGCCCGAGTCTCGCCACGTAAAATAAGGCATTAACTGAACTAAACTGTTTAGTAGCAGGGTGATATGAAATTTAAAAAATATTATCAACATAATCAGCAATTTCTGATTTCTGTTAACCCAAACACATTAATGGTATTCGTAAAATAGAAATAATTTATTTTGCCATTATCACGGAAACATGATATTTAATCATTATTTAATGTTTATTCAATATTATTCATGAATATTTTTGTTTGGTGTTCATACTTTGGCATCAGAAGTGGTCGAAGGAACTGCGCCCAAATCATGCACTCCCCTTTAACTCCACAATGCAGCTCGTTCATGATTTCTCACAATCGTTGTTCTTTAGAGACGGCCAATTGCTCCGTGTCTCTTGCATTAAAAATTCGTTACATTTCAGTGGAACAACGTCTGTCTGTGAAAAGTGATTACATATATACAATCACCTTAGTTGTACATTCCAAGACAATTAAAATTTTTGCGGAACAAACTTCATACCTATTGTTACAATGTGGAATATCTTTTATAATAATTAAAAGGTTTCGTGCACAGAGATCATTTATTAGTATCGTTTGCACATTCCCTTCCAAATTCCATTCAAATGTTTGCTCTCATTTATTAAATTAGTTGACACTTTCCAAATTAGCTGAAGCCGTAGTGAAAACACCGGCAAACATGTTCCAAGTGAGATTACACCTCCCCTGCAATATGGTACACATTAAAATAAGTTGGGTGGATTTAATCATAAACACAAACTCGCGATATAATTAATTCATTAAGTAACTTTCCGTACTTAGGCAATTATCCGATCGTAGATATTCATTTCATGAACATAATTTTGTTTCACGTGCTCTGTATCTAACACATAAAACCTATTCAAACATTTTACAGGAATTAATCACACCTTATAGAATGATGCTGTAAAGCTAAGAGCAAAAATGAATTTCAACAGACTAATTTGGAAATAAAAATGTGCCAGGAGTAAAAAAAAAAGCAATATATCTCGTGCGACAATTGGTGAATGATTTAATCAACAATAATTCGTATTCTGTGAAGGATTTTCGTATGCTCTCAATTACAATGGGGGAGCAGCAGGGTGATGTGAAAGGGAATGTATTGAAAGGGAGTTATTAACAGAGATACGTAGGATGTACAAGGGTTAAGTTAATTCGCATAACTAGGGAATACTGCTCTGATCACTAGGGATTTGGAATCAAATAGTACTTTAGCTGCTAAACGATTATATGCAAAATTACCGATACATAGTTTATAACTACAGTTGCATTATAATCTCATCTACTAAACTAATTTAACATTCATAACTAGTTTGGGTCTAATTTAACAGAGAGTCATGTCGACGTTGATGCCTTCCAATTAGGTTTGTTCACCACTGAGAATGTTACATGCAAAACCAATACAAGACCAGGGGCGTGAAATATGTTTTGACGAGTGCTACTATCTCACTACAAATTAATACATTCGACAGTACACTTGAGGTTAGATCTCTCCGTTTGTATAATATTTTAAAATAGTAGAAAAATTGAATAATACGCTTACGCATTTCCGTTTCTGGCTGTTGTTTTCATGCCACTTCGAACACCTCATCATTTCACTATAAAATCATTAGAACACAGTTCAAAGTAACATTACCTACTCTTCATTATAATACACCATCTGAAACAAAACGGGGTTGAAGACGTATGTATTTATTGCAATCATCTATTAATATCGCGGGAAGGGGAATTAATTTTGTGTGTTATCTAGCTGGGAATAATTTTATTTACACCCCAACCACGCCTTTCCCCGTTTTTTTCCTGTCCGTTTCTTCCTGCTCCACTTCACGCCGTCCATCCCCTGTCACCTTCTCCCCGCCACGCCACGCTCACGCATAGTCCACTCTCCAACCGGTAGCGGTAGTTCAGTGCATCAACTGATGTCACTGCAGCGACTCTGACCGGGAGGTCCTAGGTTCGAGTCCTGACGGCGGCAGGATTTTCGACACTACCTTTTCAGCTAGGTCGAATTCAGTTGCTGTCTGGAGGAGAATTCTAGCGGCCGGCTGCTACGATCGGTAGTTTTCCGTGGTTTCTCCGATCAACACCAGGCGAATGCCAGCCAACAAACGGGCCACGGACCGCGCGCGATCTGTCCTTCCTCTTCCTTGTTCTATCCACTCCTTTTACACACACACACACACATTTACACTAACATGCACCACTCTATAACATATTCCGGGAGACCGGTCGGGAGCTTAGAGCTTGTACCGGCTGGGGCAGTGCCCCGCTGGTGGGAAACCCCACTAGCCGACGGTAGGTTGGCGCCGGATCTCGCCATCCAGCGGGGGAGGATCACCGCCATCTCCTGAGAAAGAAACACGCACTACACTAACGGGAATAATGACCGAAGCAGTTGACGCGCCCGGAAACACGATAAAATCAATAAATCAATCCACTCTCCTCCGATTTGCGCCTCCCCCTTTTCACTCTCTCCACCGCCTACGCTCCCCCCGCCACCTCTCTCCATCCATCCCGCCTTGCATCTTCATGTTCCCTCCCTGCCCTTCTCCTTGCACTGCCACCCCAGCCCCGTCTCACAATGATCTTGGGTTGGTTTCCCTATTGGTCTGGCAACCCCAAATACCTGAATGAATTTCGGGTTGAAAAATGAAAAGATTTTTTTAAAAATATGGGACATTTGAATCGTGAACTGTTGTATGTTATGTTTCGCTTGCCACCCAACGGTATTCTGGCAACATTTGATTAAAATTGCTTCATGCAGTTAAAATGATTTCGAAATTTAAAAAAAGAGTCATGTCACTTTTAACATAATCTCACAGAGCAAGATACCATGCATATTTTTTTCTAAATTTTAATTTTTTGTCGTATTCGCATAAAAGTGATCAGTAACAATGTTTGGGATACTTTTTAAATGCAGATTTCAATACTGATTTTACGACCATTTATACTAACTTTTTTTTATTTTGACAAACTGCCGTACCCACTTTTCTTTTCTTTGAATCGGTAAATATTTCGAACGCATAAAAAATCTCCCAAGGATCTTTTGGGGCTTTTTATTCCAGGCTTTAAAACCTGTATGTTATCCGGAGTCCGCCTCGGGCAGACACGAAGCTAAATCAGATTCCTCTTCGGAACCTGTTCACGTGCGGTCCCGGCCTCGCCCGCCACCAGCAGCCATATTCGAGCGGCGCGATAAAGCAAAAATGGATTCGCTCCCCTCGAGGCTATTGCTTTTGCACTCAGTCATTCAATAGGTTTTCAATTCCTTTTTCGGATTTCAGCAATCTCTCCGAAATTTAAAAAAAAAAAAAATTGTCGGAAATTGAAGTCCTTTGAATAATCGGCGAAAGTTGTTGCAAGTGGGGAATTTCGATTCTGAAATTCTGAACATTTGTAACGCTTTAATTTATTCTGGTGATGATTCCGAAAATAAAAATGTCATTAGTAATTATCAAATTTAAAAGTTAAAAAAATCATTGCGTGTAATTTTAATTTAGATGTAGTTTCAGGTTTCTTAATAAGAAATTAAAATCGCCAAAATTGTCAAAAATGAAATTTCTTAATGTCAAATAGCTTCATCGAGAAGAGTGCAAATATTGGGTATGTGGTTAAATGGAAGTAAACCATTACTTAGCGAACTATTTTTGGAATTTTAAGAGAGCTCACTAAAGTACAAGGCATTGGAGGAGACGAAAGTACATTGAGGGTTGGTAAACACCTCAACGCCTTTCTGTAAAGATGGCTCTTGCAGAGGGAAAGACGGAAAATATCTCGCGGCGGTCAGTATTGTTTAGTGAGATATTGTTCCGACACACGCTATAGAATCATGGGAAGAAACGACAAAATCGATAGGTTCGAATATTATTCTATAGACAATGTCATTGTTAATCAGCTTAATCGTCCTCTCCCGCAAATACGTCTACATGACTTGAACCTGGAACCTTCCAATTTACAAAACCTCGTTCTCTTATGCAGGCGATAAGTCGTACATTATCACCGCATAGAAGCTGCGTAAGTGAAACAAACCAATGCGAAATGTCATTAATTTCATCTTCTTATAGATTTCAAAAGCAATCTTAGCCAAAATGTGTTCCTGTATATAAATCCACTTTCCTCTCACTTCTCCATTCTGCATCCCACAAATTTTCAGTATTGCAAACAACATTCCGCGGTTTGTCAGGAACGCAACCCTTCACTCTGCTTTGAGCCTAAAATCAATGAGTACAAATTATTCAAACCTACCCCAATTTCTGCTTCCATCAACCGAAAGTAATTGCACAATCCTTCTACCCTAACTCTAGTAAGTAGATTATACTTTTAATATAGGTTCGTTATAATTAACATCTCATATTTCTTTTCTTTCGACTATCGTATAAATTTTTTTTCAATTTAATCTATAATCATTAATCTATTAATGATTCTCCCGCGGTGTTCAATCAGTTACCGCGCTCCTTATATTTTAGCATAAAATATTTTACTTTTTTAGCTCAGAATAAGCGACCAATCAACAGAAGAGCGGAAAGGCTGAACGATGTATATTCTAACAATAAATGAATGATGTATACATAAAACTGCGTATAAGCGGGTCGCGCGAAAGAGGTCAGTAAATTCAGATAATAACGCGGCGTCGGGGCTATCAGAGTCGGCGCTCAAGGGGCGGGGAAGGACGGGGTCTCTCAGAGGGTGCGAATGTTTCGTGAGGTGCCGGGGCGGAGCGCGGAAGGTGGGGGGGGGCGGGGCGGGAGAGTGAAGGAGAAGGGTAAGGGTGGGGAGAGGAGAGGGCGGGGAGGTGTAAGGGCGGGGAGGGTGGGAAGGGGCGGGGAGGCGTGGGCTGAGATGGGCAGAGATGGGGTGAAGAAGGGCGGAGAGGGACGGGAAGGGCGGGAAAGGGCCGGGAGGTATGGGGAGGGGTGGGGGAGGAGGGGAGGTCGGAGCGTGGCGTAGCTGGGCTGGGCGAGGCGGGGAGAGGCAGGACAGGCGATGCGGGCGGGGCGGGGCGGGCGGGTGAGGCGGGGCGAGGCGGGCGGGGTGAGGCGGGCGGGCGGAGGGGCGGGGCGGGCGGGGCGGGCGGGCGGTGAGGGCGGGCGGGGCGGGCGGGGCGGGGCGGGCGGGGCGGGCGGGGAAATGTACGGCAGCGGAGGCCGCGCGAAACGCACCTTCCATTATGCGCGCGGCGGCCGCGCGGCATCGATCTTTCTAGAAGCAGCCGCCGCCGCCCTCGCGGACGCGGGGGAGGGCGGGAGGTGGGGCAGGGCAATCATAAATTCTGCGCTTCGCAATAATCGAGCTCGCGATCGGGGTCTTTTCGCAGCGGCGGAGGACGGGCACGGAAACGGTGGCAAAAGCGGGCAGTTGGGAGGCTGCAGCCGGGCTCCAGGTGTTTTGGAGTTTATTTTGGTGTGGAATTTAGGTAGACAGAAGGGAACATAACGTTGATGACGTATGAATTTTATCGTAGTAAGGGAAGCTGGACTTCTCTTTTATGTGGTATAAACATACTACAAGCATTATTAGTAGGGCGTTTTTTTGGGGAATCTGTTGAGTTACATTTATTCCATGTTTCGAGTTGTGAGTGTACACTTTGAGAGCCATAGGAAAAATTCGTTCTCAATTGATTTATGATTGTTAGATAAGTGACAGATTTTCATCACCAGGAATTGATTAAATATTAGGAGAAAAAGTAACCAACTTAACATGCAATTTCGGAGAAAGTATTATTTAACATAAAAAATTAAATTTTTTCAAGCAAGAACAGAGGAGAGGGGAGCAGAGCAATCATAAATTGTGAGCTTCGCAAAAATCGAGCTCGCGATCGGGCTTTTTCGCGAGAACGCGGAAACAGTAGCACAAGTGAACAACGGGGCAGTGGGCAGCTGGGAGTTTGTCGCCAGGGTCCAGGAGTTTTGGAGTTTGGGCTTGAAATTTAGATCGACGAAAGGGAACGTGACATTGATGATGTATGAATTTTATCGTAGTAAGGGAAGCATGCCTACTCTTGTAGGTGGAATGAACATTGGATACTTCATGCGATATTAGTTTTACAGTGTTTTGAGAATATGTTGAGTTTCGTTTATTTCGTGTTTCGAGTTGTAAGGGAGTGCTTGCTGTATAGTGCCATCTGAACGATTCATTCTGAAGTGATTTATTATTGATTGTGAGCGAAGTGAGAGATTTTCATCACAAGGAAATGATTAAATGTCAGGATAGACCTCGCCAAGAGGTAGATCAGGCCAACTTAACATGCAATTCCGAAGAAAGTATTATATAACATAAAATATATTTTTTCGCAAAAAGAACGGAGGAGGCAGTGAAATCATAAATTCAGCGCCTGGCAATAATCGAGCCCGCGGTTCGGGAATGTCAATGCGAGCGACTAACGCACCAGAGAACTCATGTGGAAGTGGTGGCAGAAACGAACATCGGTGAGAAAGAACAAGGAAGATGAGCACTAGAGTGCGTGCTTTCGCGCTCATTTCTTTCGGAATTGAGGTAGACAAAGAAATAACAACATTGATAACTGGAATTTTATCGTAACTAGATCAACCTCACGCAACCTCACGGGACATCTCAACGTGAAACACTCGGCATTATATGCAGCAAGCACAAATTCATGTTTACACACAAAAACGTCATATAGGTACGCTTTTAATGTACAGATCTGCTCATCTGAAACTTAGGTTTGACATTTTCTTTTGTATAACTATGTAATCTAAAATAAGTTACGGCATTATCGCTATTATATAAGTATTACTGTTGAAGCATTTTTAGAAATGTGCAGTTAAGTATGTATTAGTTGTAAAACAATTAGTTGTAGAACATTAACAAATTTTTAAATGGTTGATAATTACAATTCTCAAATGTTCCCAACATTTAAAAACTGTAATAAAATACCTTAGAAAATCTGAATGTCCCATCATGGAATAAATTGTAACGTATCACTTACGTGGCATTGAAATCGTGACGAAGAAATTTTTTGTAAATGTTAAAACCAAGCAACGTAAATTTAACTTTGTATGCGCTGTATATCTGATGCATGAGAGACCTGACATTCAAAAACTCTAAAGGCATGCAATCAAAATACGTACAGAGACAAAAATCGCGGTATGCAGTGTAAAAATAGGCATGTCAGTCATCAACAACATGAACTTATTATTGTCTCGCAAACAAAACTGCTCCATCCAATGCGTGTGGAGGAAAATGGGTAACAATGAGAGTACTAACATGACACTTTAAACCTGAAGATGTATTTTAGGAAGCATTGACCCACTTTGTGTAAAATAAACAATAAAATATTTCTGCACAGTTACTTTAGGGGTCTTCGTGAACCTGTTGAGTTCCGCTCAGTTATTCTGTATTTTTGAATAGTATGGATGTGCTTAGAGTCTCCCTTAATATTTAAGACTCTTGTATAATTATTATAGACAGTAACGCATTCCTCTCCACCGATGATGCTGCTATTTATATCCAGTTGACAGAAGACTTCGAGTTTTGGTGTTGTGCGTGTTGGGAACCATTCATCTATACTAAAAAATATTAATACCTTCAGAAACCTTAATAATGTCTTCAAATATTATAATTTCTTTTTAATTTCTTAATGCTGCTTGGCGGGGCTATCGGGTGAAGAGAATATTGAATGCCGGCAGTTGTGCTACTATCTGTGTCTATGGACTTAAGGAGTACAGGATTTGCAATATCATCTGAACGATTTGTTCTGACCTACTCTCTTATTATTATTATTGTGTGAAGGATGCTGCTACTTGTCAGGTTTTCATCACCTAAAGATGATTAAACATTATGAGAATAGGTATCCAAGCTAACATCGAAGACAGTATGAAACATAAAGCAGATATTTTCGCATGCGGGGATGCCTGACAGGGTGGGAGGGAACGAAGGGTGGTAGCACGGGTAGGACGCGGGGGATAAGGTGGAATGGGGGAGTGAATGCGAAGGAAGACACGGTGGGGGGAACGCAAGGGGTGGGGCAGAGCGATCATAAAATCTGCGTTTCCCAATAATCGAGCTCGCAATTTGGGTCTTTTCGCCGAGAGGTAGAGAAGAACAGCAAAGCTGCATTACTGACTGAATGGAAGTAAAATATTAATTCTAAAAGCGACGTTTGAATTTTAAGGAACGTATGGAAGAGAAGGCATTCCACGTTATCTAAGAATAGTGGCAGATTTTGACATCTGAGTGTCTGATGGGTGTCATCAGAGTTCAGGTATGTGAGTATATATTTTGCTCTAAGATTCGCGGTCAAAAGAACTCATGAAGGAAAAGACGATGTTCACAGAATGTTTTTAAGATATATGCACTTCATTTTATGCAAAATAACAATGGGGCGTACAGTTTGTTTTGCTTTGGGAAAATTTTGAATTATTTTAAACTTCGTTCCGTTGTTTCAATGTTCTATTTAAATTGTATTGAAGCGGATCACTTTTCCAATGTCATTAGCACGATTTATTTGTCATCGATTGCAAGTAGGTTGGTCCTCTCAAATATATCCATCACTAGAGAATTATTGAACAGTTGGAGTGTAGTTTGGTAGGGTTGCTATAAGATGTTCGTAGAGTGATAATTAATAGCAGTTTTTTGCAATTAGTTTATAATGTTAAGCTTTATTGCATGAGTACGTTTCGTTTTCGAGCGTCGCTTTCGAGCGACGTTAGAAGGGAGTTTTCAAATTTTTACAAATGCAATAGAGCAACTTTATAAACGAGTTGCACACGCATTTTTGTATAACCGCATTATAAATCTTAAAAAGAATCAAATTTAAGTTTAGCGAAACTACTTTCTTGCGACGTCTCGGGTATTTGACATCTTTGTGGGGAAACGAAACGGTGGTCGGGTGTTCCGTTTACCGCTACCTCCCCAAGATTCTCTCGTTGCGATTGGCTGAATGTGAGATGACGCAATCGTTCGTGCCGTAAAATATAATATGCCATCATTTGTGCCGTAAAATGCCCTTTTATAAACAATTTCTTGCAACAAAATATATCGTTTATTATGCTAGCATACAAAAGAGATATTTATCTGTTCGGTATGGTTTATGTAAATGAATTTTTTTAGTCGCTTACCAGTGACTGTAGAGTCACTGATGCACCCCAGCGCCGGTTTTTCCCTCCATTTTCCCTTAGGTATGGAGTTAACGTTTCATCATTTAGGACGATTCCTGACCCCAAATATTCGTTTCATATTTCAACACTTATTGGATGTTTACACAAAAATAGAAACTATTGTCATTCGTGAACTCTTTTTGAAAACCCCGGTTTTCTCTTGCAATCAGGTTTGCCCGTTAACACGATGCAATAAAATGCAACTATCTGCCGATGAAGTCAACAGTTGTGCATTCGTAAAATACTGAATACGGAACTAGTACTTGGACCGCTGGTTCGGAAAATGCTCAAAATGTATCTAACTTTGCTACGACTCAACAAATTGAAAATATTTTAACAAAAAGCTAGAAGAAAATAATTTTAATATATTGCTATTCACATATATTATTAGCTCGTAAATATAAACGAACATTTCTTTAATCTACGATGACCTCCCATCATTGATGTTTATGTACCGGAATAGCATCGTTATGCGACTGTTAATGATCTTTTAGTAGTTAACTTTTCATCTTACTTTGTTTTTATAATATGCATTTGATTGCGGTACATACATTATGTCAATTGCAGAATTTGTAAAAATATTGTTGATAAAGATACAAAGAACGATAATTTCAAGAAATTGTTTTATTATCAGTATGTCTAATAACGTATTGATCTCGATATTGAAAGAATGTTACACAAAACATTTAATAAGATTACGTATGTTAGGAGAATGCGTATTTTTTGTGATCAAAAGACTTTAAAATTCAGGACCGCTGAATTCAGGACTGGGCATAGTTCTGACTGCAAAAGAATCTTCCGCAACTCACAGCACAATTTCTGCATCCATAGTTTACCTCTGCATCCTACTGATGTTTAAATATTGCTGTAATGTTCGCTTGTCCCATTTCCACTGATACCTTAAGCGCATTTATGTTACAGGTTTGGGAATTATGAATGATTTGAATAATTATTTATGCCAGAGAAATTACTCAACAGTTATTCCCTTTTTTGGAGAGGGAAACACGTAGTTTTATATTTATAGCTCTATCAAATATTCAATGCGAGCCTTAAATGAGGATTTATGAGATAATTTTAATTTTGTTCTGCTAATGAATATCCACTAGAGGGCATCAATTTCATCAGCTAAATTGTCGAGGTTGTTTTAGGGCTCGATTAGCACAAAAGTTCATAAAAAAAATGTAAGTTGATTCTGATGTACCTGTTTTACACTGGCACAATTACAGTAATGAATAAAAATGTATTGTATTTCATGCATTGTATAAGTAAATAACGCGCATACTACGCGTGAAATTCGTACACGAATTGTAAAATGTAAAATTCAAACGTTCTTCAAATTGGAACTCATTTCTTGTTTTAGTCTTTTCATTAATCTTGACTTGTTGATTTAAATAGTGATTTTGTTTCTTATTCGTGTAATATTTCTTTTTATTTGTTTATTAAATTCATTCTTAACAATTTCAAAACAAGTTATTCTACTTTTTGACAAATCTATATTTAAATTCTTCAGAAATAAGAATTACATAACGAATTAATGTTATTACATTTCAAATTACAATGTTCTAGTTTTCTTTCTAACAGCTACATAAACCGCAATGAAATATCATTTGGGTATTTCCTTAATCCTAATGCTAATGTTAAACAACCTAATTGTCCACTTATAAACATTTAATCCCTAATCGCAATATGATGGGACAATAGTGTTCTCCGAAACGTATCAATTTTAACGAAGGTAAATGAACCTGCTTTACAAATAAATATTTTAAAAGTCTGTCTAAACACTAGGTGTACCATTGTGAATGTAAACACACTCGTTGATTAGAATTATTGCTAATCAACAATTCCCCTTAGAGTTTAATGCACTTTAATCTGTAAGTGAACGAACTTATTTCTTTAGAGAGACATGCAATTTTATTCAAGGTCAGAATAAAAATTTTATGGATGTTACTACTCCAATGACAGATGTTCTTGGACTCTGCTCTCGTTTTGAGTGTGCCGGCGCACCGTCTGTGGTGGCCATTGCCAGCTACGGCGCGGGGGCGGCGCGGGGGCGGCGCGGGGCGGCGCGGGGCGGCGTCGGGAGGCGTGGGTGACGCTGAGTGGCTCGGGGGCGACGGGGGGTG
Organism: Teleogryllus oceanicus; assembly: GCA_964035755.1. Lineage (NCBI taxonomy): Eukaryota > Metazoa > Arthropoda > Insecta > Orthoptera > Gryllidae > Teleogryllus > Teleogryllus oceanicus. The sequence goes on along the minus strand of CAXIVR010000006.1, from coordinate 90,956,109 downwards.
GGTGGCGGGGGCGGCGCGGGGGCGGAGCTTGGGAGAAGAGACGGCTGACTCCGCAGAGTGGACCTCACTTCGATTCCCGCTTTTCTGCCTGCGACCCACAGATGGCGCCACTAGAGCTCATGCTGCGCTCCGCTCCCAGCTCACAATGACGTCCACTCAGGCAAAAAGTGTTCCGTTGTACCTCTGTTGCGTTTAGAGCAACACGCCGTCGGCCGAAATGTGCGTTCCTGTCGTGGAGTGGAAATTCTTTGCAAAATGAATGGCAGGCTGTGGAAATAAGTGAACAATGAAAACCGACGGACGAATAAAAAACACAGTATTTAAAAATTCATTGAAGTAATCAATGAAAATAAACAGAAGTGAAATGATGTTTGCATTACGAATAGAATTTCAAACTACTCTCAGGTTTATAAATTTTGAAGGAAAGCATATTGCACGCAAAATGGCGTCTTGAAGATTCTTAAACTCGATTCATATTTATTGGAAGTTAAATAATTGAATTAATCAACGTAATTTTCAGAAGATAAATTATTGTACCTATAAGTGAAATTTTTTCAAGTAAATAATAGGGTAACTATGCTTATTGTTGTGAAAAATTTGTTTTAAATGTGTAACGCGGGAGGTGTAATAATACTTCGTGAAGTGTGAGCGTGTGTCTAAAAATAAATGTGTAAACATAGATTTAGGACTACATATCAGTGTAATGTTTGTAACTACATGTGAGTGTAGGTGTCGATGTAATTGTTTCAGTGGTAAGCGTAGTTATTAAATCTTGGTTCAATTGTATGACCAGGTGTAAGTCTGATGATGCGAAGGGATTCGTGATATGGGCCCTTATTTTACTAATGTACTCCGATTGTAATTCTACTCCTCCTGAAATCAGTTGTCTAACATTTTACTTTCTCCCTTTTACTAAGTACGTAGTAAGTTATATAATGCTGCAGTAAATAAACAGATTTTTTGGCAGAAAAACTATAAAGAATTACATTTATTTTCACATCCTGCCATCGTCAATAGATAAACTGTATTAAAATTCGATTTTCTGAAACAACAAACGCAGAGGAATGTTAAGGAATTGCACTCCTAGAATTAGTTTACCGTATGCTATTTAAATATCTTATAATTCGAACGTAGTATCTACTTTTTGAAGATAATATTTTATTGCGGTTGATGTAAGAAATGAACTTAACTCGTTAATGCCCGAATTAACTTTCTTTAGAGTGTGTGTTTAATGTTAGGGGTCCGGGAATGCCCTATAGGCCCTACCTACAATGTTAAATTCAAGGAATATTTTGTTTGAAACTATATACATTTGGAATTGATTTTTTACTACTAGTTTCTTGGCTATATTTTAAATGTTTATCATACAATTTTTAATAAATTTTAATTTTTGTTGTAGATATCAATTTTTAAAAGTGTAGAATATTTACACTCACATTTTTTATTATTATAATCTAGTACATATTAATTTGACAAACTATAAGCAAATTTAAGCCAGCATAAAAACTAGATTTTCATGTCAGACGTTTGTGGGCTCTATTAATATCGTGTCCCAACAAAAACATTTTAGACTCAGTGGGTTAAAAAAGCAGCAAAATCGTAATTTAAAAAGTAAACTTTTTTAGTTGTAAAATACTTGACCTGAACTGGTCATGCCCCTTCAACTTGAACTTAAAGAACTTAACAGTTTTCGTTAAAATATTTAATATCATCTACAACAAAACATTTTAGACTTGGTGCAGTAATTCCTGCTTTCGGTGAGTAACCCAGTTTCCAAGGTGTCATCTGCGTTGGATGTGCTGCTCGCGCGTTGGCCCTAGCAAAAAGGGCGGATAGGCCCCGTGCGCCTGTCGCCCTTTGCGTCCTTCTTGCCGTCGCGTCGTCGTGTGCGCCGCGCCGCCGACATGCGCTCGTGTGGGTGGGCGTGGCCCACGGACCTCTGTCTCTCCTGGCCACTGCTGGTGACAAGCTGAACTGCGCGCGCGTGTCGCCAACGCCCGGCCCTTCTTACACTCCGGCGGTATACAAAATGACGATTGCCGGCACCGGGAGCGGTAGCTCAGTGCATCAACTGATGTCACTGCAGCGCCTCTCACCGGGAGGTCCTACGTTCCCACTCCCCACGGCGGCAGGATTTTCGACACTAGCTTTTCAGCTATTCCGGGAGACCGGTCGGGAGCTTAGAGCTTGTCCCGGCTCGGGCGGTGCCCCGCTGGTGGGAGAGTCCTGGATAGGGGGAAACCCCACTAGCCGACGGTAGGTCGGCGCCGGATCTCGCCATCCAGCGGGGGAAGATCATCTCCCACGAAAAGAAAACATGCACTACCCTAACGGGACTACCAAAGTAGTTGACGCGCCCGGAAACACGAAAAAATCAATCAATCAATCAAAACGATTGCCGGCCTGGATAACCGAGGTCGCCGAGGCTGAAGGGTCGCAGTTCAAATCCCGTCACGAGCATGGATGTTTGTGTGTTCGTGTTGTCCTTACGTGTTCTTTATAGACATCCCCCTACAGTTAAAGCAATCACTGTGGTCGCTGTATGACCGGGGTTTTAAAAAGTGACCTAAAAAGCAACAAACAATGACGATTCAAGTAGTGGTTCTGTGGAATACAAGAAAGAGGAGTAACGGAAACATAAATCTCATTGAATATAATATTTTTACGAATTTGGTGATATTTTGCGGAAAATCTGACACAATAATTTAAAATACATTTGAACTATCTTTTAATCATTTATTGCTACATGTATTTATGATTACATATTTTGATTGAAATGCTGCATTTATTGTGTATAATTACAATTTGTATCTACGATACGATTACTACAACGATATTTATAGGAATATAGGGCAAAAAAGTAAAGAAGTTGGTTTGTTCTCATTGATTAATTCCATAAATGAATGAAAATAAATTCACAAGAGCACCGACGCTTTTATGGATTGATAAAATATTTATACTGATGATGAGGTCGAGGCAATAACATAAAAACTGGCATTTCACACGCGTAAAATAAAAGTCCTAGAATAACCCCAAATAATTAATATGATTCACACGCTGTAATAAAGAACTAAAATGTGTACATAAGAAGTAACAGGAAGTGTATACCCAAACTGAGAAGTGTTTGAATTTACACATTTGTTTTCCTCTGACTTTCAAAAACCACAAAAATTATGTTTAGCCCCATCGTCTTCCGACCCCTTCAGTTATGAAGCTCATGAAATCCCCCGCATGAAAGCGATAACCAAGTATAATGTCATCGTCCTAGTCTAGGAACAGTGTCTGCTAATTCTCTGAACAATTACCGGGCAACATTAGGCGTCCAACTGAGCGAAATGGCTCAGGGACTAACGCGCTGACTTCGCATTCGGGAGGTCCGGGTTCAATCGCTGTGCCGGCCATACTCACCGGGATTTTCCGTGGTTACCCTCAGCCATCCAGGTGAATGCTCGAATGGTACTACTGAAAGGCCACGACCGCCAGACCGACGTCGCTACCCGAATTCGTTAACCACGTGAAATCACGAAGGTTAAGTGAATTCGAGACATCGCGGGTTTCTGGTTGGGTGACCGACTGGAAACACCGCGATGTAACGGTGCAGAGGCCAAATGCCCTTTACGGGACATATAGTAGCTAAATACAAGTACAAATGAGGCGTCCAGGGGCTGGACTCCTGGCAACACGCTCTAATTTCGCGGCTTCGCTTTTAGCGCCCGTCTGCGTAGCCGGCGTCGAAAGCGCCTCCGCTCAACGCGACGCGACACGACGCGACGCTCGCAGCAGGTTGACAGCCGGCGGCGGCGCTGCGCGAGGCGGATTCCCTTCCCCTTCCCTCCCCTCTGCCCCCTCCACAACCCCCCCTTCCGTCCTTGCCCCGCCTCGCCCCCGTGCGCCAGGTCGCGTAATTAATTACTCGCATTAAAACAGAGATAAGGCTGAATGCGGAGACATTTAAAATTAATGAGTGAATTAATTAATTTGTATGGCGCACTAAGTCCTAAAATAATTAATGCGTATGTCTACGCGCCTGCCTGCCTGGCTGCCTGCCTGCGCTCTCTTACATGGATAGTGAAACTCGCTGCCGTGACGACTGCTTCTCTTCTGATCACTTGAGCCCCGTGACCCGGTTCTTGAGAACCGGTAACCGAGTGCTACTAAACCGGAAACCGAAAATCGGGTTGTGCGAGTGAAAACGTAGGTCCGAAAATTGAGGTTCGGCAACAAAGCATCCACATTCTGTACACGAAAACCGGGGACCATATCCGAGTCTTTCTTGCCTCGGAAAGCCCAATATTAAACTCCGCGGCCTAGCAACTTGCGCGCTGGACAAATTTCCTTTTCGGCAGGCTCTCATCCACGGGACGTAATGAAGCAGAAAGGGGCGGAGAATTTACCCATTTTGTTATTCCGGCTATTCTCCTCTACACAGATGTTAAATTAATTATGCTGTTTTGCCTAATCTTCATTATACGACCCGGCTGAATAGTTGGGTAAGTACTTTTTATCTCCTTGGAGCTCCCTTTGAGGACGAAGAGCTGAAGGGCGGAGGGCTGAAGGGCGAAGTTGATGAAAGTGGTTGCGGGCGCGAGTGGGTGCCTGGCGGAGGCATCAGGGTCGGACGCGGGAGCTCCCTTGGCGCAGCCAAATTGCCACGCAGCTTATGAAGGCAGCGCCCCTTTTGTTGCGGGGTCTGCTTCGAGGAACACTAACCACAAAGGCGCGAGTTATTTGTGGTTACTGTATGTAAAACAGTTCACAAAATCCCTCTGATGTAATATATGGGTATGACTGCAGCACAACGTATGATGACATAAATGTTGTGCAATGTCACCTACGTCGTATTAATTATCTTGTTTAGCACTGGAGCTAAATAATATTCATATTAAAGTGGATGACCTTTTAATAAGTCATTTAAAAGTTTACTTGAATTAATTTTTTTCTCAAAAGTTAGAAGGTATATTTGTTAGGTAATAATTGATTATCCAAAATACACATCTTTTGAGAATTAACAATATTTTTTTATTTTTAATTATTACTTTTTAAGCACTCCAAACATCATCCTTAGTAGTGTACTATTAAATTCAATAAAGTGCATTGACTAATTATCGTTTGCTTCAAACATTTTTACTTTCCCGTGAACGTACGTATATATGAAGTAATAAACGACACGAAAAATCTATTTCGAGATTTCAACGGAAACACGCGTTTTCTGATACCGAAAAAGGGTTTTTTAAACGCATGCCCGTCTGTGCACCTAAACCAGACGTAGGATTATTTTCAAAAATGGATATTTCCCGATCGATTCGGCTCCATTCGAAGCTTTACAATTTTGAAAAAGATTCTTTAAAATTTGGGGACACTTTACATGAAGTCCGTGAGGCATTTTCAAAATTTTCTCTAAGATGGCTCCTATTTTTTTTCTTTAAATTTCTTGTCAGAATAGACCGAAATACAAATACAAAAGTGGCATATGTCCGATTTTCACTGTTATCTCTAAATTTTCGAAACTTTCAAAAGTTTGAATTTTTCGGCGTCTTCCTACAACTATAAATATAAAGATAGAGATTTGCTCGTAAAATATTTTTTTCTCCGTAGTTAATTCTTTCATTAAGATCGTGCAATTAAAAAAATAGTGGTTGTTTCATACATTATCGCATTTGTGAATGGAACTGCTTCAAATGATTTTTTAAATTTCTCAAAAACTCAAAATATTTCTGTGAAAAATTAAATTTCACATTTATAGTAAGGTTTAAACGCCAGTTTCTCAAAAACGGCTCCAAATTTGTCAACAAAAATTTCCTTTTATGACATGGTTTTACTCTTCTATAGTATTCTTAAAGTAATACGTCGGTTCCACTATTAGGAACCCAAAAGTTGACGAAATTAAAAACGAAAAAACATACTTTGGTCGGCTATAGATGACAGCTGGCTAAGGATATGAAAAACTACCCCATACCAAAGAAATTAGAAATCTAACTACTACGAGAAAGTTTGATCCATTCTGCAGCACCACTATCACTAATTATATCTGATATGGATTACTGTTGCACAGAATGATATGGAAACCCGTAAGTTATCATATGTCATTAAAAAGACATAATACGGTGACGCGGAAAAAGTAATTCCAGCTCGAATAAAATATAATCTACAGTTTGTGTTCCGAAATGTGCAATTATTCATGGAAGTTTGTGGGTCGCTTTCCACTGACGGATTAATGAATTGATCAATCAACAAATCAATTATTTATGCCCCGAACTAGGTCTGCTGTCCACGCCAGTAATTTTGAAGTAGGCTGTTGTGTGGAGGGCTACTGCAGGTTCGTTCCGTTCCCTTGATCGATTAGTCCAACAACACACAAAGCATTTTTTAGATACTATGTATTAAAACAGTAAAATTTTGCGCCAACGGTTTGTCAATATTTTCATAATCCTTACGAGAGCTGTCAAAATATTGTGAATGTATATTTAAGGTGAAGTTTACTGATAAAAATTGCAGAGTATTCGAACTATTAAAAGCACAGAGCTTATCGTAGTTATATCAGGATGCAGAAACTCTTGGTAAATATGTTGCTGCTTTTGCTGCTAACTGTGGCAGAATTTTTATTAGTTAGGTATATATGAGATTCCGAAAACATAATCGCAATAGCAAATTATTATTAAATTGCCTATACTCATAATTGATTGAAAATTGGTGAACATTGATTTCTGAATTCTAAATTTCAAATTTAATAATTTTAGATATTTCTTCTCTTGACTCAACAAAATAATATTTTGATGGTATTAACTAGCGACATTTGTACTACGTTCTGTTAGTATTAAAGGCATGCACTTTTCCAAAAAGACTATCCCCAAAAAATAAAGTAACAATAAATATTTGACCGAGATTAATTTCTTCAAATAAACATTATTTAGCTTTATCGGTTCAAAGTTTACGAGTAAGATAATTACTTATGAAATATGTGCATTGCTTAAAGAATGAGACTGCTGAAAATATTGCTTCAAGGAGGAAAATATTGTTCTTTTCTGGACATTTTTGATTGTATAAAATAAATGACTTATATTCTATTAGGTCTAATTTATTTATTTACAAAAAAGCTGGGAGACGTGAGTAAATACGTTTACATTCATGTTCAGAAGTACAAGAACGTCACATCCCAGCATTTACTAAGTAAATGGTAGGAGAGGTGGCCGAAAATCTACAATTGACACGAGTGTCATTGAATAAAAAATACGTTGTTATAATAATTATTTAATGATAATATTCAAATATATAGAATGCAAATATGAATAATTTATACTTTTTGTACAAGTGAGAAGAATTTTTAATTCATTTCATGATTTATAAACATGATAATTCTTTTCAACAGATTGTAAAGAAGACGTATGTATTTCGGTGTAATGAGAATTCATGATATTGGTCAAAAGCTCTAGTGGAGTGAGTGAATGAATCGTAAATAGGTTTAGATGAAACCGCACACCACTGATTCGACCACAATCATATTAAGCACACAATTAGCGGTCAAAGTGGTCAAGTTGTATTGAAACTAAAATCTTGAAATTAGTAACTTAAAGAATAGTAACTGTGTGTCTCCTACAAGTAAAACCTATACTCTAGACCGCACAGATGTCCGGTGACAATGACGAATGACCACACACTAATGGTTCAAAAAGGAGTTTACATTGATTTATTTATGATTTCTAGATGTAAGCTCCTGTAACCGACTAATACAAGTTATCGAAATAATTATGTTTTTAATGGTATTGGTTGTGGATTTCCTGACACGCGGAGTGCATTTAACCACACGGCGAGTTTTTCGCATGTTTTTATATCAGAATTACAATAAGAGCAACGAACTAGAAAATTGAGTACTGAAATAAATATGTTGAGATGTATTAATATTCGATTTTAAAATTAGATTTTTAAATTTCGTATGTTAATGTATGCACAACGCCTGACTGCAACTTCGTAATAATCGAGTCATAATACACTTCAGTATATGAAAAAAGCATTCTGGAAAATGAAAATAAAATTTAACTGGCATATTCCCCATGAGTGGTTTAATTATGACAATAAAATGTTCAACACATTGTTTTGTAATTTAGTGTGCCTTTGAAATTTAATTTCTTGTTTGTCTCTGTGACTTTTGCTTTTGGGAATTGAAGGGTACCTAATAAAACATTCAGCAATTGCTGGATAGTTTCAGGGGAGTAGAAAAATTGAAGCAAATTCCTTTTCACTATAGATGAGGGTACTGGTCATGTAAACTTCAACTCCGATAATTCACTTCAATAACTTCATTCAAAACCTAATATTTATACACCTTCCCCTTCTAATCGTCCGCCCCATAACGATTATACTTGCTTATAATCCGTATATTGAGATATTTTCCCGATAGGTGTTGATGTTCAATTAGTAGGAATATGCTAGATATGTTTCATGTGAGATCAATTCTTGTCGTGTGACAATAAAAATAGTTTTCACCCACAAGGAAAATAACTATTAAAATTAACAAACAACTCTTCTATTATTATTAATAAATGTATTTCCTTCCAGTTCTGATCGTAGAAGAAAATATGGAATGAAGTACAATTCTTCCCCTAGTTCGTATAATATAACACCTTTAACCTGTGCAGTGGTTTGCTTTTATAAACAGACACTTGCTTTATTACAACTTTGACATTTTTTTTATTCTTCCTAAGTAATGAGGGATATATTGAATTCAGTGAAAAGGTATGTTTGGTACTTTTTATTCCAGATTTGGAAAACTTTACACTATTCACATTTGCTACACAAAACGTTGAGCAGAAATTATGAAATTAATATCCACAACTTTCGATACTGTGAGAATTATAAAGTGCGTCGAGGTTGACGTTCGTCGCACTGTTCTCCGTGGTGGATCTGTGTCCGGTCATTGTTGTTGTCCTATCAGAGTCCCTAGCAAATGGATTCCCTTGCGCTTTTTATTCTTCCAACCCTCTGCTAAACGTGTGCGCGTGTTGTTTGCAGGGCCGCCCGGTTTTTTCCCAAGGTTCCCTTCCTTATTCTTTCCGCCTTGCTAAACGCGCGTGTGTGTTGCAGGGTGGCGAACGTGAGCGGGTGGGGCCGGTGCCCGCCGGCGACGCAGCGCTCCCTGCTGGTGTTCGCGCGCCGCGACGCCCCGCGTCGCCGCCTGCTGGCCGAGGCGCCGCCGGCCGCCTGGAGCCCCGACGCGGACAGCGCCGCCTGGAGCGCCGTCGGTGAGTCTCACCCGCGCACGCGCTCCGGATGATCGCTCACCGCCCCAAAGACGGCCCACCTGGATTTTTTTTTTCAATTTCATTTTATTTTATTGTTTTGTTGGATGTACATAGGTCATTTTCCTGCTGGCCGAGGCGCCGCCGCCTATATTTAAAACTTATTTCTAAGACTTAAATCTAACATAAGGTTGAGGATGCCTTATTGGGTCCTCTATTCTAGTTCAAAGTCGGAGAAGGTTTTGAGGGATATATTGTAGGGGTATCTGTTTTTTATTCTGGTATGGTTCGGGTTTTTAGCGAGTCTAAAGGTTGCAAGGGAAGAGATTTGAGATAAATAATAATAAAAGTTGGTGGCTAAGTATGTGATGTGATGTTCAATGAGTTCTAAGTTGAGTTTTTTGTGAAGCTGATGATTCGTGACAAACCACGGTGCATTGGTAATGGCTCTGAGAAATTGGTTCTGAATAATTTGTAATTTTTTTAGATTGGTTTTTGCGGAATTTATTCAGATGGGACAAGCATATAGCAGTAGCGGTCTTAGAATGGTTTTGTATATTGCAATTGAGGAATGATATGGTAATGGACTGTTTCTATAGATTAAAGGTTTTAATCGCAGTAGTTTTATTTTAATCTGTTTTACTTTACCCACCTGGACGGCCGAGGTGAGAAGAGCGTGTGCCGAGGCAGCGCCTCGGTCCGGAGGGTCGCGGATTCGAGTCCTGCCGTGGGCATGGTTGCTTGTTCCTTGTCTTTCGTGTACGCGTGTTGTTGCGGAAGGCCTTGTGAACCTGCTGACCACAAGCCGAGAAGCCCGCGTGTGACTAGTGCAAAGGTTAATGTGTCCCTACGAGGGACATATTTGTACCCGGCGCGGACAGCCGAAATGGGCATCCCCTGAAACTGAAAAAAAACAACACAAAAAACAGGAAGAATAAAGAGAGAACTTACAACCTCAAAGATGCAACACTGCAGTCCACCCGAATAACGTTTACTCGGATTTAAACACAGGGGCACTTCAAGGTCGAGAATGAGACATCGCCATCCAATCGAGAGCTTAGTTACGACTTAATTATTTTGTATTGGAGCTTTCGATTGGATGAAAATTCCCCCCTCTCTCTCTCTCTCTCTCTCTCTCTCTCCTCTGTCTCCGTTACTCTCTCTCTCTCTCTGTCTCTCTCTCTGTCTCTCTCTCTTTCTCTTTATTTCTTTTACTGTAAGTAGTTGGTCGATTAATAAACTCTTTCTCTATCACAGAAATATTGTAGCTAATACTGTTTTAGACGATGCTTCGAACCGTCGGAAGTCATTAACATTATGGCTATTAGGGAAGAGGTAGGGTCCAGAATCTCCACTCTCTGTCCTTTACCCTAAAAAGTTCAACTAAAGGTAGCAATGAGCTTTCTGAGTAACATTTGATAACAAAAAAGTTGTTGGTTTCTACTTCATAGAAACTATGAATGTGCTGCGGCAAACGAGTAACAAATTTGATTTTCCAATACATGCCGTAGAAATAACTATCTTCCCATTTTCTCTGACTTACTACAGTGGAAGATGAAGAAAATGTGCACATATAGTAGGCTAAGTGGCATAACACTCTCAGTTCAATTGCAAACACAGAATTGAAACGACAAAGCTGAAGGTCACAGAACCAAATACCTGGGCCTCCAAAGAGTTTTGACAGTCATCATAAACGTTGTATATAAGAAGAAGGAACTGCATGTTGCATCATTGCACCTGTCGGAAACGCTAGTGTAGACTGTCCGAGGTGGTGAATATTATGAAAACGGCACATTTGTGGATGATTAATATGAAATAGAAAAAAATCTTAGAAATAACATTTCTCATTCTAACCATAGAGGAAGAATTGGTAAAGTGTGTAAATGGAGAGGGACAACACGAGATGATTCTCTTTCTCGTTGTCAAGCAAAATTCGTGGATGCAAAATTCTTTGATATATAACTCTCTCTGATAAGCACTATGTGACTGCTTTGCTCGCAATGCGCTTGCAGCAAAGGATCCACGAAACAGAGCTGGTGAGTATTCATTAGAATAGTTGGCTGGTTTTTGCACTCCGTATGAGCTCCACATATCTCCCATATTATTATTATTGTTATTATTATTACTATTATTATTATTATTGTTATTATTATTGTTATTATTATTACTATTATTATTACAACTATTATTGTTACTACTATTTTACCATTAATTCCAATGAATAACATGGGGGTGTTAAAAGAAGGGATCTCATATTGTTTTCTGGGGTTTCTTATTACCTGAGGAAAGTCGACACAGTGCCTTACGGACCGCGCGCAATCTTTCCTTCCTCGCCCTTGAGCCTCCTGACCTCTTACACACACACGCACGCGTACACGCTTAGAGATTGACCTAGCTGGAACGGTGCCCCGCTGGGGACAGATACCTGAGGAGGGAAGGTCTCCCATACGCCAACGTGTAGATTGGCTCCCGATTTGACGTTGTAGAGGGGGCTCCAGATTTGATTTCACAGACCGTCATCTTTCAGGATCTAACAAGCACTATACTCTCGAGATTAATGTCTATGTTATTTGATGCTTCTGGAAACTCTAAATAAGTACTCACTCCAGCCGTACTTCAGTGTTGATAGTAAGACAAAAAACAAACAAACAAACCGTTTGATCATTTTAAAATTACTCTAAGGTTCTATAACGCATCTTGTACGACGTTTCTCAATATTGAGCTCACTGCTGCAAAATGCGCGATGTTATACGTTTTTACTTGTATTGTGAGTTTATGTAATGACCAACGTCTCAGATGCCACTTTGTTTACTATATCAAAGTGGAGGGAAAATTGAGAAAAAATCTTCATTTTCTTCGAGTTTAGTCAACTCTTTGTTGGTGCCTCATGACGAGAAAGATTCTCATGTAGTATCTCATAACGCGTTTTTTGTTTTTATTTGTGTCATCATTGACATGAAACTTTAATGTTGTACAAGGTTGTGATTAAATTGCTATTTTTCATTTTTCAAATTGTCTCTGTTGTGTTTAGGATACCAGGAAGCTGTGAATGTAGCTTAAAAATATACGTATACATAGGTATTTTTACGTTTCTGACGTAAAATATTTCTTCTTATTTATGATCACACACAATATGTTCTGTTCGGAGTAAATTGCAAAAAATCTTTCATAATACGAACAATCACATTTCATTAAAATTCATAACACTGCAATGTACGTGACTTACTGCTGAAAACCCTCTCTAATGAATTCAGACCAGTCCATAATAATATGTTCAAAATAACAAAACTAATAGATTTTATAGTTAACAACGGACGTATATTAAAATAATAAATCCATGTCAAAAGCATTCAACATGCCTTCATTTACGGTCCCTATAATTGAGTCGAAGCGAATCAAAATCAAAATATTTCATTGTCTACGACGGAAAACAGTTTCTGCAACATTTGTATGGTACGAAATACTTCCGCGAACTAATTACTTATGGCCACTGACCATCCGCATCTGATATTTCTATTTTCTGTATTTTTTGTTATTACAATGGAAGCCAACGAATATTTCTCGAAAAGCGATTACCAAATTGCCCTGCGAACTCTGTGCACATTTCCCTGCGCATATATTTAACCCGTTCGCAAAACCAACAGATGGAATGTATACAAATGAAGTGCGGGCTGGGGTGGGCTCGCTCCACAGATTATGCACATCAAACATGCGCATTTATGCAGCGCGGTTATTATGTGAATTAGGTTTTCTTTGGGAAGGAATTTTATCCAATTTTGCACGTGTGAACTATTAGCGCGCGTTTCGCACGCTTCAGTCATCGGTTAGTCGGATGGACGCGCGCGGAACGGGGGCGGATGCTCGTCCGGGAGGGAGGCGGGCCATTCGATTGCGCTGGGGTGCAATTGGACGGACGGGAATTTGAGCATGAGACAGCCATTATCCACATATCACTCTCCGCTTGGCGGCTGTGGGAGCCAGCAGCTGCTGCCGAGGCGTGAAAGACTCCGGCTCCCTCGCTATCTCATCCCGCCTATCTCTTCACCCATTGATACCGACCACCCTCACCCCATGCCACCCTCCTCATCCCGATGCCCTCGTCCCCCCCCCCCCCGCCTTCTCGCTCACTCTCCCTTCGCCCCCTCCTCCCCTCGCCACCGCCCTCTCAACCCTTCGCCCTTCGCCCCTTCTCCTCTCGCCTCCGCCCTCTCATCCCTTCGCCTTCATGACCCCATCGCTCCCCCCCCTTCCCCATCACTCCTCTCCATCGCCCCTCTCCATCACCCCTCCCCAATCGCCCTCCCACATCGCCCTCCTCAATCGCCCTCCCCTTCGACCCATCACCCCTTCTCTCAAAGCCCCATTGCCCATTGTCCTCTCCATCGCTCCCTCGCTCCCCGCACCCTCCCCCTTTCCCCCTCGTCCCTCCCCCTTCCACCCTTCGCCCCCTCACCTCTCGTTCCCCGCCCCATTTCCTGCGCACCACGCCCACTCATCCCTTTCGATCTCTTTCCACCTCGTCCCGTCGCCTCTTTACAGCCTCGTTCCCGATATTCCATTGCCCCTGCTCCGTTTACCCACGTTTCTTGTCCCTATACTCCCTCACCCCGACACGCACTCACGACTGTGTCACCATACAACCAAACTCTCTCGTCACCATGCGTGGTGACGAGAGAGTCTTCCTACCTCACCCCAGTGCCTACCACTTTTCGTCGTTCAAATTTAGTCCGGGGTTTCGAAAGAAAACATTGAATAAAATATTTTATTGAAGTAGATACCAGGTATGATTTTCTAAATATAAATATGTCTTGGATTTCATTATCTAAAATTATTAAAGAATCATAGAAAGTATACATTATTAGTTCACATTCCAGTTCCTATTACATTGCTTCAAAATTTACTACGGCTACATGGTGGAGCATATTTGGGAAGCATATAAATAATTAACACCCAAAGAATTCTGGCTTGTTACTCTCATTTTCATTTTTAGGTATTGTAATTATTGACAGCGGGAAGAGAAAAAAGACTAAACATACAGCATGTAAACACATGTTTTATCTTTTTCATAATCTTCCACGACGAAATCCAATTGCTAGCAATACTGAAATATTATTTATTTCTTACAATTCCAAAACCGCCCGACACGTGTACTCGCACACATGCGCATTCTCAGACACGCACACACACGCACATTCCATCTCGTTTAAAATTGGGCGTGGGCGCCGCCGAATATTCGCTGTTCGCAGGTGCGTGATGAACGACTGCAGGGCAAAAACAAGAGACGCCTCCGCCCGCCGCCCCCGCCCTCGCGCGCTCTCCGCTGACGTTGAGAAACTCGAGCGGCGCGTCTCCGCGGCTGGCAATCGCCGAAAGTACCCGGAGCTCTTTCTTCCACGCAGGGCGCGCGGCTGGATTTGATTGCCCGCAACGCTCCCACGTTCCCAACAGGGAAAGTGGAATAGGAGAAATGAAGAAAAGAAATTAAGATAAATCGAGAAACAGAATGATACAGTTGCGCAAAATCTCTGAAATGAATTGAATGAGAGAATTGCTAAAAATGACTACTCTCACTGACAACGTTAGCACATCCTTTCATAGTATAATCAGAAATGCAGATCTTTTCAAATTTCTTACATTTTTATTGATAAAAGTTTCATTACAATGTTGCAACATTTATTTAAACATTTTGTAATATATATATATATATATATATATATATATATATATATATATATATATATATATATATATATATATATATATTACGAACCACAACCATGTTCTAACAAAGAAAAACTTTACAATGCCAGCCACATCCTTTACTATTTTTAGTTCTCATTTACTTATTTCATTTTCAATAACACTACTAGTTTAAACCAATTTTAACTTGTTCTCGCATTTATCTTCATTTCAGTGCTCGTAATTTATTTAAAATGAAGTAAACGTTGTCAAAACGTCCAAAATAGTATTTATGTCCTACAGTTGCATGAGAGATAGAGCATTTTGTGAAGTTTGTTATTAGCTCCAAGAGAACCAATGACCCACTAGTAGTAGTTTAAACCCAAAAAGTGAATTATAAATACAGTATATAATAACAGGAATTTACAATCTGAGATAAGCTCACGGCAACAACTGTTACCCTGAAATGACTAGCAGGGATTTCATAAGGTTCCTACGCTGGCGAATTTTCGACAGATAGCTAGGTTGAATTCAACTACTGTCTGGCAAACGATTCCTGCTCCCATCTGATCTAATAGGTATTTTTTTGTGGTTTCTTCGATTAATATCAGGCGAGTATCAGAAAAATACTTTAACAAAGGGCCACGGACCGATCTTTCATTTCTCATTCCTCTCTCTCATCTTCGCTTATTCTTTCACTACACTACCTTACAAGTCGGGAGCCCAGACGGGAACTTTAAGCTTGTCCCATCTGGGACGGTGGCACTCCTGATGGGGGAATCCCCCGCAAGCCAACGTGCAGGTCGGTGCTGGATATCACACACTAGCGGGGAAGGAACACCACCATCTCTCGGATGTAATTTAAACTACACTGAAGGGACTAATGACCGTAGCAATTGACAAGCTCGGAACCACAAACGAATAAATGAATTAAAAAATCGAGGAATGGTAATAGTATTCAAACTTTGAGACACAAAGTGGAATCATTTTGGTGCCGTCAACATTTAAAATCATAAAATATTTTTTTTCCTTTCATTGTGCATATTTTGGTAATTTTATTTCGTGCTGATGATATCTCATTATCACTTTAAATTTAACCTCTGTTATTTCATTAAAATACACATTTTCATTAAATTAGTCAGTACCTGCATGCGTAATTCCATTGCGATAATTTTATCAATTGATGTGAGTGTGTTTTCAATCATAATTTCATTCCCGAGACCTGAAGGAAAATTATTAACATCCATATTAGTGTTCTGAAATGAAAAATGAGATAATTTGATATCTAAAAGAGTTGGAAAACGTATTTTTTAAATTAAATTTTTAAAGCCAATTTAGTAACTTTGATGTCCTGTCAGAAAATATATTTATTAAATAATGATAAAAATGTTGAAGAATATAAAAACTCAGTATATTGTCCTAAAATATTTTTCTTGGTGGTATTCATTATGTATGTTCTTATACAGTACCTCACACATTAACCACTTTAATAATTTTATTGTATATGTCAATATTTGTACGGAGAAATAGAAAATGTTTAGTGCAACTGTAACGTTTAGTATATTGTGTTGACTTTCTACTTGAAGGAACGACTGTTTAACTTTCATCTGTTTAACTGTCATCGGTCAACTTTTCATCTGTTTAACACGTAATCATATTTGCCGTCGCGCAACTACAGACTCTATAAGGTAGGAGTCTTCAACTATATGTTAACGTAACTCATCGTAAATACTTTCAAAAACTGTGAAGTGATTCTCGTCGTTGTCGCGGCGATGAGTGCGCAGAGCTCAGCCGGTGCGTTTACGGAGGTGCGGAGTCGCCAGCGCCGAGCCCTCGCCGCAGCGCTCATCCCGCGGAAAGGGAGAGGCGCCAGACGCCAGCTATTCCGGCCCGCATAGTTCCGTCCACGCCTCTGCGGCCACGCGCTCTCTCATTATTTCATCCAGCCCTTTCCTCTCCCATCCTGTTTCATTCCACCCTGTTCCCTTCTACACTACTCCCTTCCATCCTGCTCCCTTTTGCCCTGCTCTCTTCCACCGTGGCTCCCATCCACCCTGCTCTCTTCCGCCCTGCTCCCTCTCGCCATGCTCCCTTCCACCATGCTCCCTTCCGCCATGCTCCCTTCCGCCCCCTTCCGCCTGCTCCCTTCCACCTGCTCCCTTCCGCCTGCTCCCTTCCGCCATGCTCCCTTCCACCATCCTCCCTCCCGCCTTGATCCCTTCCCTGTCTTGAGCCCATTCCCTGCTCCCTCACTTTTTTCCTTCTCCCCTCCCCCCCCTCCTGATTCCTTTCACTCTCCTCCCTTCCGCCTAGTTTCATTGAGCCCGTTTACCTCCCGTCCGGTTTCCGGTTCAGAGAACAGGGCGGAAGGAAGATAGGGGGAAGGGAAAAAGGTGGGTTCCCAACCGCCATTTCCTCATCCTCAGTTTCCTCACGATTCACTCTTCCCGGGCTGATTCTTACCGGCCTCTTTCTTCCTGACTTGTTCCCTCCTCCCTTCCTCTCACTCCTACGACCATCCCCTTTTGTCACTGCCACAGCCAAAGCTATCTACCTCAACCCGCGATCGCCCCGCTACCTCTCCGCAGCTACTCAGCTCCTGCTCCCTTCTCATCATCCTTCGCACCTTTTTCCTCCCCCTCAAATCTCCCACAACCTGCTCCTGACCATTTCTCACTCACGCCCGTCCCGCTCAAACCCCCCGCTCCCGGCCCGCTCCCGGCCCGCTCCCGTCACGCTCTCGTTTTATTTGCCCACATTTGCCCGCCGTCGCGACAACCTGCGTCCGTCCGATCCGCTTCACCGGTGACCGCTCACCTCTTCCTCGACCCTGACCCGACCCCATGCCGGTCCCGAATCCATGCCCGTCACAGTCTCTGCTCCCGTCCTGTCTCCATCTCCATCTTAGTCCGTCCGTCCGTCGTCCGTCCTCGTCCTGTCCTGTCCTGTCCTGTCCTGTCTCCTGTCCTGTCCGTCCTGTCCTGTCCGTCCTGTCCTGTCCTGTCCGTCCTCTGTCCTCGTCTCGTCCTGTCCTCCTGTCCTGTCCTGTCCTGTTTCCCGTCCGTCCTGTCCTGTCTCTGTCCTGTCCGTCCTGTCTCCTGTCTCTGTCCTCGTCCTGTCTCTGTCCTGTCTCTGTCTCTGTCCTGTCCTGTCCTGTCCGTCCTGTCCTGTCCTGTCCTGTCTCTGTCCTGTCCTCTCCGTCCTGTCCTGTCCTGTCCTGTCCTGTCGTCCTGTCCTCCGTCCGTCCCGTCCTGTCCGTCCGTCCGTCTCCTTCATTATCCCTGCCTTCGCCCCCGTCATTTTCTCCGTCCCCGTCAGTCTCCATCTCTGCTCACGGTTTCTACCCCTGCCTGCGCATCCGCCCGTCGGCCGGCTCTCCCGCCAGCGCCGCGCGTCCATCGCGACAGTCCACTCCCGCCCTGCGCGATGCCCCTGGCGAGAGTTGGCGGCACACAGGAGCCCCGGCTGCGACCACTCGGCCTGCGCTGAAAGGGAGGAGCCGCGATTCGCACAGTGTGCCCGAACGACGCTTAGACCAAACGGGTTGCATCTCGCATTTCCTCCAAAGTTGGCTATTCGATTCAACCGACAAGGAAAAAGGCGAAATGTAATAAACTATCATTTCTGTTATTTTTTAATTATTTCACAGCTTCGTTTCACATTAAATGCCAATTTTCATGGCGAGAGTCGTACAAATTACCTTGTAGTAACATGTCGCTTTGATACAAAGAAAAATATAGAATGTTAGGAAATATTTATATTTTTGCAGTGTGCATGGTAGACCACTCTGAATTGCAAGATTATCGTTTCTTTAATTCAAAAGTGAATCCAAAAATGCAAATTTGTGACGCGGAAAGTTAATTGTTTCTAATTAATAGCTCTGAGGTACTAAATATATATCTTAATGAAAGGGGAGGAGGTAACATCACATTTGTCTGGAGAAGGGAAATTAAATCACATGGTCGTTTTTTCAGAATCGTAATATGTTTCAGGAATGTGAATAATTATTTACCGTTTCAAACCTTTATGGCAGAGTAAAGCATCTGTTCTATGATGCATAAACGCTGTTGCCGATACAAACGCCACTAGAACAAGTAGACGAAGAAGAAAGTAATGAAGATGAGGGAAAAGATTGAAAATTTTAAAAATATGAAGAAATAAAAAAGATTAATAGAAAAATGGAAATGGAAACAAGAAAAATTAGAAAAAGAAGAAGAGTAAACAATCAGACAAGCATTCCTTTTCTCCACAATTGTTTTAATTATGCAAAAAATCTTTATAATGCAGAAAACACAAAAAATGACGAATCGATTTCTTAGAATTCCTAATGTCCTTAATCTTTACTTACGAAAGGTTCTTAACCTAACTGATTTTCTCATTTGATTGCTGTTTTCTTCAGGTCGCCCGTGGCCCCGTTTCGGCCCATAGTGCGCCGCTGCTCTTTTTGCGTTCCACGGCCGCCTGCAAAGCAGTTTTGCGCGAGCGCGGGCGGGCGGGCGGCCTGAGGCTCGCCGGCCGGCCGACGCCCCCCGCCGCTCTAAGGCGAGCTCGAGTACGTGCGGGCCCTGCCGGGCAGGAGCGGGGCCTTCCGCTTCTGTTGGGCTTTGAAATAAACATCGGAATTCCGCGTATGTGGCCCAGGGCAATGCCTGTGTTCTGCGCGAGAGAAGAATTTGGACCTTATTACGTAGAATTATTACAAGGGCAGAAAATGGAAAAAGACTAACATTTTTTCTGTCATTCCATTTAAAATATAGATTATTAAATGGCAGTGATTTGATGGAGTTAAGTTATCTACCGTCAAGTGAGACACACTTCGTCAGCAATAGTTGAGGTACCTTATCCGGTTATATTGTAACACCGTTGTTCCTTGAAGTTGAAGTGTTTAGCCATTAAGAAAATAATTACGTTCGTCTATTCGCCATTAGCTTCATAAGCACGTCATCAGTTTCCCAAGCACTCTGAAGCGTATTTATTTTTCCCTTTCTGTCATCAGAAAAAGTATTCATAGGACATAAATGAATGCTAATTTAAATGTAAGTTATATTTAAACACGTTGTTTTATACATGGTATAAAACATGGTATACATACATGGTATTACTGTTTCAGTTCATTGCTTTTTTGTACACAATTATAAATATGTATGTTAACCTTCTTCAGGCCATATTTTTGTATTAACAGAACTTCATTCAAACTATCGGTTTAATACAAAGAACGATCCCACATTTACGCCTAAGACATCCGAAACTTTCGACAAATACGCAAATTCACGCTCAACACCAAATTAATCACAATCACTTGAGCGATTGCTTGTTTGTTCCTGGCAATATTTAAGAAATATAATCCCTTGATTGCTAGTCTACGTTATTGTACGGAGGATACAAGTTACGGATACTCTGACTTAGGTCGAAATATTTTTTTGGTGGAGAAACATTGGTCTGTATTATGCACTCGAGCTCAATGTGAATGAAAATAATTCAATTAAAAACGCTTGAGTATCGCAACAAAGCATACAGCTTACATCTATTTCACATTAATACTACTGTTTCCAAATGCAGAAGTCGTATTCTAATGTACCTACATAGACATATAAAATCATTTCAAATACAGTGAAGTATTGAATGTCCATTATGGCCTAACTTGATTTTTGTAATGTGACTTACTGAATGATTTTTGAAAGTTTGTAGTAATTCTATCATTGTTTTAAAATTTTATTTTGTTGGTATTCTAATCGTTATTTTCCAAATTTGGCTTCGGACGAAGGCAATAGCATTTGCTCTTGAAATTGTGACAGATAAATACATTTATTTTGTGAAGAACGTATGAATAAAATCTAATTATAAATGACATTTAAATGAACAATTTTCGAGAATTTCATCTCATTTCCACATGCAACTCTTTTGGATCTTTTTGCTTTGACAGGCACAAAAACCAATAGCAACTAAAAGTAAATGCATTTCTCATTATATACCTGAAGTGAATGACGTACAAAATTATACAAAAGTAAAAACATACTTTTCAAACATTCTCAAACTGAGAATCACGCCAAGAATGACGAACGTTTACTCACCTCGCAACCACAGTATTTTCTGCTCAGGCACAGAGCATGACAATATAACTTTCTTTTCCGGCAATGTACTCTGATGCTATAGAAACTGTGCTGCAGCTGTCGCAGGGGTCTTTCGTGGTGAATTGAGTTTCCTGTGCGGTTGGGTGCTGCAAGCCGACCTGCGCTGGAGGGCGCGCGGCGGGAGCCCTTGGGCGGCATGAAACGCCCGTTCCCCTGCGGAGCTTATAAATCACCCAACGAAGCTTGAAATGCGCTCACAAAGTGGCTTTGATCACTCCCAAACGCCGCGCCGCGCGCCAAACTCTGTTTATTACGCTAATTAAATATTTTCTTCTCTCGTCGGACGCACGCACTCGGCGCCCGCCGCCCCTGCCCGCTTTTGCTACTTTCCCTCCGCCACTACTACCCCTGCCACCGACGCCCCACCACCGCCGCCCCCAACGTCACCACCGCCACTGCTAACACCATCATCATAACCATCGCAATCTCCTTCGTCACTGCCACCACCACATCAAAACCCACCACCACTTCAAAAACCACTACCACCAGCTCAAAAACCACCACCACCTCGAAAACAACCACCACCACCACCACCACCTCTTCCTCACCACCTCCAGTGCCTCTGATATGGAGGACCGAGGTTTGAGTCCCGATGGTGGTGGATTTTCGACACAAAATAGATAAGTCTAATTCAGTCGCTGTCTGTAGGAAGATTCTACCGGTCGGTTGCTCTGATTCGCGGTTTTCCGTAGTTTCTCCGATCAACACCAAGTGAATGCTTGAGCAATTACCTAACAATCGGACTACGCACCGCGCGCGATCGTTCGTACCTCTTCCTTGTCCTATCCTAACCCCTTACTTACACACAGTCACACTTACATGCACTACACTACCACATGCCGGGAGACCGTTCGGGAACTTAGAGCTTGCCCGCTAGCCACGCTGGTGGAGAAAACCCCGCTAGCCGAGGGCAGGTCGACGTCGGATCTCGCCGTCCAGCGGGGAAAGATAACCGCCAGATCCTGAGAAAAACATGCACTACACTTACGGAAGTAATGAGATTAACCATTGCTGCGCCAGGATTCATCAATCAATCAATCTCACCACCTCCACTATAACCTCAACAATCACCACTACCATTTTATCACCACCTCTGCCACCAACACCACCACCACCATCACCAACTCTGACACCATCCCAACTAATGCACTAAAACACTTAAGCCGAGTTTGGCTGTGCAGCATTGAGCATGTCTTTGTCCGCGCGTTGAAAATATTTAAATCTGGTGCAGCGCACAGTATAATTTCGCATTGAAACGTACAGGCAGTATGTACGTCAGTTCCATTCCATGTCATTTAAGTGTTCTCACAAATGTTGAATGCCAACTGTGCGCACTAGTCGTTCAATATGTTTTTCCGTCTACAAAATGCATCCGCGTGCGTGGACATAATTGCATTTCCGTACCATATTTGTTCATGGATGCTTTTTAGAAATTTCTGTTTGAGTGGCTGTCAATCGCAGAGAGTTAAGAGAAAAACTAATATAATACAAAGGTTTTCAGGACATGACGATGCGACATGTAAAATTGTACATACTGCATTACAGACTCGCACATAGAAAAGTAAATAAGGTATGCGTTTCTGTAGATCTTCAACAAAAAGAAAATACAATTACATGGAAAAACTTTATTGTATCAGATGCTGCTTATTTTACAATATTTTTCCATACAATCATCACCACAACTGAGACAATTGTCACATAATGAAGTCAGAGTTTGTAGCCGTGGGCCGCAAAAGTCTGCAGTCAGAAATAGGTATTATACGTACACGTTTTCTTGAGCACCGGCATTTCTATCCCCACTCCTTTGCCAACATTAGTTGAATTAAGAATAAATTATAGCAACGAGCATTGTGGAAGAAATCTTATAACCAGAAATGTTTGCTCCCATGTAATAGAAACTATTTTGCATCGAAAAACGAACATGTTTGATATAAAATTTCTTGTCAAAATAACCAAACTCTCCACTTCTCGAGCAACGAGGGAAGGGAGGACTCGAGAAAACGTGCGTGGATAATACTTATAACCAGAAATGTTTGCGTCAAAAAAGTAGTTGAAAACTGCGTATGACGTACTATGGGGAAAAGTGAATTGTGTGCACATTTTCAAAATTCTGTGATCCCTACACTAGGTCATATACTACTTAAATTTGAGAAAAAAACTTGTGGGTGACAGCCACCTGCAACTCTGCGTCTCTGAGATACGTGTTCTGCTGACCGGACAGGATTTTCTTGAGGTGAAAGAAAGTATAAAAATCGCCGAGGATGAGATATTGATTATAGGCTGGATGGTCAAAAATACTTCCCTGCGTAACTACTGCAGGAGATCTGCTGTGAAGCGAGACGTATGTATCAAGCGTTTTCATGAAGGAAGACTGAATTGAGCATCCTGCGTCGCGTTTTGTAGGGCCCTTTGCAAATGTGTGTACCCTGTTGTACAGTTCAGCGAACACTATTTCACCTCTGGCCAGAATCTCAAAAGCAAGAATGCTCTTTCTACGCCGGAAAACGAGCTCAGTATGTTCTTTTCTTCTAAATGCCTTGTTGAACTAAGAGGAGTGTCAAAGAGAGCTTTCACATAGTCCAGTAAATTGAATAGTTTTGAAAATATAAGGACAATTATGAAATTTCATTGGTACGTTTTTGTCTTTTAACTGCCTTGATAATTCTAGAGAAGGCGTGAAAGAGAGCTCTCAGGTCTTGTTGAAAGTTGAACAGTGTTCAAAACTTAATAGAACAAGTTTAAGTGTTGCATTTCAACGCTCCTCCCTCGAACTGCTTAATTAATTCAAGGAATTGTCTATCAGAGCTTTTAAGACATTCTGATAATTGTCAGAATTCTACTTAATTATAATTACGTAGTTTTCAAAAATTAAATGCCAAGTATGACATTCCAAAGGCACATGTCTATCTTCAAATTACATTGGTCATCCAAGAGAAATGTCAATCACCGCGCTCAGGTCTGTCTGACAATTGAACTGTTTTCAAAACTCAATAGAAACAAGTTCAAGAGCTGCATTTGAGCAACTTAACTTTCAAGTTATTCGGCTAATTAAGTAATTTTGAAAAACATAATACTAAGTACGACAACATTCCAAGCACAAAAACTTGGTTGGCGCAAACAGAAGCTAGTCAGAGCTAGTTGCTTTCATAGTCTGAACTTCTGTTCAGCTTTATTGCCATTATCTAAAAAAATGTCTGAGGCAGGTCCAGGACCTTCAAGGAAGGCACCTAAAACTCCTATCTACTGTCCCTGCTGTTTCCTACCTAGAACGATGACCTAGTCACACACGTAGAAGGTTGGACTTTGATTTTCCAGAGATTTTCATTACTGTAAATACTCTAGTGGCCGACTTTGTAACTAATGCCCCATCCGCCCACATTTCTTCAATCTATCGTTCAAGAAAAGTTGCGCGAGTAGTACGACATTCCTCTTTGACATTTGTCTTTCTTCGAACTCCCACGATCATCCGAGAGAAATGTCAAACACATGTTGTTGGCAGGGTTGTGTGACAATCGAACTGTTTCCAAAACTCGGTAAAGACCAAGCTCAAGTTCTGCACTTCGACGCCCCGACCTGACCTACTCGTTCCTACTCGAACTGCACTGTTTATCCCAGGGAAGCGTTGAACACAGTGCTGATTAGCCTCGCTTCCGCGGCGGCTCTCGCGCGGGCCTTGCCGCTCGCAACCACTGCGTTCCATAGCGCCGCGCCACGCCGCTCCGCTCCGCGCTCGCGCTTCCAAAATGGAGCCTGCTCGCTCCCGGGAGACCGCCTACCGTGACAGCGCTAGCAGCGACGGCAGCAGCAGCGACCAAATCCTATTAGGGGCGGTGAGTAATCACTGGACGCTAATCCAGCCATTAGCGCTGCGACTCATCTGTGATTACTCTGCGCGCTTACGAATATACGTGGGAGGTATGCCCTGTGATCATTCGTCAAGTGGACCCGCAAACAAACGAATGGAAAATATTGAAAAAACGCAATATAATACTTCTGAGAAAATATTGGTACACTAAATTCCTGCGATCCCTTGGGAATTATCAATTTGTATAGATATTGTGCATGTCGATGCAAGGGCAGTTTATGTAAGATGTGCTCACCAATCAAAAACAAACAAGTGAATGGAAAATATTGAAAAAAATGCAATAGAATACTTCTGAGAAAATATTGGTACACTAAATTCCTGCGATCCTTGGGAATTATCAATTTTTATAGATATTGTGCATGTCGATGCAAGGGCAGTTTATGTAAGATGTGCTCACCAATCAAAAACAACTCTCATTGAATGATGCAAAAAGACGTCAATAGAATGTTGATTTTCTGATGTCAATAAGTAACACAAAAGTAAGACTCTTATACTTCATAAGAAAATAATGTTTAGTGATGAATCATGAAAACATTTTTAGATATGTGAAAGTAAACGTAGTAATAAAAAGTTTAGAATGTAACAAATTAATATTTTGTTAAAATATTTCTCTACGTGCACAACATGCTCGTTGAAGTGTTATCTGCAATGAGGATATGATAAAATAGATAAACTCCTAAAACATGTACTTTCTCGCCCTATATTAACTCAAAATTACGCGAAAAACACTCAAACTTTCGAAAACTTGTCTATGACTTCACTTCTAAATCTATCTTTAAGAAACAGATTTCTTTAAAGAAACAATATCCATCTTCATAATTGTAGGTGTAGGAAGAAACCTAAAAAAAATTTAAACTTTTGGAATATTAAAAAATCAGGGTTTTCAACGAATATGAGACCTGCACCATTCTCTTAAACGTTTTTCACACTACACAAAAACAAAATTTCGGTTCCAACAAAATTTCGGTTTCGAACTAAAATATCGGTTACAAATTCAAGGGGCCGCGACATCCGGCAGATAAATGGGGGAATTTCAATTTTTGAAAAATATGATTGGTTTAGCTGTTAGCGTTGTTCACACACGGACGGACGTTTTGCCGTCATTCGATGTTTCGGGATCAAGGTCCCATAAAAAAAGGATTCTGGCTACATCACGAGATAAAGGAATTTTTCTAAATTTAGCAACTAGATTTATCCATTTTTTCGTTACCATGGCCCTGTTATTAGAGTTTTTGCCGAAAATTCGCCGTTTTTTCGTGCAGCATTACATAACTTTCTTTCTACTATGTAGCGAGAAAGTAAAACGAATTATTTTAGGATGAATGTAAAATTATTTACATTCACAAGGGTCCATTATGAAAGTAATGCGCACGATTTTATTGTGACGCGACTGTCCATGGCAGCGCGATAAAATCGGTCGGTAACTGTGGTTGGTGGTCTGATCTTCCAACTCAGCTAGTCGCCAGTTTGCTCCAAGCAGTGTGAGCGGAAAGCTTATCTCATTTTAAGAATGTTCCTTACATCATGTCTTTCCATTTCCCAAAATTTCAAGAATAAACAAAAATGACGATAAATTCATTTGGCTCATACTGATAAATTAATGTAGATGGTAGACACAAATTATTTTTTTCCTCTGCGACATGAAAAGTCAGTTAATACTAATTACACCTGAACGCCTCAACTGTAATTTTTAAAATTGTAAATTAATTAAAGTGGTTAGGCGGATGAGCAGATCTTAAGACCTGAGCCTCGCCAAAACTAAAGACAATTTATTATTATTATTATTATTATTATTATTATTATTATTATTAAAGGCGTGCACGTGAAATTTTTTTTGACTTTGTAACACGGCGTAATAGAGTATTCGCTGGAACAGCGAATTGCCACAAGTTTTGCGTAAAGATTGGAAATAATGCAACCGAAACATTCTTGGTGTTTCAAGACGCCTTCAAGGACAATTGCATTTTAAGGTCACAGTGCGGGGGTGGCACAAGGCGTTTTCGTTACTTGGCTTCTGTCAACAAATAAATATTATACACTACAAGAGACAGAAAGAGTTGTGTTTACCTAAATCTAGAACATTTATTGGTAATTTCCATGACAATTAATGCAGGATCATCGGTAAATTTCAATCTTTAATTCTTTTTTTTTAAACTACTACAATAGTATGTTGGAATATTTGACACAAATTTTAATTTACTCTTTATATTTGAGCTATCCAAAAACATTGTTCGTTTTTAAGGAAAACAAAGAAAGAGACAAAAAAAGAAAGAAAGAAAGAAAGAAAGAAAGGAAATAAGTACATAATAATTTTCCGTCTTGGAGAACAAAACCTCGTATTTATAGGTTAAACCTTTCCTATTTGGCAATGTGAATATTTCTTAGACATACTGGATCTATTATCGCAGTAAGTGTCGCCTTTTCTCCAAAACATTTTGATGAATGAAATCTTTATATTATGGTTACCTTTGTTTCTTAAATAAGGATAATTTAAAAATAAGATATAAAAAAAATAAATAAAATATTTAATTTATGAGGTGATTCATTTATTGAGCGATTGAAAATTTTAACAATTACGTGGGAATATTTCCAGTTTTGCAATTGTTAACGATCGTTCCGACCCCGCAGCTATTTGCGAGGTCAACAAATTGACTGACTGCTCCAGCCGGGAATCGAACCCGATCTGCCGGTATACGCCTAGTTGCTCTAGATACACCTTGTGGTATAGAGTAACCGTCTCAGAGGCTCTTTAATTCCTAAAGGGTGTTCGTTCGGGAGCTCAAGTCACTTGAGCAACTGGATGTTCACCAGGAGATCCAGGTTCGATTCTCGGCTGAGAGCAGGCAATTCTTTGAACAGAAAAAATCTGTACAATCAATCAATAATAATAAAAACAACAACAATAATAATAGTAATAATAATAATTTATTCCAGTTAATCAGCTGACACTCGGTGGCATAACATAAGAGCTGGAAATATCAGGGTCTAGGTTTGCTGAAAATTCAGTACTGTGAAGCTTCTTATTTACAGATATCAAAAATTTGAATCAAATAAGTAATTTACATTAATGCACAATCCTTTCTAGTATGTCCAGTTAATATTAATTTTTTTATTATTTACATATATTTTTTGCATAGAGATACTAACGATTTAAGTCACTCTTTTCCTGAGAAAGGTATGCAAAGCTTGTTGGGCGAATCCAGGGACGAATCCAGCCGATCATTTGGGGGAGGGTCAACGTATATTGTTTTAAAATATTAAATATATTAAAATATATAAATAATTAAAAATATTAAATTAAATAATCATATAATTCGAACAGAAATGAATATTTAAATCAATTTTGCCAAATAATGGAAGGTAAACGAAAACTCTAGGTCTCTTGGGGAGGTTTCGTGGCCCACATGGCTTCCCCCTGGATCAGCCAGTGCCCAAGAGAACAGTTAAATCCCAGCCTGAATGCTCTCCGATGGCTCTTGGCCCTCTGTTTGAGTGCCCCACCCGTGATGCGCCACCTGTTCTCTCTCCGCCGCGGGAACACGGAAAGCCACGCAGCGGCCAGCTCCGGCAGCCGCCCCCGCCCCGCGCAGCCGCTGACGCGCCCAGCAAAAAGTGGCCGGGCCCCCGCAAGCGCCGCGCATGCGTCGTGGGATGAGCAGGCCTTTAACGGCCGCCGCGATAAGCGCGCAAAGTCCTCTGGCCCCCGCATGCCGTATCAGGACGGGGCTCTGCCGCCTGGCCCCGTTCCACGCACCGCGCACCTCCCACCCTACTCTACCTCACCCCGCCCACGATTCTATGCACCGTTTCCGCCGCCCGCTCTGCACACCCTCTCGCCCCCTCCAAGTCCTCATGCCGCTGTCTCTGCTCACCCCGCCCGCTCACACCGCACGTTCACACCGCCCGCTCCCCCGCCCGCAATTCCCGCTCACTCACCCCGCCCATTCTCCCGCCCGCTCACAAGTCCAGCTCGTCCCGCCCGCTCACACGCCAGCTCTCCCTGTCCACTCACCCTGCCCGCTCTTCCCGCCACCGGGATCGGTAGCTCAGTGCATCAACTGATGTCACTGCAGAGCCTCTGACCGGGAGGACCTAGCTTCGAGTCCTGACGGCGGCAGGATTTTCGACACTAGCTTTTCAGCTAGGTCGAATTCAGTCGCTGTCTGGAGGAGAATTCTAGCGGCCGGCTGCTCTCATCGGTAGTTTTCCGTGGTTTCTCCGATCATACCAGGCGAATGCCGGAGCAGTACCTTACAAAAAGGGCCACGGACCGCGCGCGATCTGTCCTTCCTCTTCCACACTAACATGGACTACACGACCACATCTTCCGGGAGACCGGTCGGGAGCTTAGAGCTCGTTCCGGCTGGGGCGGGGCACCGCTGGTGGGAGAGTCCTGGTTAGGGGGAAACCCCACTAGCCGACGGTAGGTCGGCGCCGGATCTCGCCGTCCAGCGGGGGAAGATCACCGTCATCTCCCAAGAAAAAAACATGCACTACACTAACGGGTCTAATGACCACAGTAGTTGACGCGCCCGGAAACATAAAAAAAATCAATCAATCAATCTTCCCCGCCCCTCACCCCAACCGCTCACCCCTCCCACTTACCCCGCCCGCTCACCCCGCCCGCTCACCCCGCCCGTTCACCCCGCCGCTCACCCCGCCCGCTCAACCCGCCCGCTCGCCCCGCCCGCTCACCCCGCCCGCTCACCCGCCCGCTCACCCCGCCCGCTCACCCCGCCCGCTCACCCCGCCCGCTCACCCCGCCCGCTCACCCCGCCCGCTCACCCCGCCCGCTCACCCCGCCCGCTCACCCCGCCCGCTCACCCCGCCCGCTCACCCCGCCCGCTCACCCCGCCCGCTCACCCCCGCCCATATCTCTCTTCCTTCGTTAATCCATCTGCGCAGCCCCCTACTTTCCATGACACCTCCGCACACCACACATATCCTCGCAACCCCCATAACCTGCACACCCCACATTTCCCGTACTACCCCCTCTCCACGCCCTCCCCTCCTTCCTGCGGTAACTCTCGTCACCCTCGACTTCACATAACGGACCACGGTATCCCGCGCACTCCGATTCGCCAACCCGCTTCCCCGTGATACCTACACGTGTTGCCCCGCGTCTCCCTCACCCCCGTACAACCCCCTACCTGCATCGCCAATCTTGGCTGACCAGCCAACCCAGCCACGCCGATCCACCATACACCAACCCACGCTGCTCGACGAGATATTCGCGGGCGCATGGGAGGCTATCGCTGCTTTCATTCTGTCACCCGCCATTCCACCGAGTGCTGTCAAAGTTGGGCAGCTGTCTGACGACACAGACTGCCCCTATGGTCCAACCCATGAGAGATATCGTGCATAATCCGCAATCAAGAGGCTAAAATAATTTACTGTCAGAAGAGCTAACTTGGTAATTTTTGGTCAGAAAAAAAACTCTTATTACAGGTCCTGGTAACGAAAAAGTGGATAAATCCAGTTGCTAAATTCAGAAAAACTAGTGATGCTAAAGGAGCACGTACCTTCTTGCCCGTATTTCCACGCACAATTGCGCGAAAAGAACTTAAATTTTCGAAAAAATAATAAATGACTTTATTTCAAAACTATCTTTAAGGAACAGATTTAATTAAAATAATAATCTCTATATTCATATTTGTAGGTGTAGGATAACGCAGAAAAATGTGATATTTTGCAAATTTCGAAAAATCAGCTTTGTTAACGAACGTGAGACCTGCACATTATTTTAAACGACCTAATAAATATCCAATAAAAGTTTATAAAAAACGATGAAGCCATTATTTTGAAAATTTGGAAAATGTCCCAGGGGCGTAATGTAAAGTACCACCTAGAATTAAAATATAGATTTTAAAATCAAGGGAACGTTACATCAGTCAGATTCGTAGGGGAATATCAATTTTGGAGAAAATCGGCTGAACGATGTAGCCGCTGGCGTTGTTCATAGACGGACGGACAGACAGACAGACAGACATTTTGCCGTCTAACATAGTTACTAACTACACCTCATGGTAGAGGATTTTTTCCTTCTAAATTTAGCAACTGGATTTCTCCACTTTTTGTTTCCCAGAACCCGGCAATACCCTGTCGCGTGATAAAATTCCTCTAACACGTAGTGAAGCCAGAATCTGTGTTTGTCGGTCCTTGATACCGAAAAATCGAATGACGGTAAAGCGTCTGTCAGTCAGTCAGTCTGTCCGTCCGTCCGTCCGTCCTATTCTAGAGGCCAAACCGTTCAGCCGATTTTTTTTCTTCAAAACTGATGTTCCACAATCGATCTGGCTGATGTCGCGGCCTTTTGAATTCGAAACCGAAACTTTAATTTTCGGGGTACTTTACAGGAAGCCCCTAGGACATTTTCCAAATTTTCAAAAAACTGGCTCCATCATCTTTTGTTTACATTCTGTTGTTGGATTGTGTGAAGGAGGTTTAAGAGATTGGTATAGGTCTCATGTTCGTTAAAAAACCTGTTTTTTCCGAAAATTGCAAAAGTTCGAAAACTTTTCGGAGTCTTCCTACAGCTAAAACATTGAAGAATGAGTTTTTTACCTTAATGAAATATTTCTCAAAGGTAGATTTTGAAAATAGGTTATGTACAATTTTTCGAAAATTTGAGTATATTTCGCATAATTTTACACAAGATACGGGCGAGAAATTATGTGCTGTTTTAGCACCACTAGTTAAATTATGAGCTCGTGTCCGCTTTTCGTTTGTGCCGCAACACTTATATCTTTGGTTCAAACGTGATTTAAACTTTCAGAGTTTATATGGTTGGCATATATGGAATTTATCAATCAAGTACAAATAAAATTAGTTAATTATTTATAAAGAGTAAAGTATTCATAGGTTTGAGTAAGTGTTTTTGAAAATTTAGTTGCTATATTAGTTTTTTGTTCCTTTCAAATATATATTATTTCAGGAGAAATATCACAAACCTATTAAAAAATGCATACCATGTAACTGAATCGTATAAGTGCACTTGTATATTGTGATACATCATGAATACGTGCACATTTCCTCATTGAACGTTTTTAAAACAAAATAAATTACCGGCTACAGTTGTAATGATTTATGTAATCTCAAATTACAGAGATTTACGTAATTACGAATGTGATGTCATAGATTACGGTAAATAGTCATTTGTATTTCCATTCTGCAATTCAATTCTATTTCTTTAAAATATCATGCAAATTTTGTATTTTTTTAAACATTCAAGCCTCTTTATACATGAGTTTAGGTGTTTTTACGAAAATATCAATTTTTTGCGAGAATGTCCCATGTCTCATGATAATAAAAGAGTTCTATGATCATCAATAGGAGGTATTTGGATTACTGATAAAAGAACGTTCACTGAAATTATTTATCGCATAAAAATAAGCCTGCATTAATTTTTTTGTATTAATCTGACAGTATATAAGAGAAAATTATCAGAGAATATACAAGAACGAAATCTTGGTTTCAAATAGTAATTCTGATATAAAATTATTTTGTAATAATGTTCTATTGTATCAACTTTACTCGCTCAGAGAATCGAATAGCCGAATCGACCTATAGCCTTCAAGGATTTTCAGTCCATAGACCATCAATATCAATCGAAAGAAAAGAATTTAAGCTAGACAAGCGGATGGGTGCGTCATTCCATGCAAAAAAGGGAATTTTACGACACGACTCCTTCAAACTTGAAAATATTTTGGGATATTTTTGTTTGTCCGTGATGTTTACATTGTCGAGGAACATCATTTTTTTCTACTTGTTCGGCAACAATACACTCTTAATATCTAAGGCTTTTGGGAACACCTCTATATTCTTAATATTTTGCCATCATATAAACATTTCTAAAAATTCTAAAAAATTGTGAGTATATATAAGTTACGTAGTACAATTGTACATTAAATATCAATTTTATATCGTGCCATTGTTGGCATACAAAAATAAAAACCTTTTTAAATCGCAATTGCTCGCAAGACAACCTTTTTAAATTTACGAAAATCTGCTATAATATTGTATTCAAGATATAATAGAAGCTATTAAATTTTCCTGATGATATCTTGTAAGGAACATCATTTAAAAACTCACCTGAGCTGAAATGGGCAGTATGCAACCCGTCACAATCATTCATTGTTGCAACGGCTCTGCTCGCATGGCGGCTGATGGACTAATCAGTTATAGGTGCCTTCTGGAGAACACCCTCCCTAGGCACTTCAGTTGAATTTGATACACGTTTTTCTGAAAATTTGTTCTCACTGACTGGAATGACAGGTTTTATGAAAATTGAAAAATCGCGAAATTTGTGTTGCGTCTTCCTACAACTACAATATTGATGAGAGAGATTTTCTTCTCAATGAAATCTGTTCCTTAAAGACGGATCTAACTTCATTCAAATGTTCACTTTTCGGCATTAAAAAAAGATCAATAACTGAATATGAGACTAAAATTAATAAAATTTTAAAATAAATAAAATAATAATAAATAATTCAAAATTGATATTTAATGTACAATTGTACTACGTAGCTTATATATACTCACAAATTTTAGAATTTTTAGAAACGTTTATATAATGGCAAAAAACTAAAGAATATAGGGGTGTTCCCAAAGAAGTCTTAGATTTTAAGAGAGTATTGTTGCCGAAAAATCAGTGAGAAAAAATTAATATTGTACCTCGACGATGTAACCATCATTGACAATATCCCAAAATATTTTCAAGTTTATATTGGAGGAAGGAGTTGTGTCATAAAATTCCCTTTTTTGCATGGACCCTACTCTTAGTCCTCGAACAGGAATTTCTTACTTATGTTTTTTTTCTTGTTTCAAGAACGTGGTATAAAGAAACGTATTGAGCAACTCATGACTGGTGTCTCAAATTGAGTGGTCTTAATTCTAGGCTAACGATTCGATTTACAAACTTCAAGCGCGTCAGATATTTCCTCTATCTCTGCCGACCATTAAGGTGGCTTTTGTTCTTCTCCTGTTAGATTGATTTAAAGCAACCTAACGGTTGCTTTAAATCAATATAACCCGACAGGACTTACGAAAAGTAAATAATTAGAAAAATACTTTTATAGTACTAATACACGTTCTGAATTATTATTGATTGAATTGTTATACTTTACAATTAATGTAAAATTTTATGAATTTCGCCCACATTAAACTTTTATTTAACGGTTTTAAAAGGTCAGATATTTAGCTTCTTTAGCCATTAACCGTTAGTTATATGATGCTGTAATGAAATTACCGCTTCATTACATAGACTAATTTGTTGCCGCATCCCATTTCAAATTATTCTTCCTTCAGTTATGTTCCATTTCTAGGGCACGAATGGCCTTGAAAGCGTGGATGTAAAAGAGGCCACGCAACTAGCAGCACACAGCGACACGCACTCCCTGTCGAAGGGTCGAGCTTGTTAATCGATATCCCGGCTGTGTAGGATCTAAATTTAATGCTCCATGCTACATTTCCAGTCGATGAGAAGAACGTTATGTTACTGATTTACTAAATCAATGGACCTACGATAGTGTGCATTTACTGCTTGATCAGATGCCCGGACCTTGTAGTAATTATACTTCTTCACCTTAATTATTGTCATAGTTCTTGCATCTTACTTATCCCTTCAACGATCTCCATGTTTCGTATATTTTAATTTAGATTTTTATTTCATTACAATCTTTTAAATCATTAAATTTTTTTTTATTTTAATTGTAATGAAGGAAATGAATTGTCTGACGCTCACGTTCACTGACTTTGAAAACCCAATTTGGTCTTTATTAATGATCGACTCCAACATATATTAATTCGATCTTTTCTTTGCACGAATATTTTTAAAAATGTCATGAACATTTTGCAATTTTTTTTCTTATTTTATCTCTTTCTAGATGGTTATCTCTTTCTCATGGATAATACTGAAAACTTAAATTGTTTTTGAAGTCACTTTCAAAATCCATACTTTGGCACTATCAAACTTAGAAGACGCTAAGTTTGGGGATTTCCGTAATTGACATTCCTTGGAACTTCGGCTCTTTAACGGATCATTTAATTCCTTAATTTTCTTCTCTAAGTTATTATTGGTTTGTCATAAATACTCCTTCAAGTCTCCAGGTAAAAGCTCTTACCCTTCACCATTAAGATTTCATTGTTCGAAAATTGAAGATGATTCTGGAACAGTATATATTGAAATAGAGGGCAGGTTAGTTTGACTTGCTACAAAATAGGATTAAAAGCTTTTAAAGATTACATCAAATTAAATGAAAAATGGAAAGGCATGGTTTGTTATAATTGCAAAATGATATTCCTAAAAAAGCCTTTCCTTGTTTAGAAAAATATAATATTTTTTCAATAATTGGAAAATAATAACTTTGTATCTAATTTGAAATGATGAAAATACAGTTTGACATATGTAACAATTAATGGTAGGTTTACAACTGTATTGCAATTTTAACATTCCATTATAATTATTAACTTCGCTGAAGTCCATTTACAAAATTACATGCATATATTACTGAATCAAAGTGAAAAATAGAATTCAGTTACTGAGACTGATAATTGAGTAGGTTTAGATTGATATACGTTTTGTTGTGATATACGAGTTTTCGGTATCAAGACCTCTCAAACCGTGAATTCAGACCACATAATATATTAAAGTAAATTTCTACGAATAGAACTTCACTAATATCTACTATTTCGGTGTAAAAAAATCTACAAAACGAGTTTTTGGCCGTTTTTCGCTAAATCGGTTATATCTCGATAATATGTAAACAGTGTGCAAAAAAGTAAAAATTATAAACACTTGTGTTCAAATAAAAAGTTTCGTTTAAACTTGTGAGAGGGGCTGGCTTAGGCAACCGGTACCTTAAAACACGGATACGTATCACGGGTTGCATATGTACGCACTATTTAGGCGATCCGCCCTGCATCTGCAGAGCGTTTGCAAGAAAATTCAAAATCAGACTTGTGTCCACTCTCCATAAATGTCCACTTAATCGCAGTAATAAAACTTGGAGGTGTTACTCACACAGCCCTTATGTCATATGTCATGAACTTCTGGTTTGTTCTTATACACTGAAGAAACACTTTTTTTTACCTTTAGTATCGTCATTGTAATGTTTTTGGAACTGAATTTGATATTCTTAAAACATACAAAGTAATTTATTTTAAAAATTCGTAACCCTTTTCGTCTATGTGTAGTATGCTGTGAAAATATATCAGGAAGCATATGATTTATGCTAAAATCTCCAGTACCCTGCTTTGACGACTAACATCCACCCATCAGGTTTGAAGAAGTGCCGGAATGAGAAACATACTGTAACAGAATATTTTTAGTTGTGGTAGTTAAAATGGTTTGTTAATTGAGTAATTATTTCAGCAAACCAAATCCATTTTCATTTTTATATCGTAAGCAAAAGATATAATTTCGTATAAACTGAGAAGTTCCAATATTGTTTATATCACTGCAAACATTAATAAATATTTTTGATATCAACCCATGGTAACATTATCTGGTGCCACAATAGGAAGATTACATTCATTTAGGGTAAAAGAGAGTAAAATAAAATTTTATTCCCTAGTGAAAAATTTGGCGTTCGAGACGACGATGGAAACCGAGGGTGCTGACTGTCTCAAGCGTATTAAATAATTTTACTCTTAGATGCTGTACACATTTTCAACTATTACTACTTTTTTCGAAATAGCATCACATATTTAGGTATCATTATAGATCTAACCATTGTCGTCATTTTATTGATCGCTGTTTTGTTGTGAAAGGGATATATACAAATTGTAAACTTTGGTACGATTTCTGCACTTACATATAATAATCCTTAGAAGTAGTCAAACAAATCTCCGAAAACCGAAATGGAATATTATAATTTACAAACGAATACAAGTTTTTTATGTTGTCAGCAGTAACGAGATAAATGCAGGTTTAGACGGCTGTAATTAATAAAAGAAAATACCAGGTACTTGTTAAGACATTAATATTTATATTATTTCTGCTGCAATGTATTACGTAACTTATCAATAGGTTCGTGACTCAAATAAATTTAGTAATACAAAGGGAAGAATTCATACATTTCATGCTCGCCTAATGTGATTTGCATAGATTGGGGGAAACAGGTGGGGCATTTTCTACTGTTCTTGCTACTCGTACGAGCTTCCGCAAAACAATGCGCAGCGGAATTATCTTATTTGGCAGATCCTCCACTCTAATCAAAAGCGCTTAATGACTCTGGCAACGATGTGGCATTACGCACGTATGTTTCCTGATTACTTGGTCAATTGCCCATACCAACGAGCATAACCGTGTTTAACACCGCGATAATAATCTTCGCTTTTTTACTGAGCGGGCAGATACTAGCGTTTGGACAATGTTTCCTGAACCTATCGACCACAGCGCCTCCCAGCGAGTGACCTCAAATTCCCGGCAAGCACGCTTCGAAATCTCCAAATAAATGTCCGTAAAAAAATCGCTTTTCTGCGACGCAAACAAAGGAGCTTAAAAAGGTGTGCAAAAAAGGCGCGGTGTTAAGCGAAAAACAGCGACGCCGGTACAAGAGTCGGCTTTCGACATCGAAACAGCGTAGCAACACCATTTCACGGCGTCGTGCGCGCGTTGCCGTCGCCGGATGGGGGCGGCGGGACGCGAAAACGGGAGAATGGGTGTGACGCCGGGGCAGGTTCAACCCCAGTTCCCTTTCCAGCCATGCCGTTGCCTCGCTTTCACTTCCTGTCTCCTCTTCCCAACGCACGCCTCTACCAGGTTGTGTTCACCTCTACCCGCTGCACATAGCCCCGACTCGCTCAGCTTAGCCCCTCCCCCAACCGTCCATCCCCGCCCAGTTTCACCCGGTTCCGCGCGACCCCAACCAGCTTCACCCAGCCCCGATTCAATCCCGTTGCTTCCGTCCCGTTCCATTCCGTCCCGTCCCGCCCCTCTCCATCCCACATCATTCCCCTCCCGCCCCGCCCCGTAGCGTTGCGTCCCCCGACCTGCTCAACATGGTTTAACGCACTTTATCTCGCTCCACTCCACTCCGCCCTGCTCCTTCCCGCATTACTTCGTTCCATCCAGCTCCGTTTGGTACTGCCCCGCTCCTCTTCAATTCTTCTGTATACTCCCTGCTTCTCCCGATCCTTTCTGCTTCTCTCGCTCTTGTCTGTTCAATAGTTTCCCCCTCTTCACCGTGCTACTTGCGCTCGTTCCAGCTTCGCCACTTCTCTGCTTCCCCCTGCCTGATCCGACCCGTTCCCGTCCCCCTGGCACAACACGGTCTCGTCCCGATCCGCCATGAACCACCCCACCGCAATCCGCTGCGCCCTACACCGCTCCGCCTTACATTGGTCTGGCCCGCGCAACCCAGGGCTGCTCTCTGCCACCCACATCTCTCCCGCTCGATCCGGCCGCGACACGCAACATTCTGTTCGAAACCAGAATTTTTCCTAATGCTTTTTCTCTGCCATGCCTTGTCTCGCCCGCCCGCATTCGCCTGGACTGCGTTCTCGTCCCGCCGGACACCCGTCCCACAGCGCTCCAGCTTGTGAAGCTCCCCCACAACCAAGCTGCCTCGTCCTCTCTGCACCCTCCGCGCATCATCCCCTCACTGGGACAGCACGCGGCCCTGCCGGTCTCATCCCCCCTCCGCAGCCGCTCCCCGCCGCGCTGGGGCCCCCCCCCCCGCCCCGGCCCGGAGCTGCGTGGGCGCAGGGGTCGCGCGGGGGCGCTGGGTGTATCCGGGCGGGGGCGGAGCGGCGGCGGCGCGTTGCATATGGATGAGGCGGTGGGCCGGGCGGGGGCGGCGCAGGCGGTGGCGTCATAATCAGCCGCGGGCATCCCCCCCCCCCCCCCCATCCCCGCAGCCGTGGCGCGCGCGCCGAGCGCCGCCGAAATTCCTCTTTCATCTTCCGCAATTACCGCGATGATTAACATATTAAGAAGGCGCTCGCCGGAACACGCGCCCGCCCTCCCGCCGCCCTCCGGTATGCCCTCCCGCCCATCCGCCCGCGAAGCGCTCTGCGTCGCCGCCGCCGCCCAATTTCATTAGCGCCCCCGCGCGTCGTCGCCCGCGCCCCCGCCCCGGCCCCCGCTCGCGGCGCGTTGCGTAACCTTTATTATTTATTTTCAATCAGCTCATAATGGGGATCATTTGCTGTCGTCGGTGTTTTGTTCGCTCGCACAGTCAAGAGGTGCGTTTCCGATGAGCTGTAATTAATGTGTTTGTTTAATAACTGTGCGGTCAGTCATATTTTTTGATATCTGGCCGAAAATGTGTATTTTATATTTCCTGGTGTTTGTGATTTGTTGGTGATGCCGATCTCAACTCTTGAGATATATTACCTTGCCATGTGTTTTGAATAAAAACATTTGCTTCCTGCTAAAAAGAATTGATTACGTACGTAATCTTGATAGAGTTTACTATTATCATGCTATTTTCCTTTTCTCTTATGTCAATGCTTTTGTTATCGCTTTTGATGCTGATCCGAGGTTCTTGAATTATTACCCTTGATCAAAATCTGTTTACATTCGACGTCCAGATTTGTGGGACATATTTATGGCAAATCAATATCACGCGTGTTGTATCTGAAATTATGAAATATTCATGTTCACACGGAGGGATATCCTCATGTTTTTAGAACACAAATATTTTAATATTCTTTTCCTTTACCCTTTTATACCGAGGACCCCCGAGGTTTAAATAGTAGATAGTTATATAGGTTCGTCTTAGATTGTGAGACATTGATAGATAGGGAAAGGTTATTTAATATTGCGGTAGCACATCTTGAAATTTGCAATTTTATATATCCTAATGTTTCAATTCAATTGAAAATTGTTTCTACAACATATTTTTCATTTTATATCACCTGAATTTTAAAAATCAGTGAGTCACTTTCTCTATTTCTAACACTTTTTCAGAGTACTTGTTCTCTACGTGTTTGTTCCTTCAATACAAGATAATTATTCATCATTATGAAGCATATGATATTTCCTTGTTTTATTGAATGTTGAGGCGAGGTGAAAGAATGGTGAGATGAGTATTAACTGTTCTTCAGCCCTTTCCTCTTTCCCGTTCAATGGGAATTTTAGGGATCTAAAAATAAGGGCATTACCTGTATAACAGCTATAAAGTTTTTTACTTATTACCACCCAGTTCTCCCGTTTTTGTAGAGAAAGTGTCGTTTCCTACAGTGTATTGTGTCTTACATTAGTCTTATTCTATTTTTTAATCTAATTAAATGACACTACAGGGGTTTT
Organism: Teleogryllus oceanicus; assembly: GCA_964035755.1. Classification (NCBI taxonomy): domain Eukaryota; kingdom Metazoa; phylum Arthropoda; class Insecta; order Orthoptera; family Gryllidae; genus Teleogryllus; species Teleogryllus oceanicus. Next base: position 90,915,948 of record CAXIVR010000006.1, on the reverse strand, counting down.
AAGTTACATTTTACATTTAATTAAGTTTTTTTTATCTCAAGGGACTTAAAGAATCTGGCTATTTGATTTACGATTTATTCCATAGTTCGAAATCTTTTTGAGCATTAGGAACGTTTTAATTAGAAGTAAATTTGAATATTGAATGACAATTATATCATACTTTACTTTCACTTTCCGTAACAATTTCACTACCCAAATGAAGTGAATTCACCGCGACAAAGCAACCTCATAGTAAATTCTGTTGTTATGTAAATTGGATTGTGCCTGATCACTTATCGAATGTTTCATATCGCGAAACATTCAAATACATGATCAAGAACCATTTCACGCAGTCACATTATCTATTTGTGAAAGTAAAGGTTGGAGTACATTGATTTCGAAGCTTTGTGAATCATTGTGAATGGAATTCTCCCAAATTGTTGTTTAATGACGAGTTGGTTCCCCCAGAAATCAATTTATTCGAGAAGCAGCTGTGGAACTAATGGTAGTAGCAAACAAGGTGTTGAAATACCCACAGTCCAACATACAACAAATATTCGCATTATGTTTGAATAGTGTGTGGAGAACTGCGCTTGTTTTTCCTATTTTGTTTATTGCAGTTCGTGAACATAAATTCCTATTAATACGAATGAAAATAATGTTTGAAAATTTCGAATAAAAATAGGTAATTACTTAAAGATGATGAGATAAAAAGGTAATGGATGATTTATTGATGACTACGACTGACAACCACACAACACTAACCTGGAATAATTAGCAATAACAGTTTTTACATCTGAATGAGTCAACATTTCAATAACGAATCATTACAATTCATTGTATAGCTGTAGTCAAAGTAAATGTGTTTTTATAATAAATAAAAACAAATATATTTTTTTCTAAATTATTTTAATTATATAAAATAAAGGCAGTGAAAAATGATTTCAATATTGTACTTCTTCGACAATTTGCCTCAAAATACAAAAATAACCACATTTTAATTATTTTTCTTGACTGATATTACATGACATGTATATTATAATATCCTGGATTTCCAATATTATGGCGTTAAGTTTTAGCAACTGAAACAAGAAAGAAACTTGCAACTGAAACAAGATTGTGAGTTTATGCAGAAAATCAGCGCCACGCGCACGCCCCGCAATCACACGTTTTGGAACTGATTTCGATTCCTTCAACGACCGTGGCAGTCAGCAGTAACAATCCCAAATAGCACAAAATTTCACTTGATATTCAGTATCTCCTTAAAAGCTCAGTGATTCCCGATGAGATCGCGGTTAGAATATATTACGGATAAAAATTTTAAAAGTATCAATTTATGCACAAACTAAAAGAAAAAGGTCTATTTTCTGGAGTACAGTTTATTTCTTTACATGCTACCACATGTACAATATATTTTTCAAATAATTGCCAAAAATATATTTGTTCTTATTTTTTTAAAAATACTTATTTTCTGCTTCATGCATTTCGCAAATAATGTTTTCACGCACACAAATGATGACATGTTTTGGATAATTAGACATTTGATAGATCGTATAAAATTCAGATATTTCTTGCCAGAAAATAATATGTACTATGACGCAAATGTGTCTAGATATATTAGCAGGCGTAGCCTGTAGGAATATTTTTGGGGAAAGTCCGTAAGTGGTATTGACCCTAGTTCACATTACTGTTGAAGGTAGTCAAGAATAATGCTTGGAATCTTCATCAAAGACAACTTACAACTACCCTTCTGAATAATGTACAGGTATTCTGTGCCACCAATTGGACCTGGGAAAACACCTTTATCAATAAAAGGGGGTAACTTATGTTTTTATCTACTGTATCATTTCATTAAAAAATCCTAATGAGGGAGGGAGATGTACAGTTTACAACTCCATCACATTGTAGAAAATGTGATGTTGGATTACGTGTACATTGACTGCTTCGTACCATATCTTTCACGTTAGAATGTTAAACATTTACCATTTTTAATCAAGTTTAGTGAATTTTGAACTAGTGTTATGTTTACTTTTCATCAATAAATAAATAATATGGTTTAGATATATACAGAGAAATGTTAATTGTTCTGTGTTAAGTGCCGGACTATTTAAAGTAGAGTGCATAGGGGCAGACCATTTAAAGGAGAGTGCATATGTAATGTACAATAAATTTGTTTCTGTCATGTTAAAAAGTTTATTAAGTATATGTATTCAAATTCAATTTCTAAAACAATGATCACCAAGAAAAAATATCTGGGCACTAATGGGTTAATATACTTGTTCAATTTTGGGAGTTTATCTTGTACAGTTACATACTTGTAGTCACCGTACATGTCATAGTGGTTTATGAAGAAATAGTTTATCCTAAAGTTAGCTTTTTTGTAAATTAAACATAAAATTGTATGTACTTATTATATATTACTACTATAAATGTATTTCTTAAACGCTAATGCTTTACTCGTGGATTATTCAGAGACAGTTATTTCTACTGCTAAAAGTTACAGTGGCAGCGCCGATGTTGAGAGACAGTGATTTTTCAATTTGTCGGCTTTCTATTAGTCGTATGCATACAGACCAGCCCTCATGGTCACGTGGCAATCCGCGCAGAACGCCATTCAGGCGCACAGAGATGAGTGTTATTCGCGGATGTTACACTTAGTGTATTTGCCCCATGATCCGCACGCCCCTCCCCTCCCCGCTCCGCCCCTCCCCGCCCCGCCCTCCCCGCCCCGCCCCTCCCCGCCCCGCCCCCTCCCCCGCCCCGCCCCGCCCCGCCCGCCCCGCCCCGCCCCTCCCCTCCCCGCCCTCCCGCCCGCCCCGCCCGCCCGCCCGCCCCTCGGTACGGCGCGATGCAGAGTCCGTGTTCCGGCCACCAGGTGGCCGTGCGAGCAGCGGTGGCGATGGAGGCGGCGGCGTTTAAAATGCAGAATGCAAATGAGGAATTTGTTCGGTCGGATGTTTTCTTTGTATTGCATGGGCCGCAGGTGGGTGCTCTTTTTGTTCTACTGATGGAGCAACCCTTTGCCCGCCCTGCGGTCTACGCAATCAATACCGGGATTTTTGATGGTACTCTTTTTTTACGCGCGTGCGAGTACTGGGCCATTTGTTACGTTTGTTGAACGAAGGTTATTAGTTTCCTCTGTGATTCTCGTTTTTGGAGTGTGTGAGCTCAGAGGGGCGCAGCGAATGGAAATGAAAAAAAAGAGTTGGATAAAGAATAAAAGTGGAAAAAAGTACAGGTAGGGAAGAGAAATCTTTTCTCTCTACGTAATCCCTTGTTAGCGAAAATCCAATTGCGTAGGGAACTAGAATGAAGATTTTTCGCATTTGATTTAATTTTGATATTTTTTATCCCGTTTTCTCTGAGGAGTTAATGTTGTTTTAAACATCAAAAGCATTTTGGAATGTGGGATAAAATCATTTTCGTTTGTGACCGAAACGAGAGGCCGCAAAGCTCGTCATGAAGGAGCTTGGGCGTCCTTGGCGAAATTCCGTCGAGAGCCTTAGCGTAAGGGGAGTGGGCGGATTAGAGTTCTTTCCAGAACTTCTTATTTAAATCTTGGACTTGGAGATACGGTGCGTCGCTGCTAAGGAAATAATATACTTTGAGTCTACTTTCTTACACGCGGGATGGGGGCGGGGTAAGAGGCCCTAATCCTGCTTAGCGCCGTCGCGCGGAGCTTTGCTTCCGATGAAGTTGTTGGGGGCCTCTAGCCTCCGAAGCCGCCTGCGCACTCCGCCATTACGTTCGCGATGCACGCCATTTTGTTATAAGGACGCAGATCGTCTGTGCTGTAGGAAAATTATTACCAATTTTGAACGTTTTTCGTGCTACAGTGCCCTTACAGAGCCTATCAGGATCTGTTAAAAAATATTTGACAGATTCCTTACCATTGTATTTCTATGATTTTTGTTAGTTTTTTTATATTTTACAATATCTTTTTGCAGAATTTTAAAAATACTTTTCAAACTTTTTATTTGTATATTTTTCTTTTCAAATTTGTATGTAGAGTGTAATAACAAATGAAGGAGACGTATAGACATTAAAAAAATAAACTATGGTCAAAATCATTAGTGTTGAAAAATGATTTTTGGTGAAAATCAGTAAGATATTCAAAATTAGACAAAATTAAGAATATGTGATTAGAAAGGAAATGAATAAGATGCATAGAACTTTAGATTTTATAAAATTTAGCAAACTGGCCTGGTACGGTCATTTAAAAAGAATGGAATAAAATAGGTTACCTCAGATTATTTTCAAATTGTTTCCTACGGGAGAAGAAAAAGTATGAGATCCCAAATTACACACTCATAGTTTGGGTAAATTGAAAAAAAAAAGAGGAATATAGGAGAGACGGAGACAAACAGAGCATCTTGTAAACATTATGGAAACATTGATATATTCATACATTGTAAAACTGTTTAATGTTAAATATTTAACCCGGAAAACGCTTATTTCCAGAAATTAAGTGGTTTATTAATTCATTATTCAAATGGTCTTGCAGTCGTGCATCTGAATAGCTATAGCTATTTTAATTATATTGATTACCGTTATCAATAAAATGATACTATAAAATATATTCAGATTTTTGATCCGTGACGTGCCGAATTCGCGAAAATTTGAAGATGAGAAGATGAAGATTTGAAGAAGAATGATACTTTTATAAATGGTTGAAAATATTATTTAAAGATTAAAAAGCATGTAGATATTGTAACAAAAATTTTATGTTTCCATTTGCCTTTTTGATGTTTCCATTTTCATCAAATCTTTAAAAATTATAATTGATAAAAGTGTTTACAGATATAAAAATTATTTTTATTAAGAGGTTTATTATATTTGTCGTTGTAATCTTATTCACCAATTTTATTGCATTTTTTGGTTAAGGTGATCAAATGAATTTTCTTCTATTTTTTTCCGTAATATTAAGGATTATAGAGACAGTGAAAACACGAACTTGTTGTGTTACATTATGCAATATTTTCTAATCTTTTAAAAATATGAAATTAGCGCTCTAATATTTTTCTCATTAAATTAAATGTTTTTCTTCTAGTTTTTTTTAATTTAATGTTATTGTAAAAGTGTACGGGCAAAATATAATTTATTTAGAAAGTTGGCTTATTCATTTTTAAGCAAAGGAATTTGTGAATTAAAAGATAAATGCTTCAGAGCAAACGATGTTAGCGCTATGGTAAAATGAGGACCAAATATTTAAAACATGACCATGTCCATTTCACTCTTTTCGAATAAAAATTAAAAATATAGGAAACATCTTACAGTTTTCAACTCAGTCTTTAACTCAATGAAAAAAAATTCTAGGTAAAAACATCAGAAGAACTCAATTTTTGCCAAATGGTAACCTTTTGAATGTTTGCTCCTCAAATATTAAGGAAGGAATCTTAGGAGATACCCGTAGAAACCTGATGTGAACTGGAGACCACTATAAATTACATGTGAATTGACAGGAATTCGATCTCCAGTCCCAGAGATAAAACATTCGGGTAATTCTGTTATACAACATGGGTCGGTGAAGAATTATTCCAATTCAATCTGCAAGTTAGCATTTTCAGGAATCTGTTTCCAAGAATGCACAGTAGGAATTAATATCAAAAGCTATTAGTCTCTTTTCCAGGGTGACGACCAACCCATCGCCAAAAAATGGCAGGGGCCCGTTTATTTCCTACATCCATCACATGTCTCCAAAGGAATATAACATTTCAATTAATATCAAACTTCAAACAAATCAGTATTTCGCTCAATAAAATAAATTATAACTTTCCACAAGATATTAATTTTTCGGGCAATTGTGCTTTCAGTAGTTCTAGACACAAACAAGACTAATTTATTTTTAGGTGCTTAAAGATCTTTTGAAAGACAAAAGATCAATTCTTGAATATTTCGTTAAACACAATCAAACAACACTAATGCAGTTTCAATATCAATTATATCATATTCATAATATACAATAAGTATAAAATTATATCTTAAAACGCTTATTGATTTTCCAATTTGCTCAGCTTGTATCGTAAAATTAGAAGTAACTTGCACACTACCTCTCACTCTCTCTTCCTAGTACTTTCAGTTTTGCATCATTTTCTTGTAAAAGTTGCTTGTAGATCAAGCGATAATATTATTTTTTTGTTGAAGTCCGTTATAAAAAACAAATTCACAGAATGTAAAAAATATGGCTTACTCAACGGTGGGATCGTTCTCATTCAATAGTTGCATAGTTTGCGTCAAATTCATATGAAATCCCTCAATTTTTATGATTGTACATGGTCTTTTCCCTGACAAAATAGACAATGCGCTAATATATAGAAATTAAGGTAGTAGAGATAATTCCAATTTTTTTTCGTTCTACATTTGTCTCTCTTTCTGACATTTTCAGTAAGACATCCCTTCTGTAGAACGTCAAAAATTAAAAAAGGCTGAGTAATTTTGGTCGTATGGTTTTGTATATATTCATTATAGGAACTATTGTTTGCATGTAACGTGGTGTAAGAGAGGGTCAGTGAACGTTGAACAGATGCATACATTCCATTATTATATATCCACTTACATGAAGTTTATAATTCACACATGTCTTTACACAAACTTATGAAGAGTGGGGAGTTGCTGATTTGTAAACCATCGTTCTAGGTATTGTGCGATAAGTATTTAAACAGTTTTCTATTCCACAACTTGTTTTTTACGACCACATGTACGAATTGTAACAGCGACATTTGTACCTCGCCACAACCGCGAGCAAGAGCATCAACGCAACCTAGAAAACTTTATTTGCCTGCTCCTCATGTTTCCGTGCATCAATCACGAGCCCTTTGTGGGTCGGTAACTGCACCGTAACCGACGCAAGGCGCGAAGCCGCGAGCACCCCCCGCGGAGCCGGCTGGCCGCTGGCCAATAAAACACCGGCAATCCGATCGACATTCCGCCCCAGCGGCATGCTCCCTGAACATCCGTTAAAAACGTGCCGTCGCGCAAAACGCGGATGGATATATTTGAAAAGCAATTTTCGGCACGCGGCCGACGTACTCACCATTCCCGCAATCGTGTCGAAATGTCATGAAATTTGCGGTTGAAAAAGTTTTGATACTTTGTGTATCGCTGAAATATGAATCGATTAAACGCGATAGACAGACAACCAAATAAATATTGTTCTATCTTCCGATGAGGATTTTTTAAGCGAAACGTGACGTTGCAGATAGCTGAAAAGTGGAGGGAAATATCCATTTATTAGCTATCAGATGAACAACTGTGCTGATTTGATCGTTCACAGATTTGCTTTAATAACGTTTTTTTAATTTTAGTCGGAATAAATATTCTAAATGTACACATTATTTGGGTTTGATCCTGCTTCATTTTTATTATAAAATTTTGTTGATTAATTAAAAATTGATTTTACTTACCAACTACTGACGTGTCGTTAACATAAAGCTCTTTAACGTAAACTCATACATGGCATGTATGAATTTACACAAGTTTTAATATAATATCTTTTTTGTTTCGGAATGCATGTGATTAAAATACAATTTCAATAAAAAATAGAGTTTTAGTTAGATTGAATCTGTTTTTGACAGCGACATTGCCTACAGCGACATTGCCTAGGGCTCTAGAAAGCTATAAATTGTCCATTATAATTTTTGTAACTACATATTTATGTTGTGTAATGCAATTTATAGGCAAGAATAAACGGAGGTACTAATTTAAATTATCTGAAGTTGAATTATATTTTAATATGCATTATAATTCTTTCAAATTCTATTTCTACCGTGAAAGTAAATATTGGGTTGGAGACAATTTCTAGTCTGCCTCACCAAGAACTTCTTGAGGTAAGTACTGTGACTAGAGCCACCTCACCTCCTCTTTGAAGTCGATTCAGGCTTCACCGCACATTAGGGGCTCCTAAGCTGAAGTGTAACCCCGGCTGTTTCAGTCCCGCGTTTCTCCCACTGCCGTAATTTGCGTGCCAACCCGCATCCGAAGCGGTGCCTTGCTCGGCTGGGCGTGCCCGCCGTCCTCGAGGCCTTGTCGGTCGCAGGGCAGAGCAGGGCAGAGCGCCAGCGCGTCCTGGCGGCTCGCCCGCCGCCGCGCCGCGCAGGCCCCTCCGACCCGCCCCTCCCCCTCGCAATTGGCCCCGCCCTCTCGCATCCCGCCCGACGCCGCTCCGCCGGCGTCTCACTGTACCTCGAGGAATAACACATATGGTAATTAGGAAGGACTAGTATACATACGTAATCGTGCGCATTGTAATAAAATTATAAAACCAGTACACTCGTGGGAAACTTCCACCCGGATGAGTCAGCGTCGACCTGCCACAGACATAGGGACGCAGAGAAGGCGCCTGTAGTCATTGTTGTATCGTTCGTCTGGTGAAATCTAAGCCCTGGACTGCTTTAATGGGTTAATGTTCTTAATTGTTTCTATCGTAGATGTGGTGCTATGTGAACGTTATGTCACACATTTCTTGACAAAACGTCATGGAAACGTTTGGACGGGTTGCGGGGTTACCTAGAAGCCTCTCCGATATAAAGACGACGTTCTCTCAAAAAGCGTTCACGACTGATTTCAGGTGCCTTTTTTGATATTGTTATTCGAACGTCGTTCTTTCAACGTTATTGTAACGTAAAGTTAATACCAACTCAAATAGTGTCAATAGTTATTACAATTCCATTCATGTAGTTCGACAGACCCGCGTCCTAGTGTTTCCCTTTTCTTTCCGATTAAATACTAAAGGCTTTGCTTTGATCATGTTTCAGAAATCCATCGTTTTGTGTCATGAACCGCATATTGAGAATGCGAATTATTGATGTGGATTACTTATTGTTTCCCAAGGTGGTTGAAGATGCATTCTCGAAATTTAACTCAATGTGTAAATCCCGTATTGAGTTTTAGAATTTCTCCAATCATGCCTTCAGATCTCCGCCACTACATAATACGACAATGTACGTGACTATCTCTCCACACATTCAGAATGTTGCCCTTGTGTCGCATTATAATAAGACAACAAACTCTTTAGTTTAAACTGTCGTAACGCCTAATCTGGGCATTTTCAGAGAAGCCAAGTTTTGTTTTTGTTTTTGCTTGTTACTGGTGAACCCAAAACGGGATTTGAGGATGTAGAACCCCTCTTCCGGAGAAGCGAAGGATCTGCGAGATGTGCCTCGAAAATGAAACGGGAAGATCCGCGGATGAAGTTTCCGGAAGCGAAGTTCTCTTTCGAAGGTTGACTTCCCAGATCTGATTCCCTGGTGGCGAGTTCTACTCGCAATTCTTTGTTTGGAACTTGCGGCAACTGCCGCTTAGAATGGGCGTCACGCTCTACCCTCCTTAGCGGCTTTCCTTAAGGCCAGATTCCCAATCGAAGGAAAGAATTTTCTTCATAAAACTGTAGTTGGCATATATGTGTGTTAGTACCTGTTCTGTATTCCAACTCGCAGTGCCTCTGACTGGGAGTTCCTGGGGTGCGAGTTCCGATGGTGGCAGTGTTGGCAGGGTTTTCGAAATAGCAAGGCCGAATCCAGCCAATGTCTGGAGAGAATTGATTCCAGCTGCTTTGGTCGGTAGTTTTCTGTGGTTTCTCCGATCAACACCAGGCAAATGCCGAAGCAGTACCCTAAAAACGCGCGCTATCATGCCTTCCACTTTCTTGTCTTATCCTCACCCTTTACTTATACACACTTCCACTTACATGCACTATACTAACATACTTGCCGGGAGACTGGTCAGGAACGTAGAGATTGTCTCTACTGGAACGGTGACTTGCTGGTGAAAGATACCAGGTTGGGGAAAATCGCCGCAAGTCGACGTAATTCGGCGCGCGATCTCGTCATCTAGCAGGGGAAGATAACCGTCACCTCCCGCGTTCAATATATTGTGACGTCATGGGATTACACAACCCCATAACGCCACCATCAGCAACAAGAAGAAGCCCGCGAACAGAAAGAAGTCGAATACGCGGCGGAACGATGGCTTGTAAACGCGTCATCTACCCATAGCTTTTCGAACTCTGACGCTCGAACTGGCGAATGATGTTTTTTCCGGGAGGTCACGAAAATAGGAGAATATTCACTCCCCAAAACTTTCCCCAGGCGCGAGTATCATAAGTATCGCGGCGCGCCTCGGAGGAGCTCTCTATGATTGCAGCAGCGACGGCGACTAGACTGAGTTCTCAAAGCGATTGTAACTTGATAGCATAGGAGTTTATTTTAACTTGGTATTTAAAGTTAGCTTGAGAATCGTATCAACGAGAGTGTTGTAATTGAGAAGTGGAGTGCACGAACATTCTTCGTATTAACATTCACAATATTTGAAGAGCAAGTGAAGTGGTTGTTTGACTTCGAAATAATTTCAAATTTGTAAAATTCGCGCAGAAGGACATTAACTAAATCCAGCATCTAATATTGCACGCTGAGACCACACGTCCAAAGTGTGGTAGCCAGGCCGAGCATTTAAAGCATAAATTCAGCAACATTAATTATTCGAGGCTGGAAGCGTGAAAAAACTTGTACGAGACGCGGCTGACGAAGAAGGATGACCCCAGGAACAGAGAAGCGTAGGTAAGAAAGATTTTGACTGGAACGAGAATCGTACGAGTCCGCAGAACGGGAGAAATGTGTGAAATTGTAGGCGTGGCGGAGTCCAGAGCTCGAGGGAAGGAAACGTAACATCGTGGGACAGCGAGCGGAGATGGGTTGCAACGCGAGGCTGCGAGCGGCAAAAATCCACAAGGTCACCTACAGGCGAGCGATGTGGAGCTGTTGAGTAAAAGAACTGACAACTTTATGCGGCAATCAGTTGGGAAAGAGAATAGCAGTAAATACACGAAATTCGTGTTAAAAGTGGGTGAAAGGTCAGAATAGGTGGAGAAGTATTCCGAACGATGTGAGTGGCAGCTTCAAGTTCTTAATTGTGCCACTGTCATTTTTAATTGAATATATGCTCATTTTATTCGTATTTTACCTGATTCATTGTGTCAAGGGTTCAGACTTTTCTCATATCGAAAAAATCCTGCTTCCGGAGAAATTTAAGCTAGCTTCACGAGCATTCATACTATCGCGCTCTCCCACGTGATGAAAGGTAGTAGGAGGGCAGGACACACACACACACACACACACACACATCTATATATATATATATATATATATATATATATATATATATATATATATATATATATATGTGTGTGTGTGTGTGTGTGTGTATGTGTGTGTGTGTGTGTTAATATCTATTTGGCACTTTTATTGCAAGACGCGTACATATATAAGATATTTAAAAAATGACAACGTCTATCTATGCTCCAACTGAGGGGTGTCTTCTTTATGACCAGATTTCCTCTTTATTTTCGTTCATTTTCTTGTTCCCCCTTTCGTAGCACCATAGCAATATTGCCGTGTCGCAGAATAACCCACAGCCTCCATAGCGGGTTTCCCCAACTTGAAGCAAAGGCAGCGAGATGGCAGGCGGATAAGAAAGAGAAGTTGCTTCCAGGAGAATAAAATTTCCATAAGGGCGCATTTGGGCGGCGTGCTTCCGGTGCAAGGCGCGGGCCGCGGAGTGCTGAACAGCGGCGCAGCGGCGCGCGAGCGGCAGCGTCGCGGCGCGGGGCAGGTGGTTAAGCAAGCGGCCCTATCGTATTTTACGCCTGGTTAATATTGTCGGCAACGCGACACAGGCGCGGAATACGCCGCCGCCGCCGCCTCCATCGCCGCCGCTGCGGTTGTGGAGCCTCGCAGCCGCCGGATGTGGCAGCGTAAGGGCGGGTTTGGAGCGGGATGTGGCGGAGAATATGCGTGGGCGGGGTGGAGGTGGGAGGAAGAAGGGGGAAATGTAATAGCGGAAATGGGGGAGAGAGATGGGTGGAGATGGTGGCGAGGTGGAACAATCACGGGTCTGGTACGAGGACCGGGTTGGAGAGGAAGAGGAAGAGAGGAAGTGAGATGACGAGACGGAAGGCGGACAATACCAGAATTTTAAAGGGGGGGGTTTTTAAGGCCAAAACGAAAAAAGAAAAAGGGGTCGAGTCATTGAAGACAAGATATGAATAAGGCCCGGCACACACGTTCCGGAATACCGGTTCGGTTCGGTTTCGGTATAATGGCGTGTGACCCAGACACTGCGGACCAAACTACACAGGCCTAGCGATCTCCACAGGCGACCGGAGAAGAATCGAAATTCAATTCTTTCTATCTGCGCAGGCTTCTAGACCTGGGCGTGTGTTTGAGTCACTCCAGCACGCCTGTACAGTTTTTAAGTTAGTTGTGGTTAGTTCCTTGAGTAAAAAGCGTCGGTGATCTTTGTATTAACTAGTGACTACGCCTACGATACACTTTTTTCATCACATTATAGAGAACTTCACATGTCTCCGCAATTATTTTGCCAAGAGCTTTTGGTAATATAGTAAAAAAATTGAGATATTCGTACGATCGACCTGTTGCAAAAAAACTCAAAGTAGCTGTCAGCCTCTCATGAAGAGAAATAGAAGTTCTCATGACTGTATTTTTCTTTTTATTAGAAGAGTTTCATGTAACAGCAGTTTTTGGTAGATTTCTCCATTCATACGCAAATAAGTTCGGTAATCTGTAGGATCTGAATTTAACTCTTTTAGTAATTTTGTACGAATGTTTTCATTTAGCTTTGTAAGCCAATATTTACACCAAGGCTTGCATTTTCGCTTCTTTTCATGGTCACTAACAAACCGACAAAAGCGATCGCGTCGTTTACTCGTTTGCTCGCAATCGCTCAACTGAATTAAAATCTTCCGGTTTACCGTAGCGTGTGTGTGCTCCAGCCTCGAGAGGTATACCCTTCCGGTTGACCTGTGCAGATTTACTTGACAGGTCTATCGTAACGTGTGTCAAATCTAAGAGGGTTCGTTGTGCATTGACTAGCAGTGATAGGGTCTGGTTTGCATGTCGTTCACTGCTGGGATTTGGTTTCGGTCCCATGTGAATCCATGTGGAACTCGTGTTGAACAAAGCAAATTCTCGACAGGTTTTCTCGAGTTTCCTCCCGTTTCTCTCATTTTACCACATCTACATCACAATTCCCATTATCATGCTCTCTATCATCAGGTTTGGTCATCATTCATGGGACTTAATGACCGTATAAGTTGAAAGGCTCCTAAAACCCAATAAATTAATTAAATAAATAACAAGATCTAGGTACAGCCGGGGTGATCCAGAGACGAGGGCTGATGAGGGTAGCTGCGAAACGGGCAGTCTAATATGTTCGCGGAAGTGGAATAGGGTTCGTGGGAGAGAATGACGGGTGGGAGTCGTGGGGGTAAGGTGTAGCAAGGGAGGATCCCTGGGGGAGGGGTCGCTGAGTGGCGAATGGATGGGAGCGGGGTGTGTATACGCAGCCGTGCGTTCCGCCGCCTCGGGGGGTTGGGGCAAAACGGTGTGGGTGGGGGGCCAGGTGTGCACGTGGCAGGTGACGGACGCGCCTGCAGGATGGTAAGGGGGAGGGGGTGACGTGCCGAGCCCTGCCTTGTCGACTCACCTTGAGCTTTGGCGGGTGAAGTAAGACGCAACGTGTCTGAACCGCTCATTTACACTTGGGAATTCGTAACGTGGCGCGTGAAGGGAGTGCCTTCGCGATGGAATACAGCACGGTTTTTTTGCGTCTTTGTCGATCGTGCCGCCAGATGTTCTATGATCGCGACCGTAGCAATCAGTGCTGCAAATCAAGCGACATCTAGCGACATGACCGAGAAAGACGAGAAGAACCGGTCCATATTCCATCGTAAAGACAAGACCCTCACGAGCCAGTGTAACTTCTTCCAAGCTAAAAGGAAGACTTCAAACACCTAAGTCAGAATTAGTTATCAATCTTACGTGTCATTGAGGTTAAACTTAAGTATGCATGTTGCAATATTTCTAAGTCGAAGCCGTTCATTATAATTCTCGTCGTAGCACTGTTTAGCGAAATAAGTTTTTGTTTAATTTTTATTCGCGTATATTTGCATATATGAGACAAAACCTTCAATTGAACAAAAATAGTGTTGCTTAATTGAATATGGTAATAAATAATAATAATAATAATAATAATAATAATAAAAAAACTGGTAATTCACCATAGTTTACTAACATAATATGACATAGCATGATATAATATAACATGACATAATATATGGCACCTTTTCTTTCTTCATAATAACATTATTTCAAGTCTCTTACTTCTTGTATAAATCAATATAAATCTTATTTTAACTCACAAATTGCATACAAACAACTTTTCACAAAGTTTTGTTTAACGATTTTGCTTTGTTTCAAAATAAATAAATTATGTATTTTAAAGTTTCTTAGTTTATTTTAGGATAATTTTCCACTTCTTGGGAGTCTGAGTTGAATAGCTGAAGTTGGTAGTGATTATGTACTTTTCATATTCATCTTTCCCTTGATTTTTCTTTAGGTGTGTACATTTTCGTGTCCCCATTTATTTTTAAATACATAAATTATTCCCTTTTAACATATTTATATTTTTGTGGTTCGTAACACATGCAATCTAGTCCCTCGCAGTCTTCTTAAAAGATAATATTGGATGTATGTGGGATGGGGAAGGTAACTAAAAGATAGTTGTTTTAAGTGTCACCTTATGTGAATGAACGTGCAATGGCAGAAATTATCAATACAAAACGAGAAATAAATGAAGATAATTGGTGTTCCTTTGCTATGTATTCGTAATATTTTACACCGTTAGATATTTGGTAATATAAGAAATGCGTTTCTGTCTGTTCTTCCATTAAAATGGGCTACTTGTCAGAAAACAAATAAGAAACGCGGAGCGAGTTCCGGAATCGGGACTAATGGGAAGGCGCTTCGTGTGTCCAAAGCCGGAGCGAGCAGAGGAGCGCGATGTAGCTCTCGGATGTCCAAAGGGCGGCTGCAAGCGGAGCCAGCGCGGGACGGTGCGCCGTGTCACGGGGGCGGCGCTGCTCGTGTGGCACGTGCTGCGGGGCAGAGCGGGGCGGGGAGGGGTGGGTGGGCGGGGCAGGTGCGAGGCGAGCGGGGAGAGTCGGGTGCGGGGACGGCCGGCGCTGTCAGTTGCGGGCGAGACGACGCACGCGGGCGGCAGCGGGAGGGGAGGGGGTCGGGTAGAGGGAGGCGATGCACACTGGCCCGAAATTACCCCAAAGGCATAAAATAAAAAGAAATTGGAAAAACAAAGTGGAAATAGGTGGAGGTTTTCAAGACTAGAAGTACGAATACATCTCAATTATTAAAATAATAGTTTCTTCATATCCAGGCGATGAAACGTCTTGATGATACGCCTAACAATATTTGTTATTAAGAACATGATGAACAAAATATCATACAGATATAGTAGCATACAGCACCACGACTGTCAAAATAGTTGTGCTTTGTAGTATTATTTCTAAATTTTCAACTTCCAAAAATTGAGAGATTTCAAAGAAAATTAGACCTGCGCCATTATTTTAAGCGTATATTGTTTATTCTATGGAAAAAATTGGAATAAATTGCAGCTATTTTTGAGGTAATATCTTTTTTGTAATATGCATAAGCGCCAAGCACAAAGTCTACAAGAACTACTTGTTTTATCAAAAATCTTTAGATGACCTATTCTACAGAACTAATTTTTGAGAACAGATTTATTTTGAGAGAGAAATCTATATCTTTAATATTGTACTTTGAAAATGTTATTTTTTTGCAATTTTCAAAAATAAAGAGAGTTCGCCGAATGTGGGACCAGCACCACTTTTCTTTATTGTCCTTTGATACATTCAAGCCAAAAATGTCAAGACAAAATTTGAAGCCATTTTTGAGAAGAAATGTTTTAAAATTGCTTATATTTCATGCAAAAATTTAAAGATGACCTTATTGCAAGATCTATCTTTAAACAACGGAATTCATTTAAAAATCTCTTATCTTAAATACAAGTATTGTAGTTTTAGAGTGGTTGTAGAAAGGCTCCGAAAAAAATTGAACTTCTATACCTTTCGAAAAATCAGGCATTTCAAGGAAAATGAGACCTGACTCATTCTTTAAGCGTCTTTTACACTATCCGAGAACAAAGCTAATTTAAAAAATGTGGCGCCATTTTTGAATATGTAATTAAGGCATCGTGTAAAGTAGGTACTCTCAAAAATTAAAATATTCGTTTCATTCTGAGAATATCAAGTCTCCTTAAGTCAATCACAAAATATTAATTTTGAGGAAATCGACTGAACAGGTTTGGCGCTAGCGTTCACCAGAGACGGACGGTCAGGTAGACGGGCAAACGGACAGGCAGCCTTTTGTCGTCAGTTGATTTTTCGCTATCAAGGATATACAAAACTGCACAACTTACTTCACATCGTGTTAGATGTAGTAATTCTCTCTCTCTCTCAACAAGGTTTATTCTTTTCGTTATCAGGCCCGGTAATAAAGTCGAACATAAAATTAATTTGTGCCTGCAGACAGGAACCGTATGGAATAAAAAGACAATTATTGTTTTCTATGAAAGAATCTTTGGAAAAATGATTCTCAAAAGAGATACCTTTTTGAAATCCCCTAATTATTTGTAAAGGAATAAATCATTATTATTCAAGAGAATTATTATCAATAGTGATATCCTGACGTTTTTCACAAGAACAACAGTAAATTCTGAAAGAACAGTTATGAAAGACATTTCATTGTGATATTTTATTGTATATTTGATTGTCTTGTTAATGTCCATTTTTCTAAACATCTTTTTGTCAAATGAAAAGTTGCGTAATATTTGATTCGTGCATATATCGACTGTTTTAAAATGCATGCTTTGTGAAATGTTTTTTTTCGCAATACTGCTTCGTTATATCCACGTCAGACGATATCGACAAAGACAGAAATGAAAACACACTCACGGTCGGCAATTGTTCAGCTTTGTAATAGCCCACTCTTAAGATGAAATAAGTTTCAAATAAGGATGAAATTCTTCTATTCAAGGGACATGTATTTATTATTTCTATGAATTTTTGTTACAATAGGGTGATTAATAAATGTGAACTAGTGAAGGGCATTGATAAAAGCATTGAATGACATACGACCAACTTCACAAATTATTCAGACTTGTCTGGATATGAAAATGCCGCATCCATTATTGTCTCTACATTGGCATAATAATATTAATAACTATAATCTGTTGCTAAATACATAAATCTAATGCGAGAAGAACGAACAAGCATTCGATCTAATCCGTGGCAGTTGTGTGCGAGGAGCCGAGAGGATCCGAGAGGGAGGCAGCAGCGCGGGCCCTATGTGCTCTGTAGGGCCAAAGGGCCGGTGCAAGCGGAGCCCTTCGCGCCCACTGCGCGTCGCGCGACGGGCGTCGCGTCGGCGGAGAAGGGCATCCGACCGGGGACGGCGACCGACAGGCGACAGCGGGCGGGGGGCAACGGCCCGGGGCGGGGTCGCGCCCGACGCGGAAAAAGCCCGATTGGTGTCGCCATCTGGCGGCGTTTGAGCGCGTCCGATGGCCCCCGCCTCCGCCCCCACCCCCGCCCCCGTCGGTGCCCTGGCCCGTTGTGAACGCTGTCGTGATTTGCGCCCCGGCGTCGCCGCCCCCGCTGCGCCTCGGTCGCAACGTCTTGTGAATCTGCCATCGCGGTGTCGGCTGTCTCGCAGGAAGACGATATGACGCAACAGGCACTTTCACCTTCATTGACAACTCGCTCAGATCTCGCCTCTGCCCTGTTTGCTCCCTCTGCTATTTCTTACTCCTCTTACATCACACTTTCCGCCCTTCCAGCGGCGTCAGCGCTATTGTCACACCGCATACGTCTAGAACGATCCAATTTTTATAGTGCCAGAAATTGACCATGAACGTCTCATGAATTTGGACAGAAGAAGGGATTAGGAATAATCAGAGAAAAGTTACTGTGATGTTTAATAGGGTTTAGGTTTTTATATAGATCTACAGTACAAATCATAAGATAGTCCCCTGCTTGAAATTAACGAGAAAATTTTTACCTATAGTTTGTAATGTCGAAACGTTAATGAATTTTTAAAAATTACAAACACAAAATAACAGCAAATTAATATTTTAAAGATTTATGTGAAAAAATGTGATCAACTATTCACGTGTTTGATACAAAAATGTTCATTCAAGAAGTCAAAATTTTGTAATTTTCGATTGCAATGGCTTGGGAAAATGAAATGGTAAGTAAAATGTAAACCATAGGCATTATTTAAATGTAGCGAAAGATAGAAATCTTAACTGCAACAGTCCTTTACCATGTGTAACGGCAAACTATTTTTTGAGAGTGGGGGAAAATGTGACCACAGAATAGCATGGTAGGAAAATTCATGCATACAAATTCATTGAAATAGTCACGAAGAGGAGATTATTAGCTTAAAATCATTAGCTATTGTTGTTAGTGAAATTACGTTAATCTCTTTAAACTGTTACATTATAACACATTTTAAAAGAGTAAATTTCAATTGCAATGTGGCAATAACGTTTAACTGATTAAGCTGAAATGTTGTATGACCATTTTTAATTGTATAATTTGATTTAGTTTGTTTGGATTACATTTTGAAACTGACTATTTAAGTGGTTACTAAAATGCTAGAACATATACAGCAAGAAGGTATCAATATTGTAATTTATATTAAGCAATTAGAGGCAATTGATATAAGTAGAGAAATCAATATGAATGAATATGTTTCATTACAAACGTGTCCCTTTTATGATTTTAGTTAGCTGATTGCCCATGCACTCCGGTATTACTCTCTATCTGTCTAACCCCATTCAATGTGCCACCCCTTCCCTGACCAACCCACGACCGTCCCTCCGGCTGCTATAGGTGCATTGCAGGTTACTTAATAATTTTACTTGGAAATATCACCGCTTCATTTAGAACTTGGGACACTAGGTTGAGTCGTTCTCTGAAGTATTTTATCAAGTTGTAAATACGATGAGTACCACGTTTGATTAAAATCGCCCCTGGCGTTGCAGTTGTTTGAGCGCACATATACATGTATGTATATTACGTTTATACATTAAAATCAATAATAATAATAATAATAATAATGTCTTTATTAATGGCGAGACTCAGACCACAGAACCTGCTCTTCCGCCTAATCACGTATAAAATTGTATATTTTCGTTTTAATACCGCTCATGATGTTTTGTGAAACAATATTTCAAGATTCTAGGCAAATATTGCACCCATTACTTATCAATTATTACAATAAGAGAAATGAATGTCTACCAAAATTAAACGCGGGCATTAATCGATTTTGACCTACCGAACAAATTTTTGAGTTGAATGTCCTATCATAATTAACACCATTACCACTCCCACCACCACTGTTTGATTGTTTTCGAACACGTCAACTACTAAGGTCATTAGTCCCGTAAGTGTAGAGCAGAGAGGGGGAGGGGATCTTCCCAGACTGGATGGCGAGATCCAGCGCCAACCTACACGTTAGCTTGCGGGATTTTCTGCCACTAGGTATCTCGCACTTCCGGGGCACCCCCCCGTCAGCGTGTACAAGCTCTGATGGTCTCCCAATATATGTGGCAATGTATTGCATGTAAATGTTAAAGTAAGGGATGAAGATATGACAAAGAAGAGGAAGGAATGATCGCGCGCGGTTAGTGGCCCGTTTGTTAGGTAACTGCTTCGTCCTTCGCCTGATGTTGATCGGAGAAACCGCAGATAATTACCTATCAAAGAAGCCGGCCGCTAGAATTCTTCTCCAGACAACAACTGAATTCGATCTAGCTATGAGGCAAGTATCGAAAATCCTACCATTGTCAGGAATCGAGCACTAGGACCTGTAGTTACATCATTTGACACACACTACCGCAAACAA
This sequence comes from Teleogryllus oceanicus, assembly GCA_964035755.1. Lineage (NCBI taxonomy): Eukaryota > Metazoa > Arthropoda > Insecta > Orthoptera > Gryllidae > Teleogryllus > Teleogryllus oceanicus. Next base: position 90,896,173 of record CAXIVR010000006.1, on the reverse strand, counting down.
CTGAAACGTTATTGTCATCGCCACCATAATTATTCGCCATTCCTGACGTTCTCACAATAATTTTCGTCACTATCCCCGTCAGCGTTACATTACTTCCATCGGCACCACTACCACCACTTCAATAGTCGTCAAGCCATCGTTACCGCCAACGTTATCTCAAACGTCACCAACAATAATTTTCGTCACTATCCCCGTCAGCGTTACATTACTTCCATCGGCACCACTACCACCACTCGGCCGGCTGCTCTAATCGGTACTTTTCCGTGGTTTCTCCGATCAACACCAGGCGAATGCCAGAGCAGTACCCTACCAAACGGGCCACGGACCGCGCGCGATGTCCTTCCTCTTCCTTGTCCTATCATCTCCCTTACACACACACACACACACACACACATACACACACTTACACTAACATGCACCACACTACCACATATTCCGGGAGACCGGTCAGGAGCTAGTGTATTCGGTAAAATGTGTATACCGAATGGACTAGGTTAGATACTTTATCGATACCAACAGTTGCATTAACTTATTCTGCGATCAATACAATCTCCATGATGTGTAAATTGGCAAATGAGTAACCTTGTGTTGTAACTGGTTTAAACTGTAATCCTCTCTGTAGATTGTTCCGACTGGGCGGTGCCTCGCTGGTGGGAGAGTCCTAGTTAGGGGGAAACCCCACTAGCCGACGGTAGGTCGGCGCCATCCAACGGGGAAAGATCACCGCCATCTCCCGAGAGAAAAACATGCACTACACTAACGGGACTAATGACCTGAGCCGTTGACGCGCCCGGAAACACCGAAAACTCAATCAATCAATCAATCAATCAACAATAGCACCGCCACTAACACTACTACTGTCCCCGCCATTGCGTCAGCGACAACCGAACTCTGCCGACGCGATCTTCTCCGCTTCGCTCTTCGCCAGGGTATTCACCGCTTCGCTCCGACTTCTACTCTGTTCGCCGCTATCAAGGCTTCCACGCCGTTGCTTTCACTGCGCCGGACTTCCTCGCGCCTTTCGTCCTCCACATTAGCTGCCGCCTTCAATACGTTTGGAAAACGGTGCATACTATGCTTTGTGGTCTATATGGAGGCAATAGAATGAACATTAAGTGGAAAGTTTGAAGTAAAATTGGTTTTATTTCCACGCTTCAATTTTAGGATTATGCTACATCTGAGAAAACTATGTAATATAATTTTATATTTTTAAATGAATATTGCCTTAGGTAATAACCTTTCAATAATTCCACTCTTAGGAAAAGGAAATCAAAGTATCTTGTTGATATATATCTAGTTTCATAAAACACATCGGACAGTAATTATTCTGCTTCAAAATACTGTACTGTTACATCGACATTACGACACCAAGCTTAGAGATGAAAAGTTGCACTTAACATTCGGAGATCGTTAAGGAGGTCATCGGTCGTCGAAGTTTAAAAATAAAGAAAATAAATTAGTTGTAAAGACTGTGTATGAGTAATAATCCAAGAAGAAAGTATTTCTTATTTATACTTTTTTTGTAAGAAAGTGGTGTTTCGAAAATAATTGAACGAAGCACGGGCAATGTCACAAGTAACTTAGTTGGCCTTAGATTGTTATAAACCTCGACTATTGCCTCGATATACAAACTTGAACGGCGTCAAGTTTCAATATCGCCCTAATGACGTTAATAACTACACCAGACAAGGACTGTCGTAACTTCAAATAGCATTGCTGCGGAATATTGTGTTTAATATCATCTTTTATGTACCTGTATTAGTCGCTAGGGAAGAGCTCGCGCACAGCATCAACGTGCTCTACAGAGCTCTTTCTTTTTTTCCCTAGAGCTTTTATCCAGCCAACAGCCGGTTACCCTTTACGTCCCGATGGGACGCATATTCGACCATACACTAGACCAACACACTTGCGGGATCCTCTGATCTGGGGTCAGCAGAATGCGAAGCCCTCCCCGACAACACATACAAAGTCAAGGGACAAACAACCATGCCCAAGGCGGGACTCGAACCCGCGACCCTTCGGACCGAAGCGCTGAGTCGGTACTCGCTCTTAGCCACCTTGGCCATCCATCGGCCTGCACAGATCTCTTTATTCTTATAAATAGAGGCAGATTGCGGTATTGTGAGCTACACAACAGCCTATTTCAAATTGAAAGATAAATGTAAACGTAATAGAAAATACGGTTGGTATGGAAATCAACGGATGCGCCATATGTTCTGAAAGTCACTGCCATTTTTGTGCCGCTCGATAAAGCCAAGAATCAATTATTTCAAACATGGTCGACGAAATCTTGGCAAAGAAATGGCATTAGACAAAAAGAGAATGCAAATTCCAAATCTACATTTCCTGAGGAATCCGAGTCAAAAGAAATGTCACGAGTGATCGCGTTTGGTGGGTACTAGCGAGGCCACATCGAAGGAATGCTGCTGATTGTAAAGGTCACAGTGCATAACAGCATTCCACTGCTGCAAAGGGAAATTTGTGACAAGTTGTCTAAACATCACTACCAATCTTTTGTCAAATGAAATTGGCTGCTGGTCCAATTTGATCAAGTATTTTATATAGACTCTAATGCAACAGTTAAAAAAATGTATTATCAAATAGTTAATTTTAAGAAAAAGAACTTTTAAAATTTACCTTCATACAGTTTTTGAAACTGAAGAACTGAATCAGTTTTGATATATCATTCTGTAAGAATTTCCAAAGATATGATTTATTTTTTTTCGTCTATTGTAGTCAGTTCTTGGATTTAAGTTCTCGTTATTTATCCATAAAGATTGTTACTTTTGTATTGTGCTCCATAGTGAAGTTCAGTTACATTTTGCGCCTTTTAATAGTTTTCATTTTTTAATAAATGTCACTCAGTGTTTGTAATTTTCCATGTATAAATTACTCGCGTTTGTGTTCTTGGTGAAATTGCTGGCACTCCTCGTTGCAAGGCATTCGTCGAACTACTAACTTTGATACTTTCTAAACGTGAATAGTTGCTTCATCACTAAACATATCCCGAGTGAGGAAACTGCCTTCATCAATTTTATGCAGCATTAATTCAGTGAATGAACACGTTTAAGGCGGCTACGTGACATGATTCCGTATTGAGTTGGCGTTGAAGCGGTGCAATTTACAGCATTTGCAAGGCTCATTCTGCATTGTCGCTTTACGAACATCAAGCTGCAAGTTGCCAAAATTTCCGAGTTTCATCACAGTTTATTGCTTATGAACTCGCTCCAGATGGTGCATTTTTTAATTCTCAAATTAGCATCGTAATTCTGGATTGACTGTCTTCACAGTTTTTTAACATAACTAAAGCCAAAGTATCTCAAAATTAATCGAAAAATTACACTTTCTTAAGCAACTATATGGTGTGTTTAATCTTGAGTAGTGATAAATTGGGTTAAAATAAATAAGTTGCCAGCAAACTCTGCTCAAAACGTTTGCACACAAGTTTGCATCTTGAACAGTTTCCGAGTCCCCAAGTGAGTACATACGTTCGCCGTCATGTACTTTTGAAGTAAAGATAAATAAAAGGAATTAAATAAACCGCAGGCAACGCGACGCAAAGATACGCAAACTCGAACTCTCTAGTGCTATCAAGCGCCAGGAAACGTGCTCCATGAACCTTGCTTCCCTGTTTTTCATGAGGACTGTCAAGGTGAACTTCCGAAAACCCGCACGGTGTGGTCGCTTCGTATCTAGTAACCGGTAAGAGTAACGCGTTACCGGAAGCTCAGAGCATCAACTGATGTCACTGCAGCGCTTCTGACCGGGAGGTCCTAGGTTCAGTCCTGACGGCGGCAGGATTTTCGACACTAGCTTTTCAGCTAGGTCGAATTCAGTCGCTGCCTGGAGGAGAATTCTAGCGACCGCTGTTCTGATTGGTAGTTTTCCGTGGTTTCTCCGATCAACACCAGGCGAATGCCGGATCAGTACCATACCAAACCGGCCACGGACCGCGCGCGACCTTTCCTTCCTCTTCCTTGTCCTATCGTCTCCCCTAACACACACACTTACACTAACATGCACTACACTACCACATGTTCCGGGAGACCGGTCGGGAGCTTATAGCTTTTCCCAAATGAGCCGGTGCCCTGCTGGTGGGAGAGTCCTGATTAGGGGGAAACCTCACTAGCCGACGGTAGGTCGGCGCCGGATCTCGCCATCCAACGGGGGAAGAGCATCGCCATCTCCCGAGAACAAACATGCACTACACTAACGAGACTAATGACCAAAACAGTTGACGCGTCCGGAAACACGAGAAAACCAAACCAAACCAAAGTAACGCTTCAACACAGAGGCTCTTGTGAACAAACTTATTTGTATTACATTCACACATTTTTCCCACGCACAATTTATGATCCATGTCGTGGATAAGAATTCTGATGTCATTTCCTTCAACTTCTGAACTACAAGTGGATAGGGAACTAATCAGATTGATAATATTCAAGAAAATGGGTATCCATTTCTTTGAAAACTTGATATTTTTTTAAAAATTAATTTTATTTTAAGTCTGGTGATCAGCTAAGACCATTAGCAACTGACACAATACTTTGAGACATAAATAATTAAAAATATTTACTTCTTTACAAAATGTGTTCATATTTTCTAGAGTCTTGATGAGGATGATGATGACGATGATGTGATAATTAATGCTTTCGTTTCGTAAATCATGAAATCTTTGTTCGTTAAACATGGAGGTATCCAGAAGAATTGATAAATAAGTATTGTATAAAGTGCAGATGGGTTGAGGAACTTAAATAACAATTTCTGAGAGAGTTACGAATGCTTTGATGGAATTCTGGAATTCCTGGAATTGATAATTTTATATTATTTTACTCAGAAATATTTTTAATTTAGTTGAGTTAATGAGAAATTTTGTGAACTACAATTATAGGTTTTAACAAGAATTGCTACAAGTCATTATTTTATTTTGATGTCAGAGCCTAAGACTTACGGCCAAGCTTGAAATGTGTGAATCTTTGATGAAACTGTGATTAGGAATGATTGATTGATTAGTGAGTCGGAACGCGACAACTAAAGTCATTAGTCTCGTACGTGTATTGCATGTTTTATCGCAGTAGGAGGCTGTGATCTTCCTCCGCTAGCTGGCAAGATCCGGTGCCGACATATTTCGGCTTGGGGGGATTTCCCAAAAAAGATAAATCCGACCAGCGTGGCACCACGCCAGCCGGAAGAAGCTCGAAGCTCCTGTCTGGTCTTCCAAGTGTGGTAGTGCAGTGCATGTGAGTGAACATGTTTTTAAGTAAGGACTGAGGATAGGACAAGGAAGAAGGAAAGAACGCGCGCAATGCGTAGTCCTTTTCTGAGGGTACGGTATTCTCCTGGAGTTGACCGGAGAAACCATGGAAAACTACCTTACAACAGCAGGTGGCTATAATTCTTGTACAGACAGCGCCTGAATTCGACCTAGCTGTTTTGCTAGTGTCGAAAATCTTGTCAATATCGGGACTCGAACCCTAGGACCTCCCTGTCAAAGGCACTGCAGTGATGCTACCTTTGCCGGTGGTGATTATGAAGATATAATACGACTGATGTTGGAGCAGTGAAGAATGAAGAGTAAGAGAAACGGAAGAGCCACTCGAAAACCTACCGCAATCCCGCATTGTCCACCATAAATGCCACATGGATCGACCAGGATTCAAACTTCGGTCCCAGCGGTGGAAAGCGAGTGCCCAATACAGAACTGATCACTCTTACCACATCAAATTGTAATTAATACATTAATTCTATTACATGTAATAACGTATCACTGATAGTTTCCACGGTGCTTCATGGAGCTGTCTTGCGTGAGTTAAGTCACACATCACGTTCGGCAAATGAAATTTTGATTCAGCAATCTGTATGAGGGGTATTCTCCATTACCGTTAAAAATACTCGTACACATACGAACTGAGATATGATGTAACTATCACTCACTCTTTCTCCCTTTCTCGCTCTCCCTCCACCGTCCCTCACCGTCCCTCTCCATATTTCTCCCTCTCTCCGCTTTTTCTCCATCTCTCCTCCTCTCCCTCTCTCCTCTTCTCTCCCTCTCACTTCCTCCCTCCTCTCTCTCACTCTTCCTCCCCTTCTCTCTTACTTTCACTCTCTTTCTATTTCTATCTCTCTATTTCAACTTTTCAGTTTCACCCTTGCCTAGTTAACGCAAATTTTCGAATATATTTTATTTTTAAAAAAGTTTATATCTTTAAAATATTGTCTTCTCTTCATTAATACTAATTCTTAATTCCAATTTTATCAATTTTAGTGGTAAAACTGTTTATTTTTTTACTATAATTCGTTTCTTTTAAATTCAACTCAATATAAAGCAGTTCGATAAATGCAATTTTACACAGTGAAATATATATTTTCTCTTTGTCTCTTTCTGTAATTATATCTTTCAAAGTATACATTGAAATCGCCCCTAAAACGAAAATCATTGCTAACAGGTACAGATAATATAGATATAATACTATTTATGTATAGATGTATTTATGAATTAAAAATAACTTCTTAATATATGATCTAACACATCCACCTGCTACCTTCCACACGTGGGGAGAGTGTGATAGAATGAATGCTTGTGAAGCGAGCTTAAAAAATTTCAGGAAGCAGGATCTTTTGGCTATGACAAAGGTCTGAATCCTTAACACAAATTAATCAGATAAAATATGAATAAAATGAGCATATATTCAATGAAAAATTACAGTGACAAATTATATAATAGATTATGCACTTTAAATAGTTGGTCACTAAAAAAAAACAGAAAACAAGGCAAAACAAAAAATTGGCGTCACCTCGACTGCCTGAACACACTTTCACCAATTACAATTCACAATTTGCTCATTCCTCTTTCTGAATTTTTACCTACCACATTATTTACTCTTTCTACTTCTAGTTTTCCGTGCACGGCTTCTAAAATGAGTTTTACACTTGTTCTAAGGTATCCCGTTCACAGGTGCTAGCCTTGGGCTTCGCACTTACACTGTGAACTTTAAAGAGAAAAAACAATACAACGTAACATACACGTTACTTAAATCTACCCCTTTACATATCACAAAAAGCAATTACTTTTAACACAATACAATAAACTATGACTTTTCCAGATAACATCAACTAAAAAATTATTTAAGTAAAATTGTACAGGTACAAGGTACCTCTTTGAATGAATTCAATAACACGCGCAGTAAATGAACTTGAAACTGCCACTCATATCGTTCGGAATACTTCTCCCACCTATTCTGGACTTTTACCCACTTTTAACACGAATTTCGTGTATTTACTGCTATTTCTTTCCCCAACTGATCGCCTCTGCCACCTATTCCACGATGTTACCAGTTTGCTTCCCTCAAGCTCTGGACTCCGCTACGCCTACGATTTCCACACCTTCTCCCGTTCTCCGGACTCGTACGATTCTCGTTCCAGTCCAAATCTTTCTCACCTACGCTTCGGTCTTCCTTCTTCTTCTGCAGCGCCCCATACAAGTTTTTTCGCGCTTCCAGCCTCGAATAATTAATGTTGCTGAAGTTATGCTTTAAATGCTCGGCCTACCTACCAACTTTGGGCGTGTGTGGTCTCAGCGTGCAATATGAGATGCTGGATTTAGTTAATGTCCTTCTGCGCGAATTTTACAAATTTGAAATTATTTCGAAGTCAAACAATCACTTCACTTCCTCTCCAAATATTGTGAATGTTAATGCGAAGAATGTTCGTGCACTCCACGTCTCAATTACATCACTTTTGTTGATACGCTTCTCAAGCTAACTTTTAACTACCAAGTTAAAATCAACCCTATGCTATCAAGTTACAATCGCTTTCAGAACTCAGTCTAGTCGCCGTTGCTGCTGCAATCATAGAGAGCTCCTCCGAGGCGCGCCGCGATACTTATGGTACTCGCGCCTGGGGGAATTTTTGGAGGGGAGAATATTCTCTTTCGTGACCTCCCGGAAAAACATTATTCGCCAGTTCAGGCGTCAGAGTTCGAAAAGCTGTGGGTAGATGGCGCGTTTACAAGCCTTCGCTCCGCCACATACCGTACTCTTTCTGTTCGCGGGCTTCTTCTCGTAATTGATGGTGGCGTTATGGGGTTGTCTAATCCCATGACGTCACAATGACTTGACACATCATTTCTTCTACGAGAAATGGAAATAGATGAAATAGATAATGAATTGAAAGTAGAAACGAAAATAGACCGTTTTCTCAGAAATGGGTAGACATTTTACCCACGTATTTTCCTGCGCTGCCCAATGAATACTGATCCTCTCGGTCTGCCATATATCTCGTCCTTGCGTGCCGGTATCTGCGGCCCTACTGGTACTTAAATTGTCCCCAAAACGACTTTATGGGCCATAAAATGTGCCACAACTCATTAGTTAATCCTCGTCCCGCAAATATTTTATTCCGGTGGCAACCCCACATATTATAGGCTGATAAATTTTTATGAGCGTGTTCATTTGAGTATTATCTATTATTACAATGAGCTTAAAACTGAGGCTGGCATGACGAGCGGCCGTATGCTCTGGGTGTTACGATAACGGCGCCCACAAGGAAAAGCTCCGGAAGTTGGATGATGCCATTACGAACATTTACTTGATAACCACACGCGGGTACAAGGACTCGCTCTCCGCTTATCTTACTTTTCAACACAAAATGTTCTTTGCGAATATTTCACACGAAAAGACTGATAAAACTAAATTAAAGAATAACAGAAAGCGCTAGGAAATTGCGAATTTTCCAAAAAGGTGTATTGAAAGATTTCGTTGGTTAATTTTAAAACTTGAAAATATCTTCCTCATATCTTTTCTAAATATTTTTAAAATGTATAACAAGAACCAAGAATGCATTCATATATCAAATAGAGCCTGTGTGGAATGAACAGTCAATGGACGTGCATTTTCTGCAGTGTCCATTGAGTGAAGACTGATAGAAAGAACATATGCTGAGACGGAATTAGTCTATTAAAGTTATCACAAAACGCGCTGAAGATAGCAAAATTGAATTTGTGAAATTGTATTTATTTATTTCTCAGATTTCTGTTACGTGAGGCTTTATTCATTCTTGGAACGAGAAGTGATGAATTAACGTGAAAAATGATAAATCAGAGGAACGAGAAAACCTTAACAAAACAACAAAGCCATATAGTGCATCATAAAGTTAGTTCAACATGAAGTTAGTGTAATATTAAGTGAATTGCTCTAAGGAGTTTTTTCCGCTTCCAAGACCCAGAAATACCTGTTTCTAGGTTACGAATAACTGTCGCGGCAGCGGCGTGAGGGAGGTGCATTTGGTAAATACCACGTTCCGCGAAATCGTCGAACCGCCTCGTGACTATTTCCGGCCTCTTGCTTCCTCGAAACCTCTTGCACCCTTCCAAGAGAGCACATCCAACTCTGCAATTTCATATTTTGATCTCGCTACCGGAGATCGACTTGTAAACATCCGTAGAGGGAAAGGGAGCCAACCGGTCAATAACAAAAGAAATGAACATTTCTCTCCCTCTGGAAGGAGAAATATTGCTAGTGACATTTAAATGCTTTGTCCATATAATGAATAGAAAGAACAAAGTGAACAATATTTTAATACTGGGAAAGTCAGGAGGTAGAAGAAAGCCCAGACAGAATTTGAGATGGATATATGGCTTCAAAGAACAAGTAGAAGCATGGAAAAACTTCAAGATTCAGTAGAAGGCAAAAATTCTGGTATTACATAATATTCAGCAGCCCTTCACAACGCGGCGAAAAAATAATAAATGAAATATCAATCGATCCAGTGAAGAGCTCATTTTTAAAGTGATGTATCTCCATGAAACACGTGTTCGGGAATAGGTAGCATTAACTATCAGCCTTATAGTTACGATTTTCGGATACTGTGGACTTTCGGATACTGTTCGTTTAATGTGGACAAAACGCAATGTTTGAAAATAAAAAAACTGAAAGAAACCAAATGCATCATCGCACAAATATTATCCAATCTTTATAATGATTTATACAAATTGAATATATTACATTGAGAGACTTGAACTTCAGTTTTTTATTCAAATTACAAATAAAATTAGAATAAAGAATTAAAACATTATTGAATATGAATAATTTAATTTTTGTATTGCTCGGTATTATGTTCCTGATTATTTTCAAGATATAATGTTGTTTTTTTTATGTTGCATTTTTTTGGTGGTTGTTTTTTTTTTTTGAACATTATTTTTATATTATCTGTTTTTTCTTTTTCAATTGTGAATTTAAAAAATATCATTTCTGCTTCTGTATTTTCATTAATACCTGTGATTTTTCTACAATACCTACTGTAATTGAGGCTTTGTCTTGTTGTAAAAAAAAGTAAATTATTTAAAGAAAGTAAATAAATAAAAAATTATAAAAAGTAATAAATAAAAAGGAATAAATAAAAAGTAAATAAATAAAAATTAAATAAAGTAAATAAATAAAAAGTAATAAATAAAAAGTAAATAAATGAAATTTGGCAGCATGATGAAGAAGCGTCTTCAAAATATATTACACGTAACTAGAAAACAAACTGAAATGAATCCACGTCACTTTGGAAACAAGATCTTCAATAGTTGTCCCTATCTCCCAGTTGCAAGAACAGCTCGCCGGTCGCGCCACCAGCGCCTGCTTTCCCCACCTGCGCCTCGGGAGGCGGACCCGCGCCCGCGGAGAGCTTATCTTGGCGCCCACCGCCCGCAAGCTCCCAAACAGCTGCGTCGCGCTGCCCGCGCCCTCGCGCGCACCATAAACAACAAACTCCATTAAAACTTTCCGGACTAAGTAAAGGAATCACTGTTCATGATGTAGGGCCGAGCTGAAAGCGAAGCTCAACGTGGCAAAAATAACTGATTGTTGGGCATCTAACCCTAGTAACAACAGCGCCGTTTTATTTTGTTTTTTACGGCTGTGGTATTATTATTGTTTGAACAAGAAAATCAATTGCTTTTGTTGTTTTACGCAGGGTAACTCAAACAGGTATGGCTGGAATTTACGCCGTTATTATGGCGTAACTGAATATTGAAAAAAACAAACAGAAAAACACGCAGAGCGCCAGGCAAAAGGAAAACGAGAGTTTTATTCAACGTAGACAATATTAAGATGCTCTACCACAGTGTGGTGCGGCAGAGAAACTAATAACGTTGGTACAGCAACAAGGAACGTGTTTACAGTTCTAGCGTTACTGGTTACATTAGCAGAGCAGGCGGAGGGTCCCTTCTTGTTACAGCATGTATTCTCTCAAGTTACCATCTGTCGGATCAGCCACTCACGGCTTGCGAGGTGTTTACATTTTGGAAGGTTTCTCATGAACACTTCAACTCTAACGACAGTCTGAACAGAAACACACTGCTGCAATTTTCTCGTGCGGTACCAATCCCCTTGATCAGCTTATAGCAATAGCATATGATTAATGGAAACGCTGAATTGCTCTCAAAAGGAAAACGGAGTTCCCTTGCAACATTCTATGAAAGGGGATTTTGCTTAATCCAACGTGCAATATGCTTCCTGTTGATCATTCCTCCTAATCCAACGTGCGGGTTATGTCTCTGGAAGAGCATCTGTATACTAATATAACAGATGTTGTTTGTCTGAAAACGCCAAGAGCTTTTCTTTGAATCGATTCATTATATATTTAAATCACATTTGTTTGCGCCATAACTGTGTAAATTTGTTTCACATTTTTTTACTCGCTCAGCATATTCCGAACCAAAGAATACAGAAGCTTACAGAGATGTGGAAAAAAGGAGTGTTCCATTTGAACGTAATGTTCCATGACGACGCGGTATCTCACTGGGAAGGAATTTATGATTACGCGGTCCGTACTGTCAGGCGCAGGGCTCGCAGCGGTCCCTGGCTCAGACCTTTATGCAATGTTAATAAGATGAAGATTGGGTTTTACCCGCCAGAGGTTTACTGTGAGAGGATTTGCAGAGATTGTTCAGAGGGCGACCGCCGATAGCGCCTGTTTGCTTAATATACTGGGTATTACAGCTGAACAAACAGCCAAGTTAAATCAAACAGCAGGAGCAAGATGGATATTAAGGCACGTGAAAGAGCCTATTTAGGAATAAAAATAAAATGATAGTTGCCTGAATTTTGTTCAATTATGTTGTATGAAATAATTCCCGAAACGATTAATAAGCCTAATTCAATTTATATTACATCTCATACAAAATCGGATGGAGTTAAATGATGTATCTACTCGAGTTTCTGAGTGATTGAAAACACATTGTTTAAACTGTTTTAATGAACATACCGCGTAATAAGAAATATTTTGAAAAACAGCACATACCAAAAGAAACCTTAGTTCGTGTTCGATATTACCCGAAGCATACACTCAATTTATTTCAACATTAACCCTGCTTATTATCCACTGGTTAAACGAAAACTACATGACAACAAATTGTTCTTGTAATTTCGAATGTAAATCATTCGTGTTATTTTGACCTGCCCATGAAACAAATTACCGAGTTTGTATTAAGGCCGAAAGCTTCGTACCTACATTCCCATTCCGATCAAATTAAAGGGTGTAAATTCCACTGTTGGCAGGCATGGATAGATAGCATTGAATATGCTTGGAATTCAAGAGAATTTCAATTCAAATTCCGAACTTCTCGATCGTCTATTGGTATTCATTTGTAGACATAATGATAATTTGAAAGGCTTTATGCAACGTTTTCTGTGAATACTCTATGTGTTGTACAAGGGGTTTATGATTAAAATGTACGTAGAAGCATTGCAAGCTCCCTGTAAACATTGGACATTTTTAATGTATCAATGTGTACACCCAACGTTATAGTAAGAAAAACATTTACAACCATTTCACAAAATTTTTTATTTGTGAAACAAATATTGGCTTCATAAGTTAGTGCATCTCTCCTTGTCACAGAAAAAACACAAAAACTTGTAAACATTATTAAAATTATTTTTTTCCTGACTATATTTCTTCAATATATTATAATTTTCGTCTTTTGATTTTTAAAGACTAATGATGGAAACAAATAATTTCCGAAACAAAAATATTAATATGAAAAATTCTGTCTTTAAAAATCAAACCAAAAATTTATAGTATATTGTAAACATTATTACCGTTCGAAGTGAAACTATCTCATAGTGACACTTTTGACATATCTCATCGACTCTGTTCAAGGAAGTAACACATTTACCATGGATATCTGTAACTGATCTTCGCTACATTTATCTTGTTGATTTGAGACCTTTCTCCGGCAAATACTCAAACACCATTTCTGTGGCGTCTCGTTTTGAGTCGACTGTAATTTTATAACAACTTTATTTGCTTCTCAATATAAGTTCATGACAGCTCTGGAAAAGCTCTTATAGGGTTTATTTTTGGTCAATTTGTACAATTGACGCCACAAGTGGCAACCTTGCTGATCAATGGGACGGCGTTGACTTCCGTCTCACTTCTTTTTTCTTCTTCTTCTTCTTCTTCTTCTTCTTCTTCTTCTTCTTTTCTTCTTCTTCTTCTTCTTTTATGTAGGTTGTAGACCTGTTTTTCCTCACGCTTCCTCCCGAGGATTCACTAGATGTTGACTGCAGATCTTCTCTCCGTCTTTTCTGCAACCTTCCAGGATTTCCTCTTTCTAATGATATCATATGCCTGGATATCTTCACCAGTCTGTCATCGCTCATTCGAGTGATATGGTTATTCCATTCCTTTTTCCTTCTTTTCTCAAATTTAGTTACATCAGTTTTATTACACTGTTTTCTTACATCCTGATTTCTTGCCCTTTCACTCCTGGTCTTTCCTACTATCGATCGTAGTGTGTTAGTGTGTTTATTTCCACTGTTAGTTATTTTTTTTTTTTTATTACATCTTGTAAGTATCATACGCGAGCGCCTTTCATGGCCTACTCCCTCGCTTCTTTGCATGTATGGTGCTCACTGAAAATGTCCACTTCCAGGTATTGAAATTTCATCTCTTGCTGGATTATTTTGCCTTCTATTTCTAACTTACATCGCACAGGCTCCTTCGATTATGTTTTTCTGTTGAAACTATCATATTAAATAATTTTGCCGTCGTTATGAAACTATACAATAGTCTTTGTAGATTATCTTCATATTCTGTTATAAGTACTGCGTCATTTGCGTAGCAGTCTATGCTTATATTACCCATCGTGTAGCCTTCCATTGTTTTTCCGCTGTCAATTAGTGTATCCATTATCAAGTTGAAGATTACTAGGCTTAAGGAGTCGCCCTGGCGTATTCCACCTGCACATTCCATTTCATCTGTAGTGAGGTCTCCTACTTTTACTTTAGTGTTCACGCCTGTATATATAGCTTCAAAGGTTCTGTCAATTTATTAGGTACTAGTTTGTTCCTCAAAATTGTGATCACGTCTTACTCGATCAAATGCCTTCTTGGGGTCTACAAATCAGTGGAAGGCGGGCTTGTTATATTCGATCACTTTCTCGACTATTTGACGGACTACAAATATAGCGTCTGTTGTCGACCTGTTTGTCGGAATCCTTGTTGTTCCTCATTGATTTTGAAGTATGGTTGCAATTTTGCTAGTATCATTTTCGTCAGTAATTTTAATATGGTACTCAGTAGGGTTTTTCCTGGATTTATTTCCCACTCGTTACCCATTTCCTGGATTATTCCCCACTCGTGCATTCAAATCCTGTAATTAGAGTATTTTGATTTTCTGGTATTTTTTCTAATAGAATTTGTAGGTCTTCATAAAAGGTTCTTCGTTTTTCTCTAGGTTTTGCCATATCTGGAGCATAAACGCGAATAATATGGATACATAAATCGTTTGTTTTTATTTTTGCTGTAAGTAACCCTTCGTTAACATAATCTATTTCCTCAATACATTGCCGTTTTTTTTTGAGCAGGAGTGTTCCTACCCCAGCTGTAGCTCTTTCATCTTCACCCCGTCCACTATAGATCAGGATGTAGTCATTTATGACTTCAGTGTCTTTACCTTTCTTTTTTGTTAATGATATGTTACATATATCCACTTTCTTTTTTGTAATCTCCATCATTATTTCCTGAATTTTTCTATTCCAGGATTCCACGTCCCTATTCTCATTATTCCTTGTTTCTTTATTCGTTGTTTCCTTTTTCTTTGCCGGGTCGTCATATTGTGTGAAGTTCCGACGCAGAGTTTGTTTTACTCAGGAAGGGAGCTAACCTGACCAGAAACCCTCCTCCTTTCTCCGGGCTTGGGACCGGCAACGGCGGCTACTGAGATACTCGATCCCCCCAGCGCCCACCGCAGGCGGAGCTTTTCGGACGCAGAGTTTCGTCTCACAAGATCCCATAACAGCGCTGGGGTACTGCTACACGACACTACATTGCACATTTTGTTTTCAATTTTACAATATATTAATTTAGAATTTACACTAGTTCAACTAACAGTTTTCAAAATTGTTTCATTTCAGTATGCTCGTTAAACCTATGCCAGAAATCTTGGAGATCTCCTGGCAGCACGGTTAGTAACTCCCTCGTGAAAAATTCTCTCACACGAGAAACATTGCAATAATACCATAATTAAAGCATTAGAAAATATCCCAAAGGAATATCTTGAGTAAAGCCCCTTATTTTTTTTATTCTCAAATAAAGTAAAAAAGGTCAAACGAGGGGAAATTTTCATTCGGCAAAACAATACGAAACTGGATAGTTTGCCTGCTGCCATTTTTCAAACTCTTCCTCGCAATATCTGTAGTTTCAGAAATAAATTAGAACACGTTCATTAATATTGGATGAAGAAATTTGACAAATATTACAATTTTAAGAATAGTTAAATTCAAATTAAAGTAATTTAAATAGTATCGTACGTGAAGTGACTTCAAACGCGAAAGAGTGATCAACAGCAGTTCCATGTGGTTCTATTTATTTATTTAGTCAAAAACTGTATGTGACGTATGGGGGAGAAAATCATCTGCGCACGCTTTCTTGAGTTTCAGAATCCCTTTCCTACAATTTAACTATTAATAGTTGGAAGATGAATAATAATAATAATAATAATAATATAATAGTAATAATAATAACAACAACAAATTTAAAAAAGCGAGGGATTAACATTTCAAAAACTAGATATTTTCGTTGCCAAATTATAGAAAACTTATTTTTAACGGTAAAGGAACAAACAGATTTGATTTTTCTGTATTGTTAAGCAAATAGAAAACTCACCCTAAGCTCTACTACCACTACAAGCAAAAGAAAAGTTCAACAAAACGTGCGCATAGTGAAGCTACATTTACGTCCAGAAGCAAATCAAGGGGGCCATCTCAGCATTTGCTCAATGGATCAGAAAAACTGGACAAAAACCCGATCGAGATGGGTTATGTGTGCTATGAGTTATGAGTACAATGTGATGTAGTTCAGTCTTTACTATTATGAACTAAAGTTTTGTGTTGCAAATATTTATATTTTTTATATTTTATTGAAAAAAATACTCACATTGATTTATCGCATTTATACGTACATTATCTCTCAAAATCCTCTGAATGCTTGGGAAGTGCATCAATGCGAGCTGCCGGGCCACCAAACAACAGTCGCAGGGGTCGGTGACGAATGTCTGTATTGTACTTCTGCATCCTCCACAACAAAAAGAGCGACCTTTTTAAAAATACTTGATATTGACAATCTCATTAACAAAAGGCTCTAAAATATAGCAGCTGACCTGTCAGAAAATTGCGCGTGTTTTGAACCAGCGTATAATGAGAAACATGTCACGACAAGATTAAAATCCAATTAACATTTTCATACCCACCTTTTGTGAGAGAACAGGAAATAAATCAGAGGCACCATTGTGTGAATAAGAGTTGTTGTTGCCATGTATATTATGCAGAATAATGTTTTGCGTCAATTTCAAATTATCTTACAACCAAAATTGCTTTTCATGTATTCAATACATGACTGAACACACTTGAATAAAAATTGTTTGAAACTCCATCATTAACAAAATTTAAGGTAACAAAATAATAATAGTAATAATAATAGTAATAATTAGTAATAATATAATAATAATAATAATAATAATAATAATAATAATAATAATAATATGAGACGCGAGACGAGATTAGTTGCTTCCAAAATGAATTTTGATCATTAAATGTTTTCATGAATAATTTTGTCTTTTACTATATATTCAATGATTTATTCTGCAAGATTAATTTAATTGTTATTGTTTACTACATATTTTGTAAATGTAAAAGTATACCTAATAACGTTCACAATATATAACGTAAACAACACTGAATTATCGACAGACTGTTGGTACTGGGATTTTGAATAAAATGAGCATTTGTTTTACTGTTATTCATGGACGTGCCCATAACATTTCAAAGGGGCCTCATAGCCGTGAGATAAAACATTTTATTTCCCTAAAAATTGCAATCCCTGGTTTTTCCTTTTTTTTAAGTAGACAATTAGACATTAAAGTTTTACAAAATTGATTTAATTTAGATCGCCACTGAAGACATTAGCGACTACTCTTATTTGTATTCATAAGTAACACTCTAAAACTGATAACATACATAGCAAAAATAATTATAATAATTTAAATTAATTTGTCAACCCAATAATACAGGAAATTATTATACGACATTTGGGATAGAGGCCCTCCAACGTATCTAGCTACCTGTAAATAGTTCAATATAAAAGTTAAAAGTATTCATTAACGCTTAGAGCTTGTGCGGTGCTCCCCTGCTAGGAGACACATGACTGGGGATAACACCGCAATTACTGATCAGAGCAGCCGGCTGCTAGAATTGTCCTCCAGATAGCGGGTAAAATCGTCCTAGCTATCCAGCTAGAGCCGAAAATCCAGCAACTGTCGGCCAGCAACTGTCGGGATTCAAAGGACCTCCCGGTCACAGGCACTGAGTTGATGCCTTGAGCAACCTGTACCGGTACCGTAAGCCGACGAGTAGGTCGGCACTGGATCTCAGCATCCAGTGGGGTAGAAATCACCGCCACCTCCCGAGATAAAACATTACTTCGTTCAAGGAATTAATGACCATGGTAGTTGACGCTGTTCAAAAAGCCTCGAAATGAAACCTGCAAAATATCCAATTTATTAAAAGTGTGAGAATTTAGCGAGTTTCACCAAATTCTTATAATAATCAGTGTATTTTATGTTTATTTGTACAATATACACTAGGAAAGTAACTTAAAAGTGTTTGCAAAAATCTTTTAACTGAAGAAACATGAAATACAGTTCTGATGCGGAGTATCTCCCGCCCATTCTATGCGATTCACGAATATTAATCCCTTTGTTTATATCTCTCCTATTATCTGAATTAATTTGTTAATGAGAATAAAACCTCTCTTTAAAATTTTAACTTTTGTGTTACTCACGCTCTAGTAACTTTCTTGTTAAAGAAAATAGTAAATATTGTAAAGCAAGTAATTCCCCATCGATACGAAAACATTGGGAGATAAATATAAATATTTCAACCGTACACTTCGTTTTAGGAAGTTGTCAGTATTTGATTTGAATGTAAATACATTGAAAAGAAAATGGCGGATGATTATGTTACGACTGCAAACTTAAGATAAGAAAAATTCCTCTTGCAGCATCATTGCTTGATTTTGATTCATTTTTATTAAGTTTAATTGCAATTTGCTGATGTCGTTTTACACAATTGTATGTAAACGTTCAATGCCACACTCCATTTTATTCGAAGTTGATGGGACGAAGCCTCCTATTCCTACTTTTAACGCAGTACACACTAAACCATTAAGAGGACTAAGCGATTCAATAGAATATTGATTTTTCGAAATAATTGCCAACGATGAAATCTGTTCAATCAACTATGAATAATTTGAGATAAAATAAGATAAATGGGTTTTTATTTCACAATTGTCGTACTCGTCAGTGAAGGGATAAGAAAAATGTCACGGAGCTCCTTGTCCAACTCTCAGTTTTGCCAAGTACAATGAGAACTGTCTTAACAGACGACTTCTTAGTGTAAGTAATAATCCAACACTACGTCTTAATTTCATTTGTCAATTCATTAATTTGTGAATTGTAACAATATTAAATATGCATATTTTATAACAAGTATATTTATAATTATGATATTTAAGCGTTTGTCATCTCCATTTATTATACGAGGCCTAATAACTGTTACCTATACACTATCATTCATGTGATTGTGACCCATGACGTTCAAGCTGTCGTCTCTTGTGAGCCAACCACCATTGTATTCCTTCAAGAAAATTATAATTTTTGTCTTGCCTCGTCTTATCTCCTCTTTTGTGAACGGGTTTCACAGTAGACATTGTAGCAATGGCATGTATTTTACTCAGTAATTGACGTGCTTTGATTCTTCCTACAACTAGAATAAAGATAGGTTTATGTAACAATGCAATTATCTTGTTGAAGTAATTTTGACACTTGAATGGAAATTTAATGAAATTTACATAATTGACATCATCGCTGATTGATATCTTATTATTTATTTCTCCTTTCATTCGTAAAATAGTCTTCATAAATACTACGTGATGTTCAGAACCTCTCGTACCTACGATAATCTGATTTTGATGTTTTGATCAAAATCACAAGATGCTGTTCTAGGAGGTCAGAAATTATTAGTTTTCTTCATAAGCGAAGTCAAGTTTATTAAAACAGTATTTTTAACAAGTGAGGCTATTTATTTCTCTGGTGGTAGGTAAATGTCAAAGTGATTGGATAGCAATTATAGTGAGATCCATATGTTGTAGCTGGTATTTAAAGAAGTATTAGAAGGGAGCTTCTGTATACTTATGTCCAAATATTAGTTGTTTGGATTCTTTCACTTCCTCAATTATAAATTTGAACTTCATTGGATTCTTTTTAATATGTTTTATTACCCGATTTATACTCGATTTTGCATTGGAAATGTTTGTCACATTAAATAAAGAGTAACTTCGTGCTCACTAATCGTACTTTCTCCTGGAAAACACTACTGAATAATAGCCTAACGAAAACCCAAGAGGGAGTAAAAAAATAAATAAAAAAGACCTTTTTTTCCTCTTTTTGTCTGCTGCCTCTGACCTCGAAGTTCGAGTCGGGGATTTGCTGGACATTTCCCCGATTAAGGGGATTGTAAATGGGCCGAATACAACGAATGCAAATGCATTACTACAACGCTCGCTAGCGCTGGGCAACTCGACAGAGACGAACGTCGCAGTATAAACAAACGGCTGTCGACCCTGAATAACAAATTCCTAGACTACGAAAAGCAGTAAACTATCTAAAACGTTTGGAAAATTTCGTATCACATTACTTTTGCTGACTTAAAATAAATAATATAGGATTTTTTGAAATATTCAGGTCACATGTTTAAATATTCACATGTCACACTGGAAAGTTGCTAAGTTCTTCTGGCTGTTATATATTTCCCTTCCCCTTCGCTATCGCAACGGCTAATGCCTTCACTTAACACTTCTTCTACTAACCGGGGTAATGGAAATCCCTTTTTTGTTTGTTTGTTTATTTATTAAAGTTGCATCAACAACTGAGGTTATTAGCGAGTACTTTAAATACACCTTTGCAATATTAATACGGCAATTTAACATAATATTACACTAAATATATACAAATTTGAGGAGACAGACATTATATGTATTTTCAATGTTACAATATTAGTTTGCAGTACCTATGCTAATACAATTAGATTTCTTTAAGAAAATACTGTCTTTACAGAATTGTATTATTTTATTTTGGAATTCGTTGGATGATAGCATCAATTCGGAGTTTTGCTCATCTTCTAGGTATCTGTGTCTGCTGTGCTGAAACATAGGGCATTGAGTTAAGATATGTTGAAAGTTAAGAAGGGTATCACAGGCTGGCAGGTGGGTGGGAGATTTCCAGTTAGAAGAAAATATCTGTAGTTTAGCAAGTGTTGATGACTGAACTTGCAATGACCAGTTCTTATCCTTGTTATTGTCACTTGCTCTTTTCATGAGAATTTTTGGAAGTTTTCAGGAGTAAATATTTTTAACTAGTTTGTGTAAAGGAGTGGATTTCATGGTTTTCCAGAGGTTGCTCCACTTTTCATCCATTACTTTTTGATATGTGCCCATAAATCCTTGTATGTTTGTGATATAGTTAAAATACTTTCATTTTCAGGGCTTACATTTTCCTCTTCAAGGCTCATTTTGTTGTGTTCAAGCATTGTTTTGTAATCTGGTATCCAGGCAATTATGAGAGTCTTTTAGATTGTATAATGTCTTGATATATTTCATGAATACTGTTTATCATTGGTATACCTGGGTAGTTATTGTGAATATTATTTATTGCTTCAAGAGAAGTAGAGAAAATGACAAACTTGTTATGTCTGAGTTTTTGTGACATTTTCAAGGCTGTCATTATAGAGCATATTTCAGCTGTAGTAGTACTAGTAGGAATCAGTCTTTTTTAAGTAGTAGTACTAGATAGGAATGCAGTCTGTTTATAATTTTAACTTCTTGAAATTCTATTTCCTTATCTTTTTTAGCCATTTTATTTATTTGAAGAGTGTCCAGTGTTATCTGCTACTATATCAGGAATTGTCCATGGTGGTATACTGTTATTTCTTTTTTCCATTAATATCTGTTCCAGAAAGTTTAGCTGTCTTAGTAGGTTTTTCACTTTGGTATATACTGGTGAAAAGTATTTTTGTTCTTCGTAGTAATTTTGAAGTTTTGGGTATATATCGTGGTAGATTATAGGATTCTTTGACTCAGCTGATTTGATGGCATATTTGAGAGTTAGCATTTGTCTACGATGTCCACGATGTCTACGATGTCTACGATTTGACCATTGATTTTATTCTTACGCGAGACCAGTTAACTTTGCTCATTTTTTCTTCATTGTTGTGCTTCTGAATTATTTATGTAAACAATGAACTAAATGCAGTTAATTCTCCCATTTGTTGCTTTGGCTTTCATTGGAGTGTTTCTTCAATTCCAACTTGGCAAAAAAATATACAATTAGAGAGTTCGAAAATATTTTTAATATCGATAATCCTGATGATTTACATGATGATTACCGTGTGATGTGTACTATTTTACATGATATTGATAGGGTAAAGGCAAAAAGGAATGGCAATGAATCTCCTGAGCAAAATTCGTCAAGTACGAAATCGGGGAAAAGATGTGTTTTCCAAATCCATAAATGTGTATGAAGTCCAATAAATACAACATACAAAATCCCAGTATGCGAAATTCACAGAAAAGACTCAATAACAGGGAAGTGTTTTGAATGTTGATAAATTGCGAATATTATTAACATTATAAAATTACGTTTTTCATTTTCTCAATAAAGATCACTTTTCTCGAAAACATTTTTGCCTTCAATTTTGATGCTCTAACTAAATAATTACTCTTCCTTTTGCATATGCATTGAGTATTAAACAAATATTAATTTATATATTTATTGCTACAGTATTAAAAAATTAAAATTTTAAATTTGGGGGTAATTGAATTAACCCTTTTGATAGTATTAAACTAACAAAAATCCTTGCTAGCAGCAGGGTTGATTCATCTAGACAACTGTATCATCCCAATCAATTATTAATGTTGAAAATAACACTTTCGGCAATGGATTCTGGCAAGACCTGTAAGAGACAAACATTACAGAAAAGAAACCATTCAATTTTTCAATTACAAATTCACATACTACACAAAACAACAAGCAATAAAAATGTATTTACGAGTAATGTGCCTTTACTTTTTTGCTGCATTTAAATGATTAGACTAGGATATTATTGAAAACATAATTAATTTTTTTTAAATAAACTTCGTATTTTCTTTTAAGTTTAAGATAGCGTTTTAAGATTGTGTTGTTATTGAAACGCGCGGATGATTCAGTGGAAGAGGCTGCACAAGATTTTCACGCTCAGTGGAATCATTTGTCTTGACGCAGCTGTGGCACCATTTCCATTAGTCTTCGTGAAAAATGAATCGCATCAATCAAGATGCATATGATGTTCTGATATTGAGAAAAGGTGTATGAAGCATGAATAAGTAAAAAGAGGTTAGAAGAGACTCTGCTGAAGTCATCTAGTGTTTTGAATTCTTCCGACAGGTTCAGTTTTCACTGTCAGAAAATCAGTTGTTGAATTACTTGGATGATTTGTTTTGTTACTTAAGTTTAGAGATTGATGATCTTTCAACGAAATCCGCTTGCATTTCAGACATATTTTGCGATTAATTTGAAAGGAAAGAAGGTTCCACGCGCTTTTTCATCCATAAACTAGTGGTGCGAAAACAGCTCGTACTTTCTCGCCATCAGTAACTACTTATACATAATCTCTCTGAATTAACACATCTCAATCATCGTTTTAGTTAAACACATTTAAAATCATAGCGAGGAGCGAAAATTAAATAGTTTCCAACAATAGATTTTTATTCAAAACTTTAAATGAAAATATATTTCATTTAATTCATTGTGTAAGTTATACAGTGGATTCACGAACATATGGAATGAGTTTCATAGCAGTATAATATGCTTAATTAGTAGTATGCGAGAATGTAAAATAATTAAAAGTTAATAAATAACTGTGCTGTTAGCGTTGACAAACAAATGCAAATACATCGAAAAATATATAATAGTAATTATTAAACACTATGGTATAGTTTTATTCTACAAATATATAATAGTATTAGTTTATATTACCCCCGGAACAAAACACAACCGTCATTGTCGCCATCTATCATCAGTGTGGCATTACAACAATGGGTTTCAAAATCAATCATGACCGCTCATATATTCCAAAAGTATGTGCTACGTCAAGACACTTTTATGATTTGACTGTATTTAATGAGTTTATATCACTTTCGTGTTTCCGACACCTTTTTTTTATTTCCCTGGCCCACTATGAAATTTCAATGTAGTTTTTCTGTGCCACTCGCGTTGCTCTAATCTGTAGGACATTGTTTGCTGTTATTATTTGAGATGAACAATTGTGATATCTATTCCTGGAGATTAAATTGAAGAGGAACAAGGAAAATGAAATGTCGCTAATGAAACGAGGTGCTTATCTATCACAAAGAAAGTGATACAGTACTCTACGGGAGCGATAGTTTAATTTCTGGAGAGCGTAAATTCTCATAAGAATTATTTAATATGGATTTAAAATGGCAAATAGAAATATAAGTTACGAAGAAGCGTTATACACCGAAACTGGCAAATGCATGTACCTTAGTGCTTAGGTTCTTTAAGTGTTACACGGAACTTAGAACACATATATCTTATATAGGTATCCAAATAGTTTTCTTTGCAAATTTTAATTATTATTCCTTCCAGAATTTTAGTCCATGATCCACGGAAAATGTTTTATCTGTAGCTACTTCAGAGTTGGTAAAATGGCAGCGGCCGCAGTAACCTCTTGGTCGGCTCCCTCTTCGTTATATGGGAGCCAACGCAACTGGGAATAAACGAAACTTTGCTTTTCCCACGATCCCACAGCCGCTGAGAATGTCTTCTGCAGGTGCGAAGGCAAAACGTTTACTGTCACTGGACCACGACTTACAAAACCGTGAGAGAATATCCACATAGACGCCGGCCGTGAATGCCTACATTAATTGTAATTATTTACAATCGCTGGTTTCTACAGAATGTTGAGGATATCCATAAGGATAGGCAAAATATAACTAATCTTCCTCAATACCTACTTGGTTGCTTGAAAAACACCGCGTCTTGGGCACAGAGGTCAACGTTTCGGCCGCTATGATGCGACTTTCCTCAGGGCGAAAGGCAGTTGCACTGAGAAATGCACATTTCTCTCTCAGGAAGGTTGCAAAATGACAGTCAAAACGTTGGAATCTGTGCCCAGGACGCGGCGTTCCCCGAACAGCCCATTAGATACTGACTTCGGCCGCGAAAGCCTGTATTTTCATTTAATCTTCCACTATAAATCTACTGTGGAATATTATTTCTAGTTTAGCGTCCATTCTAATTACTTGTTTAAAATATGTTTGTGGGCGTAAGAACGACCGTTATGTGTTGTGTGCTTGCAGGCTGGGAGGCGTGGGGCGAGTGGAGCGCCTGCAGCGCGTCGTGCGGCGGCGGCGCGCCGCTGGCGCACCCGGCGGCGCCCACGGCGGCGCGGCGCCCGGCGCCCACGGCGGCCACGGCGCCTACCTGTGGGTGCCGTCGGCGCAGCTCTTCCCCGGCGGCTTCCCGCGCGACCTCGCGCTGCTCTTCACTCTGCGACTCCAGCAGCCGCCCGTGAGTGCCGCTCCGCACCTTACAGTCTCATTCACAATGTAAACGTAAACGTAAACGTAAACGTAAACGTAAACGTAAACGTAAACGTAAACGAAACGTAAACGTAAACGTAAACGTAAACGTAAACGTAAACGTAAACGTAAGTAACGTAAACGTAAACGTAAACGTAAACGTAAACGTAAACGTAAACGTAAACGTAAACGTAAACGTAAACGTAAACGTAAACGTAAACGTAAACGTAAACGTAACGTAAACGTAAACGTAAACGTAAACGTAAACGTAAACGTAAACGTAAACGTAAACGTAAACGTAAACGTAAACGTAAACGTAAACGTAAACGTAAACGTAAACGTAAACGTAAACGTAAACGTAAACGTAAACGTAAACGTAAACGTAAACGTAAACGTAAACGTAAACGTAAACGTAAACGAAAACTTACTAAGTGAGACCATTCACAATGCCTTGACGTAATCGTAGACGTAAGTCCGTGAACTTAAAGAGTTCACAAGCTCCAAGCTTTTATTTTAAGTTTACGTCGGAATTCTACCGAACACCATTCAGAGATCAGCGTGGAAGGTAGATTTCAGATTGAGTTGAGGTAGTTTGTGGATATGTCATTCTATTACTGTAATACAGAAAACAAGTTTGGGTGCGTGTAGTGAATTCAAAGTAAGAATTTGTGCAATTTTTATTGTGACTTTAACTTGACATGGCTTGCTCTAGCTAACTTGACATGCAATTGCTCGTGGATTTGGTACGGGAGAATCCTTGTTCATACGATGAAGGAAATGCGAGCACTACTACAACAGTCACTCGCATATATAAAGACAAATCGGTAGAAATGTCGAAGGAAAATCAGGAAGCTATGGTGGAATGATCTTTCCGCCGTGCTAGAAAGGCATCTGTCAAGTTTCAGTACGTTGAATTCTGATTGGTTCAGGCGAAACTTAAGTTTCAGCTTACGTTCGTTATTGTGAATGCTTGTTTTTACGTGTAAATTTTACGGCTAAGTTAACAGTATTACGTTACGTTTAAGTTTGCATTGTGAATGAGACTTTATACTTGCGTTTTAGAAACGTAGCGCCTGGACGGCTTGTCTTAATGGAATATGGCACGGCTTTTTGCGTCTTCCTCGGTAGTGTAACCGAGAGCGGTAGCTCAGTGGATCAACTGATATCACATCGGTGCCTCTGACCGGGAGGTCCTATGTTCGAGTGCCGACGGTGGCAGGATTTTCGACACTAGCTTCTGAGCTAGGTCGAATTCAGTCCCTGTCTGGAGAATTACAGCGGCCGGCTGCTTTGATCGGTAGTTTTCCGTGTTTTGTCCTATCAATACCAGGCGAAAATCAGAGCAGTACCCTAACAAACGGGCCACGGACCGCGCGCAATCTTTCCTTTCTCTTCCTTGTCTTATACTCCCCACACACGCACACTTACACTAACATGCACTAGACTATCACCCATGCCGGGAGACCGGTCGGGAACTTAGAACTTGTCCCGGCGGAGTGGTGCCCCGCTGGTGGGAGATACCTGGCTACTTGTAGGCCTACTTGTAGGTCGTAACCCCCGTAAGCCTACTTGTAGGTTGGCGTGCATTGGATGTCACTATCCAGTGAAGGAGTGAAAACCGCCTGTTCTGGTATAAAACATTCACTACACTAACCAGACTAATGACCATACCAGTTGAAGTGCCTGGAAATATCAATCAATCAAGTGGGCGGCCTACTTGGCGCGCCCAGTTCTTTTCTGCGGGCCCGCTTCTTGTAGAGTCTGACCGACAGGTCGGGGAGAGAGTGGGGAGGGAGAGAAGGCTCAGGGGCGCGATACGAGCAGCCGTGATTTGGAGTCCCCAGTCAGGGCACCCAGAGGTTAACCAAAATCTTGTTCATTCAGAGATCGCACCATCGTCTAGTCCCGCAGACGATTGTGATGGACTTTCTCTGAATGTGACTCAGTGAAGTGCGCAAAGGTAATCACTCCGCCTCTGTACCCCACGTCAGGGGGTTAGTACGTGCGACGTTAACGCACCTACTTTTTACACTAATTATTGAAAATTTTAATATTTCGCATCTTGTGAATGGGGACATAAATGCTGATGAAATATTATAATATTATAAATTGTATTCTTTTACCACCAATTTTATTTATTTCGTAAGAAGCTTTCGACTGTTTAGCAATCATCTTCTAACGTGCTATCTGAAACCAAGAAATTTAACATTTCACGTTAGGAACTCTAAAATTTTTCCAAATTACCAACGTTTTGGATTGAAACCAATAATTTTCCTCTTTATCATGACCTAACCGAGGAAAAGTAAAAAATGAAGAACAAATACATTCTTAAGGTGTCCATACTTCTCGAAACGTATTTCCGAACACAAGGGAATCATTGTCCCATGTTGTATGTGAGACGTGAGGACTTAGTTATTACGTAAATCTTCGATCGTTTTGGGGGTTGACAAAAACTTTTAACTGTGACAAATATACAACTGTTGGAGTTCAATCTAAAAAAGAGTTCATTTATTTTCAGACAATTCTTCATATTCACTTATATGTACAACTTAGCTCAAATGTTTAAATTCGAATTTTTAATAAAACATTTCCTTTAAAAATAGGCCGTTTGAACTAAATGCAAATCCATACATCAATGTTTCAATGACAACACATACCCTTGAGTGGTTTTGTAGCTATCAGATGAACATTTAATTTTGCATTTAAAATACCTCATGCTGCATTCTCGTTGGAATCAACCATGACAGCTATGCATTAGCCGCCACAGCGAAATAAAAAGCATGCCGATGTTTCCTGTAACGCCAGTGCATTAAATGCGATTTGCGTATTCCGGCACTGAAAACGCCTGTGATTGAGTGCAGGTGCGGAGCACTCGCAGAGCAATGCGCGCTCGCCCTGCAGCCGCAGAGGCCCCATGGCGGGCGATCAATTGCCACTGCACTGTGGCTCTCCGGAGGGCGGATTATGCATGGGAGGTAACGGAGATGCCGCTTCGCACCGCACAGCGCCGCGCCACGCCGTATCCATCAATTGATTCAATTGGTGCGCACCTCTGCGCCACAGCGCTCCTCGCGGGCGGCGCCGCGCGTCCCGCCCTGCAAACACTGCCCGCTCTGTATACAGCTTCCTGCTACGCGTTCTGTTTTCTCGCTGCGATTTCTGATTCCCGCTTCGCATCCAGCTACCTGCTCCGTATTTTAAGCCCCGTTTCGCATTCTGATTCCCGCTCGGCATTCTGCTTCCCGCTCCGCATCCAGCTTAGCATCCAACTTCTTTCCAACATCCCGGCCGCCCGTTTTCGCTTCCCCTTCCCATCCTGCTTTCGGCTTCATGTCTTGCTTTCCTGCTCCGGATTCTGCTTCCTGCACCGCGCCCAACTTTCCGCTCCGCATCCAGCTTCACGACCGTCATTTCGTTTTTCCGTTGCCCATCCTGTTTTCCCTCTCCACATCCCGCTTACCTGCTTCGCCCCCTTTCATGTTCTGCATCGCGCTCTTATCACAGCCTGGCTTCGCACCGTATCCATCTTTTCGCATCACGCTCCCCGCTCTATAGCTCGCTCCCTGCTTCGCGGTGCGGTCCGTGCCTCCAACTTTTAAAATTATCATTCATTTTTGTCTATTATTCTTCAATATATCAGAGTGTTTTTGGTCATTTATTTTAAGGACAGAATATTTTTGTAGAGTAACTGCTTTATATCAATATATGTTACATGTGATATACAACTACGTTCCGGAAAATAACAATTTCCATAGTCAGGTTTAATTGACAAAACTAATAAATATTTTAACAATCTGTATATCATATATAATATATATTGATATAAAGCAGTTACTCTAAAAAAATGATCAGTCTTTAACATAAATGTCCAAAACTTCCAACTTTTACATTCCAATACTTTTCCTGCACAATATCACCGTCCCTACTTCGCTTTGTACTCCTCATTCAGCATCCAGGCCAGTCCCTGCTCTTATTTCTGATCCGTATTCCGCACTCCGCCCAGCATCCAGCATTTTATTTTGGTACCCGCTCTTCACTTAGCTCCCTGACTCGCATCGTAATCCTTGGTTCGCAACCCACTTTCCGTTCCGTATTCCGCTCCACTCACCTGTCCCTGCTTCTCTTACCAATCTCCGCTTCCCTTACCAATTTCCCCATACTGTTCCCCGCTCCGTACCGTTTTCAGTTTTTCAACTTGCTTCCCGCTCCCTCTCGGCAATTCGCTCATGACCCTTGCTCAGGTTCCCATTCTGGTACCCAACTCGAACCATCTGAAAGCTCCCGTCTTTTCCTGACTAGCTTCACACACACACACACACATTTCCCATATCCACACACGCCTCTTCCAAACCCATATATTCACACAGATATATCAACCTCCCTTTGTTCCGCACTATATCCCTCAACACATCGACCTCTGAGGCATGCACCACGAGAAGGGCCACTCCCACCACATGCTTTATTTCTTCTTTTCCGCCCCCATGTCCTCTCCCGTTCTGCTCCCAACTGTCCCTACTTCGCCCCCCCCCCATCATCCTTACCCATGCCCACGCAAGTCGGTTAATGTTTGTCTCGCTACGTTCCCTTCTGCCACACGGTACTTTTTTAATTATTCGTATTTTCGTTATTTTCTTAATATAATTTAATTAATCTAATAAAAAGGAGAACATTTAACTTCTAGAATGCATTAAAAACTTTCGAATTCTCAAAAAATTCTGTAGTATTAATACTAGAAAAATGTAATCTGTACCGCTGTATTTGGCAGATCGGTTTCTCTTTAATTAACTTCTAAAATTGAAATGTTCAAATCTCTTTATGTTTTTTCCACAATATGAACTAAATTTTAACATTTCAATGTTGAAGCATCGTCTAAGTTTTAAACAATAAAAGTTTTCGCCAAAACATTTATTTTTAGGGTTTTTAAACCTAAACATGACTGACGTTCTGACTGAATATGTTTTAGTATATTTTTTTACATTGTATAACAAACACATGTGCAGTTTTGAACATCCGCTTAACTTGAAATATTCATATCTACATCCTTAAATAACTTTGTATTAATTTTAATAATTTCTCTGTTCTAGAGTATTAGGAAAGAAAAAATCGTATTTCAATAAAACATCATTCTGCTGAGAAATTTTCTATGCTGTATCACTTCAAAGAACGTTCTGAAATTTTGTCTTACTTTTTATTAAACTACCACTAAAAGTGATTTTTATAGCATCCTTATAAAAATGCTATCCATCTCCACTGTATCATTAACATTATCTTATTCACTGTATCATAATATTAAACGACAAAATGCCTGGAAATATATGTAGATTCGCTTGTAGGATGTAAATTGGAAACATGCCGTTAAATATTATTTGAACGAGTATCAAAGGATTTCACGCTGTGTTTTTGATATGAGGAAGCATGTGTACTGCTGATGCACTATAATTTGTTTACAGTTCGCCATTGTAATATTTTGAATATGAAATTGAATGTCCACATGATGTGCTAACATACACAGCCTCCTAAACTGAATCGGAGTGAAGTCAACCGCGCAGACAAAACTGAAACAAATGAGCGGCGAGTTCAAAAAGCTGATTATATTGCGCAATCTGGATTTGTGCATAATATATAAGCTCAAATCTCATTTTACGCATGAAATAAGTTTTTTTGAAGCCATTTGTGTTAAATAAACGAATTTGGATAGTAGTGTTTTCTTTGTTGTATTTGTTTTCAATTTGACGTATTCTCTTTGTAATCGTTTAAGGATTTTTAGTGTCATCTTGAAAATTCACAATGTATATTCATAATACAGTTTTATATACTATGTTAAAAACATAAATCAACTAAAAATAATTTATAATTATGTTAGTATATGTGTATTCATTTCTAACGAAAGGAGGAGCACTCTTCACTATCTCGTAGCGAAATGTTAACTAATGACCTCGGTACTTGAAAAGTCAAGGAGGAGTTCCATCCCGTGTGTGTATTTTCCTTTACAGAAGGATATGTATGCTTTTTCTTAAAAAACAACGACTTAAAACTCAAAACCCTATTTTCAAAAAGCGAGTGACACTAAACTTTGCTCTTAGGTCCCGGCAGTTTCTCGTTGAGGAAGAGTAGAACGTTAAATATAAATATATCACAGTATGGAGAGTCTGTCCTAAACAAAAAATCCCTACTGATGTTTTCAGAACTCGTTGGAAGATATTGCTTCGAAACCTATTTAGTGCTTTAGTACTTTTAAGGCAGCATTAGATTAGTTTTATTATGGGGAGTCGGTTTATAAAATACAGTTGTCGATGGCGATCTCAGACACTATTTCAGAAGATACGTTAACGGGCTTTCACTCCATTTTTAATGAACAAAATGATAACGTTTAATATTAGGAACTACAAGGCTCTAAAAAGGTATTTGTATAAAAATTGCATGTCATAAGAAGAAATGAAAATAATTGCTATTTAATTTTGAAAAATTATTATTGTTCAAATAATACTCCCAAATTTCTATAACACCAAATAGAAATATTGCTAAGCAGGAATCATTTCCACTTCCACAATTCTTACTTTTTAAATGTGACGCCCGTTTTCATCCAAATGAACACATGTTGATAAAGCGCGTTTAACTGACTGTAATTAGAAAGAAAAAATAGACTCTGAAGGTGTTGGCATTCCAGTTCGAGCCGCCGAGGCGAGCACATCGTGGCCGAGGTAGCTCTTATCGCGTTCATATCGCGCTCCGCAGCTTAAGTTCACATCGCAGTGGTCACGTTGCTAGTGCTAGAAGTGGCGAGTGCAGTGAAACGATTACTTACAAAGTGCTAAATAGAAAATTTAATAAGTGCGATCAGTACGTGTTCAAAACTATATGCTCTGGTCTCGGCCAGAGCATTACCCAGTGGACAACAAAGTGATTAACGCGCGCAGGCTAGTGCCTCCACGCTTTCACAGTGTTCATGAATCCAAGTTCAGTCTCAACAGCGGAAGCAATTAAAAATGCTTTAGACACGTTAAACAATCCAAACGGTGGTGAAAATTCAAATATTGAAATGGACGAGTGTAATCCATCCGCTCAGCAACAAGCAGAAGATCAGCAAATGCAACAAAACCGACAACTTCAAGCAGACTCACAATGGAAAATGATGCAAGACCAACAAATCAGTTTCTACAATACCTTAATGAGCAATGCTTGATTATTCCTCAGCTGCAACAACATCAAAATCTTCAACAAGTTCCGCATAGCCAGCATTCTTCACTATCGCAGCTAAGTAGCCAACCCACTCAAAAAACGTAAGTAGTGAATCAAATATTATGGAAAAGAGCTCTGCTAAAAGACAAAGAACTTACGATTCTCGCGATATGTATGGCGTGCCAGTTGCTAACAGATATGAAATATTAACGGAAGTTGAAACTCCAAATGAACCAATAAATGTTACCCCAGTAGTGAAAATACCTCCCATACATGTGTTAGGTAAAAACTATAAAATAATATTAGATGATATCAAGTCAGTAGCTAAAAACGACTTTTCCACTAGAACACAACAGAATGGAATCAAGGTTTTCTTCACCGATATAGACGACTTTAGAAACTATAAGAAATTTTGTGAAGTTAAATCAGTGTCATTTTATACATATAGGGACCCTTCGAAAAATCTTTACAGTTATGTTAAGGTTCCGATATAAGACTTTAGAAGCAAGTGAAATATATGAAGAATTCACAAGGCTCAATTACCCAGTAATTAAAGTTTGTCGGTTATATAATAAACAAAGACAACCACTGCAAACTTGTGCTATGGACTTATCAGAGACTGAAGAAGCTAAATCTATCTACAATATAAACAAATTCATGAACTGTATCATTCAAATTCAACCTAGGATTAAACGTAATTCACCTGTGCAATGTAAAAATTGTCAGTCATTCGGACATTCTCAGGCTAATTGTCACGTAACTTCCAGGTGTGTTCGTTGTGATGGTGAGCATCACTATTCTAAATGTACCGTTCCCAAAACTCCAAACCGATTTGTGCTAACTGTGGCGAGGGCACACAGCAAATTATCGAGGCTGCCGTGTGTACCAAGAAGTTCGCAGGTCACGGGCAGCATTCCTTTCAGAGAAAATCTCGGTAAACCGCACCAGGCAACTGAAACACGTGAGCAACCTCCTATTCTTTTAAATAATGAAAACTTTCCCGGTCTCCCACAACGCAAACTAACAGCTTGGCAAACAGCACGGCCACCTCAAAGCCCACAACCGCAAGTTGACGTAATTCAACTTGTTAATACAATAGTAAACCAAATAATCTCAGCTATAATACCCCAAATCCATAACATAGTTCAGTCGCTGATGCCAATCCTTCAAAATAGCAAATAAAATTCAAGAACTAAAAATATTGAACTGGAACGCAAACGGTATCAAAAGGCAACAGATTATATTTGAACAATTCATGCATCACTACAAAATCCATATTGCGTGTGTTACAGAAACACATTTAGTGCTAAATGAAAAATTTAAAATACCAGGTTACAAAACATATAGAAACGATAGAATCTCAGAAGTGGCTTCAGGAGGTGTAGCCATACTAATTTCGAACAAATTAAAGCATCAAGCGATTCATAGCCCAAACTCCCAGAACTCGAAAAACAGCAGTAAAAATCAAATATGGGGATGCAATACCACTTCAACCACGGTACAAAATTATTTACCTCCGCAGTATCCACGGATATTCATATTTTGGCCCCCCAGTGTCCAACACACTATTCTTATAACAGCAATGTTGTTCCGGGTATACTAGATATAGTATTGACAAAAATTTCAATTTGCCCTTAAATCAAACAGTATTGCCCGAACTAGACTCGGATCACTCCCCAGTAATTATCAAAATAAACTGCTCCAATTCGCCGTTGGCCCAATTATTACAATGTAATGAAAGATTGGGACGAATTAATTGGAATAAATTTAAGGAGCTAATTGACACCAATATAATATACCCTAGTCATATTCAAACCAATGATGAATTAGATAAGCAAGTACTGGATATAACACAAACGATACAGAAAACAATTGAACAATCAACAACACAATGTCACGCAAATGTTAAAATACGAAAACCAATACCATTGAAAATAGCAAATCTAATCAAAACTAAACAAAACCCCCCAAGGTAAAATTAAATAAAATTTCCAAAAAAAATCAAAAATTTTTATTCTGAATATAAACAAAATAACAAATTCATCCTAACAGCAGACCAATGTGGTCTACAATCAAACGAATCACCAAAGAAAAAGAAGAAATCTCAATTCTAAAAAGCGATTCAGAAATCGCATACTCAGATAAAGACAAAGCCAATTTATTAGCCAAACACTTTCAGGAAACTTTCACTCCAAATCCAATTTACAACAACCAGTACAATAATTACATTTTATTCGAATCAGCGAAACAAGTTGCAACTGTCCCGGAAAAAATCAAGTTTATATCACCTTCCGAAGTCAGAAAAACAATCAATCAATTAAAATCTAGAAAGTCAACAGGTTATGATAATATTAGTAATAAAACCCTCAAAGCACTAACCAAGAAGGCACTCGCGGCTATAACTGCCATTTTCAATTCGGCACTAAGACTAGGGCACTTTCCTAAAAATTGGAAAACTGCTATTATCCTCCCGTTCAAGAAACCAGGAAAAGATCCTCAAAATCCATCCAATTATAGACCGATAAGTTTACTTCCAACTCTTGGCAAAGTATTCGAGAAACTAATATATACGCGGTTAAATAAATATGTATCAGAAATAAAGGCTATACCTAATACTCAATTTGGATTTAGAAACAGACACTCGACAACTCACCAACTCCTGAGACTTTCAGAGTTCAGGCTAATCTTTCCCAACACAAACACACATTAGCAATATTTCTTGACATTGAAAAGGCATTTGACAAAATGTGGCACCCCGGACTACTATTTAAACTACAACGTCTAGGTACACCAAACTACCTCTATAAAATTATTGACAGCTTTCTAGTAGATCGTCATTTCCTCGTAAGAATCAATTCTACGTACTCTTGTCAATGCCAAACTAGTGCCAGTGTCCCTCAAGGATCATGCCTATCACCCTTACTTTTCAGCATATTCTTATCGGATATCCCAAAGCCAGCTGATTCAGAAATTGCTCTATTCGCAGATGATACCGCCTTATTCACAGCCCACGAGGATATACTTAGCGCTTATGACAACCTTCAGAATGACTTAACAACTTACATCACCTGGTCGGAACAGTGGAGAATCAAAATAAACTCGCATAAATCCCAAGCAAAAGTCTTCACACTTCGAAAACCACCGACTCGCCCCTTAAAATTCAAAATTCAATAATAAAATGGCTCCCAAACAAACTTCAGTTAAATATTTAGGACTAATGCTCGATTCGAAATTAACATGGAAAGATCACATCAAAACAATTTCAAATAAAACTTACGCAAAATTGCTAAACTTTATCCCCTACTAAACTCTAAATCAGCTCTAAGTATTGAATGTGGAACCTCAATTTATAAATCAATAATACGACCAACAATCACGTATGCTTGTCCAATTTGGTGTAACGCAGCAAAAACACATATTGAAAAACTGCAAATTATTCAAAATAAATGCTTAAGAAAAATTACTAAGGCTCCCTGGTTTATTAGTAACAAGCAACTTCACAGAGAACTACGAATAGAGCCAATACAAGAATTCATACTAAAAACCTCTCAAAAGTTTTTCGAGATTCTTTCAGGATCCCCAGCCACGCCCATCTTCAAACTTGGCAAAACTACCTAAACCAAACAGAATATGCTCACGATTTCCCCAAGGATAAATTCAGACCTCCATAAATATTCAACGGCATTAGTTCCCAACATCCTTTAATGTAACACATTAAATCACGAATATTTCATTTAAAGACGATACGAGTATAAATTGCCCATCACAATAGTCTATTTTTAAAAGTATACACTGAAAACAGCCTGTAACAATCAGGACAATTAGCGTGAGAAGGAATGACAATAATTATGTTGAAAAATGTTCACATCCCTGAAAGGCAGAAATGCCGAACAGGTGGAAATAAATAAAAAAATGAAGGTGTTGGAATGGCATTTGAGGCGCAAATAATTTGACTAACTTTGTGTATAGACTGAGTTATAAAAGCAATACGAAATCTTGGTGGCTTTGCGCCAGACGGCAATATGACCTCGGCCCATAATAGAGTGTTTCCCGTTGGACAGCAAATGATAAACGTACGCATTACAGTCGGTACAATTTACCACTTCCAGTCGTAATGAGATTCTTGATTTACGATTTACTCTTCTTAGTTTCTATCCCGTATGTTAAACACTTATGAAACATAGGCTACTATAATGTAATTTGCATTAGTGAAATTCAATTTCTGTTAACGTAATGACTGAAAAAGTAAGGAAGAAAATCGCACCAGACATGAGAATCAAATGTTCATTTAGAAGGAAGAAAAACTACGAAATGTTATTAATGGTAGCAGTGCAATTCTCCGAAATAATTAAATAAAAGATACTAATAAAATCAAACTGTGTAATAGTAAAACTTGAATTATATATTTAATGTGGCACTACATAAAAAGTATGTCTTGATTGCGAATGCAAGAAAAAATAATGGAGACCAATTTGCGTTGAATTTCATTACGCGCGAGCTCGTGATTTTCTTATCCGTGTATTTTCTTATCCGTGTGTCACTAAAGATTTTCGTTTAAAGTATTTTCAGCTTTCTACTCTACTACATTTGTATTTTTTTCTTTCAGTAAAATATAGACAGGACCCTAGATCTATTATCATTTGCACTAATAAACAGTTTTATTCTATTGCACTAAATATGGATAATATCTTAAAATGAATAAAAAGAACGCTTATCTGCGGTCATTTGTTCACTACTTTATTTCGTTAGGCGAGTTTCGATCGATCTATCGAAGGAAGACGAGGTTTTGTCGTCATCGGAAGAACGCGAGGAAGATATACGAGTATATATGTAGTTAAAATACTGTCTAAGCAAAAATATAAAAATATAATAAAAATTAAAAATATAAAATATTTTTTAAAATTCGAAAATTAGTTAGTGCGTTTAATTACAAAAATTGGTAAGGGTAAATAAACACTAAAATTTTTACAGATTTTCACCAGTAAAAAGTAAACACTTCTTTCAGTGTTACCATATTTTGTAGAAAAAATTTCATGACTTTCGATTCATTCATTTCCATGCAATTTCCGTGATATGATGTTTAGAATAGGAAGAATCACGTTTTCTCAACTGATTTTTGTCGACTTTCCCATTCGCCGTGACGAGGTAGGAGTAGCGGTAGAGACGGTGTGTCTGACAGCGTATCGCATTGCATTGCTTCCAATTTCAGTCGAAACAAACGTCACTTCTCCCCAATGGCTTTTTGTTTTTAAAATTCCCTCTGCGACAAAAATCGAATAAGCGCGGCTGTCCAAATGTATTACAATTCATGCATATTTACGAGAGCCCCAGCAATGTAGACACAAATTTGCTGTGGCGCGTCTTCAAAACAAACAGTTGCGTAAATTCATAAATAAGTTAAGCCTTAAAAAATTCTGAATTCCATTTAATGTTATCTGCAACGAAATGTTAGAAGACGTGGGTGCATTGCATTTGTTGTCGCAGACGAGAATCACTGATTCGAAAAGGTCTAAAACCATGGTTGAGGAAAGAGAAGAAACCTTGACGTAAATGTTCGGTAACATCCTTGAACTTATGATTATATATAAGTAAAAGATCTTGAATCAAAATGATTGGTGTTGGTTTAGTAGAACACGTTTTAAATACTGATACTAATTGGTCCTTGTATTAATATAAAAAATAACCATTCATTCATAAATATTAATTCTGGGATCGTAAACCTGCCTGAACTGTAACGTATCTACATAGGATGAAATAGTTTTTAACGGTGAGAATTTTGTATAATTGTAAAAGTAAATAACATAAGACATTCGTTCTTCTCCAGACCTAAAAAGAAAAAAAAATACTGCGAGATAAAATTAACAAACTGAACTGATTAATTTTGGGTTTTATTATTTTTATTTAGACATTTCAAAATGCCTTCTTCTTTAAACGTTTGCTCTAAAACTCAAGTAAAATCGTGTCTCTCGCTTTTAGCGTCATTTCGACGCACTGCGCTGCAAGTGTGTTCATCGGCGTTTGTTCCCGCAGGCTTTCAGACAGGGTTTGCAAGTTCCGTGACAGCGTTACGAGCGAGGCGACAGCGTTACCTCGGCCTCCCCCTCGCCGCGCTGAAATTTGGAAATTCGACGTGACAGGCGCGCGCCGTCGTCTAACACGGTGCCTCCGAGTGGCGCTAACGTGCTTGCTGCACTTAGCAAAGTAAACAGATTAAAGTGTACTGTATCAAAGACCGGTGCGAAGGCCTCATCTAAAATGAAACAAGCTGTACTTGTGTACTCTCTCGTAAATTAATAGTCGTAACTTAAAACGCGATAACCTTCAGATTATTTGCTTTAAATAATTTGAAAGGAGGAGTAAAAGGTGTGTTTGATAGAACAGAAGTTGATGAAGGAAATTGAAGGGATTGTTAATTATATTTTTGAAATTATGGCAACATTTAGAAGTAGGGGTAACTTGAAGTTATTTCATAATAACAAGAACACGTTTCGTTATACTTCTTGTTGAAACTGTAGAATCGGAGGGACTTTTTGTTGACTTTGGCTACGACATTCTTGAGAAATGATGGATCATATTTTCTCACGAATTGGAAGTATAATTATAAAACTTTCAACAATGCCTATTCAGCATTATTAGAATCTTCACGTTTACAAATTGTCTGCCACATCACCAACCTGTACTTGTACGATACTGCAAGCATAATATTTGTACCGCTCTCAGTAATAATTATGCAGAATAAAGGAAAATTGCATACACATCACAGTGAGCATTAAGATTTTAAAAATCCAGAGCATAGTCGATGTGTAACGCAATAAAAAAACTTATAATCCACACGTGCATTTTGCAAAATATCAGAATTCACTGATTTTAGCTGCTATTATAGTAGTGGCTATTGACGAACGAAACTTATTAAAATATGGGAAAGGAAAATGCCATTTTAAGAGTTATATAGAATGTATTTTTTAAAATTACATAGCTGGTAAAATAAAACCCAGAGGTATTTGGTTTTCATGTGACTGCTTGATGTTTAATTAAATGGTTTGTATTTCACACAGTAATGTATAAAAGTGACATGTACCTACTAAAAGAAATTGCTTTTATCAAGAGTGAAATCTCTGTCAAAGAATCACCCACTGGATATATCTACATTTTTATATTTGCACACTCTTTGTAATTGAGTTACTTCATTTTACTTTCTGGCTACCGCTTGCGCAATAGAATATTATGTAATGCTGCGCTAAAAAACAGCAAATATTCAACAGAAAAACTCTTATTACAGGGCCCTGGTAACGAAAAAGTGGATAAATCCAGTTGGTAAATTTAGAAAAAAAATCCTCGAACACGCAGTCAATATCGATGATTTGTGGGTCCTTGATCCTGAAAAATCGATCGCAATACGCGTGTTCGTCAGTAACCAAGAAAGTAAACCGATCAGCCGATTTTCTCCAAAATATATATTCCCTTATCAATATGACTGATATAGCCCCTTGAATTTGAAACCGACATTCTAATTTTTGGGCCTACTATACATGAAGCCTCTCGGAACTGGCTCCATCGTTTTTGATTTAATTTGATTGTTGGATAGTAACGAGCTTGAATTACATAGAGAGGAAATGAGTACTGATACAGCGCTCCTAGTTGAAGCTTTTTGCACTACTGGCCGCCATGTTTTCTGAGGTCAAAACAAATCAAGAGGCATTCGGGCTTGTACGGACTCTTGTTAAGAAGTACACGTTTTCGGCGTATTTTGGTGTAGTGTGTTTAAATTTGCGATATCAAAATGCCGTCCTGTTGTTCTGCGTACAACTGCACCAATAGAAACGACAAAACTATTGGAATATCGTATTTTACGTAAGTATTTTCTCATTCACTCCACTGAAATTTTTACCTATAACTGGTGTTAGTAACTAACTTGTTTTGTAACATTTTAGGTTTCCCCTGAACGACGAAGAATTGATCAGGGGATGGGTAGTGTTGATGAGAAGAGAAAAGTGGTGGCCTACCAAGTCGAGCCGCATTTGCTCCAATCACTTTGAAGAACAATATATGTACAAAGTGAACGACTGCAGGCGACTTTTGGGCAATGCAGTGCCCACCATATTTTCTTTTCCTGAGCACTTACAAAGGAAGGAGAAGATACGAAGTGCTCCAGTGAAGAGGACAGTATCTTGTTCTTCAGATGAAGAAACAGTGCAAATAGAGAATGTAAGTGATATTGCAAATGGCATACATAACTATAGCTTGCCAAGTCCCACAAAAATCAACAAAAAGTACCTGGAAGCTGTAACCAACTGCCAAAAAACTCAAAAGAAGCTGAAAACCTAGAACTTTTTTTTCAAGTGTGAGAAGTAGAGGTGGACACAACAACAATCCAAATGCTCGACAGTTTAAAAGTGCATACCGGTAGTGTCTTGTGGCCCGTGTTGACCCGTCACAGCAGTCAAATTGTCAATCAAATGACATAAGTGTTCTTTTACCTGCTGCAAATGTGTCTACATGCTTTAGTGAGAACACTGATGTACCAGACAATTTTAATGATGTAACTGTTCACACATATTGTGATTTGAGTCTGTATGTTGAACATGTTGTGGAGTACATGGCTGGGTGTGTTGTTCGGCAAGCATCAAAAAAGATTCAGTGTTGTGAATGTTTACAAATCCTTTTTGCTAGTGATGAAAGAGAGAAATCTCATCTCGTAGCCTTAAGAAGTGTAAATAATTCATTGATAAATGCATCTCCTGATGTAATAAAACTGTGCAAGGTTGCTGAGAAAGTTTATCGTGGCAATCAACACCTACTTCAACGCAAGAATATTATGCAGTCCCGTAAATTGGAAGTTTTGAGATGATGACGGAACAACTATTTGTTGAAAATGACCATCTTTTCGATTCTGTGGATGTAGATGAAGAACCACATTACTATCAGTTGATAAAACTACTTCTACATCAGTACTTCACAATCCGGCTTCATTACAGTTGTAAAAACATAACAGAACAGC
This sequence comes from Teleogryllus oceanicus, assembly GCA_964035755.1. NCBI lineage: Eukaryota > Metazoa > Arthropoda > Insecta > Orthoptera > Gryllidae > Teleogryllus > Teleogryllus oceanicus. The sequence goes on along the minus strand of CAXIVR010000006.1, from coordinate 90,854,821 downwards.
AAAGAGGAAAACCCATCAGACAAGTGTTCACAAAATTAATACACTTCAAAGGCCAGTGAAGTAGAATGTAATATATTTTTTGTAAATAATTTGTAATTTCCTGTATGTATGTTTTTACTAATGTAATAATGTTCAATCTGGGTGTAGAACCCGTCTCGATCAGGATTTCGTGCAGTTTCCTTGATTCATAGAGCAAATGCTGAGATGGTCCTTTGTTTTGTTTCTGCACAGTAAATGTAAATTCTTCCCCCCACTATTAAATAAACCAGATGTCAAGCTTACCATGTGTTTTTTTTCTCCCCCAAATGTACATGATGAATTAGGAAGCCATATCAATTCCTACTGAAATTGAACAAAGAATATCCAAGTAAAGTGAATAATTTATATTAATTTTTGCTTAATTAATGCACATTTTAAATATGATTTCTGGTGAATTTCAATTAATTTGAGGTTAGATCATATTTTATCAATATTCTGTAGGCACTGCTTAAATGTATGGAAGTAGTTATAACAAGTTTATAAAATATATATTTTATATCGTTACCGAAAAATATCGTTTTATTACGTTACCGACAGTTGATTGGACTCAAATTATGACAACACATTTCCATAGAGATATCAATTTAATTTCAATTACTGTTATTCGGAACTGTATTATACTTCATTTTTATTATAATACTCTGGGTATATTTAACATGTTTTAAATATTACATTCTTCTAAATGCACTTCGATTGAATTGACATTTACGCGCACGTTCTGACATTGCCCTCAGAAAACATGGCGGCTGTACTTTCAAAAGCTTCAAAGATGGCGGGCACATCGCCACTCTATAGATTTCTATCTCGTTGTTGGATAGTGTGAAGGACGTTTAAGAGAATAGTGCGGATCTCTTGTTCCTTGAAAACCCTTATTTTTCTAAAACTGCAAAAGTTCAATAATTTTCGGCATCTTCCTACTACTACAATATAAAAGATAGAGATTTTTCCCTTAATCAAATCTGTTCCTTAAAAATAGATTTTGAAATAAGGTCATGTACAATTTTTTGAAAATTTGAGTACTCGCGTAACTTTGCATGAGGCAATTTTTAATCTTGTATAAACATTTTTTTTCTCAAAAACAGCAAAAATAATTTTGATTAAATTTTGACCTCAGATAGCATATAGGACGGTTAAGAGAATAGTGTAGGTCTTATGTTCGTTGAACATTCTGATTTTTGAAAATTGGAAAAATTCAATAATTCTTTGGCGTCTTCGTACAACTACAATAGTGAAGATACATTTTTTCTTAATGAAATGTATTCATCAAAAGTGGTTTTTATGTAATTTCGCGTCAAATATAGTCGCCTTCTCCGAATTTCCTGCGCTTTGTGAACGTAATATGACAGAGGCAGTCGGATGTTACGTAAGTTAGAATTTGTTTATTATTTCACATATCTTTGTTCATTTCTCACATTGGAGATTTTGTTTTACGTTTACAAATTAATCTTTTAGAAATTCTTTAAAATCCATTTGAAATATATATAAAATAAAAATTGCTAGCCTTTTATTTTTGCATTATAGCTTTAAGAAACAATGTTTTGTCGATCAACCTACTGAAACCTTTTCACAATAACCCAAGAGAGAATGTAAGAAAAGTAAATTTACATGTTTTTCTACAACCTTCGTAATTTAAAGGTTAGCCAAAGCTTCTGACCGGGGATTTCGAAAGCCCTTTCTTAATCTCCTAGTCTTCAGTTTGAGACCAACCGTGTTGTTGGCAGGAGCTTTCGCGTATTTGTTTCGTTTGCTGGAGCTTTCGTCTGTTCCACTCGAGAAGAAATATCGAGGCCGTCTATCTGATAAGTCACTTGTGTGATTTTCTTCTATCATTTGGAGACGGACGAGTGAGCAGTGCTTCAACCAGGAGGCACCGTAGATACGCAAGTTCTTCGCATCAAATGGGCATCGGGCTTTCCACCAATCGCAATGGTACTTGGATCTAGAAGGTCTCTGAATGTGCTACAGGGGAAGGGGGTCCATTAAAACAGGGACGACAATCCTGCAGGGCTCATTAAACAAATGCGCTGTTTATTTCAGGGATTTATAAATTCTGAGTATGCTTTCTCTGTAATAAACACTTATAGAGAACGACGATTATTTGAGACATTTGTTAGCAAAACCATTTCATTCCATTATTAACAAAAATTAACCACTTAATACTTTCACACAAGTTGAGGCAGTTCTTGATAACCACTCTAAAATATATCCTTCAAAGCAAATTTATTCATACATAAAATGTGACTAGAACTTCTGCGATTCACGTCTAACTGCCGGAGGACGCGAGAAGGTTTTTGACTCTTGTAATAGGCAATATAATTTAATTTAGAAAAATAAAAAGTAATGTCCACAATACACTGAAATCAATCACTAATAATATTATATATTGTACCATATCAGTAAATTGGTTTAATTTCGAGTACGAGTGTGAGGTGATTTGTATTTCCTTCCTAATCACAATTATTTCTTTTTCAAGTTTCTCCAATGTGAAAACAAAACGGAATGTTTGTAAACATAGTTATTAAGTTCAAAATCGTGGTTTAACAAAAACTAAAATTGAAGAACAGCTATATTTAGGAAACACGAATTGTGCGACATAAAGTGTGAGTTTCACTTGTCGGAAAACTAGCATGTGGCAGCCCTAAGTTGCTCCACACGGGCTGTGGAAGCCTTCATGTAGGCATTCGCGCCGTGGAGGGCGTGAGGTTGTCGGCGGCGCGCGAACCGGCACTAAAACAGCGTGCGAGCGGCGCCTGCGGACGTGGCCAGGCGGGGAGGGGGGGAAGGGGTGAGGCCGCTTCGGACGCCGCGCGATGCACTTCATATCGCCATGTTATTTAGAGAGCAGCGAGCGTGGGCCAGAGCACGACCGGCGTTTATCGGAATTCTTGCAGCCCGTCTATCCCAACTATGCGCACCCGCTTTTACCCCGCCCTCCCTAACCCCCGCTGCCTCCCTCTCACGTCTCCCTCGCCTCCCTCACCATTTCCTCTACTGCCCCCCTCGCATATTCACCACCACCCCCAACAACAACTGCCTCCCTCGCACCCTCCCGTCCTCTCACGTCTCTTCCGCCTCCCCATACCATCTGCTATCCCACGCCCTCACCGCCCTCCCCCCCTTCACTGCCTCCCGCGGCCCTCCATTTCCGCCTCCCCTGTCAGCTCTCTTCATCTGCCTTCCCTCTCTTCTGCCACGCTCGTATTTACCCCGCCCCCCAACTACCTGCACGCCCTCTTGCCCCCTTGCACCTCCCCCGCCCTCCCATGTCTTCTCTGCTTCCTCCTCCCCCCCCCCCCCCCCCCCCCCCTGCCCCCCTGGCCCTCCATTTCCGCTCTTCTGTCAGCTCTCTTCCTCTGCCTCCCCTCTCTTCTCCGCGCTCGTATTTACCCCGCCCCAACTACCTCCACTCCTCTATTGCCTCCCTCGCACCTCCCCCGCCATCTCACGTCTACCCTGCTTCCCAACCATCTCCACACCATCTGCCACCCACGTCCACAATCTTACATCTATCCGCCCTCCCACCCCTTCACTGCTCCACCTTTCCCCCGCCCCCCTCTCCACTGCCGCGCTCGTGTTTACCCCGCCCCAAACTCACTGCCTCTCTGGCATCTACCCTTGCCCGCCGCCTTTGCCTTCCTCGCATCCCCTTCTCCACTGCTTCCCTCGCCTCCCCCATCACTCTCGCATTCTACGCATCTCTCGGCCCTCTCTGCTCGATCCCCCGCCTCCCAAACCTCTGCCACCACCCCATCTCTCCCAACACCTGAGTCTTACGTATTTTAAATGTCGCCCACTTTTCTGGCCGTCATCCCGCTACCCAACACCTCTTAAATTCCAACCCCTTTTCGTCTCTTCAACCCTTCCTCTCGTTCCCTTTCGATTTGGCTTCTCCGATCTCATTGCGCCACCCCTTCACCCTCCCGTTTTCTCCTCCCTCCCCTTCCCTTCGCAGCAATCCCACTCCCACTCTCTCATACTATTGCTTTATTGCACAGCTCTCACCCTGTGGTTGCTTAAAACATGTTTTATTACAATTATTTAAAGACGCATTTATTGAATGATGTCACTGCGCATTTTTTCTTTGATTGGTTCTGCAATTTAAATTTTTTTCGTAATATTTCCTTTGCCAATAAGTTACGTCATTGCGCTACCTGAAATGTAAATGTCTCCAAAACGTCACGTTACAGTTTTATTCTTTTCCTAATCTAATGAAACCAAATACAGAATATCGCTAATGTAAAGATAAGACAATAACTATTGTAAAAAGTGTCAAATGCAGTAGTAATTAAAAGTGAATCATAATGAGAATAAGTAATAAACTACTCCTATTCAATCTCTACAACATTTCTTTTTCCTTTAACTCGCATGTGTGCACGCGAGTAAGTGAATAGCGAATTCATACCCTTTGATTTGCTTTGATTTACCGTACCTACACGGCTCGCGAACCGCTCCGCGCTCGCCGGCGAATTCCGAATATTCACCCATCAACATGAATTTTTCAATCAGACACTCGACAAATATTCAAAATACCGAATATAGGCGCGCGTGATCAGCGCGTGGATGGAGCCGGCTTTACACGACGCTGACCCGTGACGGCGGGTGCTCGAATGACTGCCCTTGCTGCCGTCTCCTCGCTTCCAGAGCCCACGCGCGTGCGCAATAGCGTAGGAGGGCGGGGAAGGTGACGAGACGACGCGAGGCGAGGCGAGGCGAAAAGTGCGAATCTCTGAGACACATTCGCCACACCCGTCAGGGCCGTTTTAACGGCATTGGGGATTCTTGGGCCCAGGTTAATTTTAGGGGCCCCTATTCTTATATTCACCGATCTCTCCCCTCCTCCTCCCCCAATTTCGATGCTGAAATACACAGAAAATGCTATCAATTCACATTGTATTTTTTTTGAAAAATTGAAAATATTTCTTAGTGTTTCAATTTAACATTGGTCAAACAAAAAATTTAAACATATAAGTAACAATAAAAGACTTATAAAAAATACTACAAATTAAATATTTTTATTTTTTATTGAATTGTACAATATAAAATTTAAAATGCATAAACCTGCAATATCCCATATTATAAATATTATTCAATGATGCTCGACACATTACTCTGTTAGGCCGACATTTGGCGTTAAGTTTTTCATTCATCAAATTGTTATACTTTTTTTAATTTTTGAAAAATCTAGAATTAATTTTTTGAAGAACTATTGTGGGCCGTGAGCCCGCGCTCTTTGGGTCCTTGCGTTGCGCGTTGATATGTCACTGACACCAGTGATGTCAGGGTCGATGCCACCAGCAGGAGTCCGAGCAACTGGTAGCACGACGAAATCACCCCTCCACGCTCACCTCGCCAGTAGAGGTATCTAGGTAGTTAAAATCACCCTGAACGCTTTTACGCATTACTAATAAAATACGAATTGGCGGTATTTAGATAAGCAAATTTAAAAATGTTTGTTGTTTTCCATCAAGTTGGAAAACGGCGTGGTTACTAATAGTTTCCTTTCCCGCCGCTAGCTGCCCTGAGAAGCTCGCAGCATGCCACGAAGCGTGTCGCTGCCACTAGTAAGATATCTTGACGTCATTGCACCAGAGCAATGACGGCGGGGTGAAGGGGAAAAGAGGGAAGTGAATGGGGGAATTTTCGAATTCATGAATCATTCAATTGTCGAATCCCGCAAATTTTTAATATTGGAAATTTGAAAACTCAAATATATTATTTTTGTTTCATGTTTTTGTCATTGTAATCTTTGGAGTCATGTCTCAGTGTTTTTAAAGTTATCGTTTTATTTGCTTTATTCTGAAAGGGATCATATTTTAATTTAAAGTAAGTAATTCATTAGCCTAGAACAGGCCTCCTCAACAAGTTGGATTGAGGGTATTTCAGCCTAGAAAATGTAAGGTGCTTTACCACTTCCTGCCATCACCCCTGGTGCTGCTGTAGTGCTTTTGGTGCGGGTCCAAAGAGCAGCTTCACAATTCTCGACAAAAATGCAACATAGAGATGTGCCGGTGATTCAGAAGTATGAATGAGCCGAGGCTTTCCCAACCCTCTCCTTTGTCAGGACACGACGAAACAATTTCCGAGACTTCTTCGATAACGATATTCTCGTGAATATGCGCTCTTTATTGCAAACTGCCATCGTTTTCGAATTTTATTTCTCCTAACTTCCTTTTATGTGCACATATTCTTTGCGCTAAAATGTTCCGATTTTACCATTACGAAAAAAATCATTCAAGGGATATAGTGCAAATGTTTCCCATCGACTTTCAATTGACTTTATTATGAATATAACTTCTGACTGTTTCGTTGTCCTTGGTGATTAATCAATAACCTTCATAATATGATACTTTACAGCTATTGTCTAGCGTTTTGAGTCAGATGAAATATTGGTGGTCAGCGGAATGTTTTTGAGAGGAGGACGAAAGTTCAACTGACATCTCGTTACATTAACATTGACTTTGTCTGCACTGGCTGCACAGAACAGACTGTTAAAATAGACGGAAAACAAATATTGACTCAAAATACGTCCGTAAGGTTAAACAAATAATACGTGTCGATTCATCCACCAAGCGGAAATGCATGGGACTTTGAGCAAATGCAGGAAATCCCCTCTCTTCTCCATTACACTCTAAAGTACTTTCACAATACTTGGTAGTACCATGCACAATGGCATTTCTCTACAATTTTTGTTGCAAACTGTTGAAACAAATGTCCATTATTATCACTATTATATGTTTGAAATATTTTCTTGAAAATCGTGTGCACTTATTTAATTTAAAAATGTACTTTAAACTTTCTTTTAGATTTCTTTAGACTTTCTTCCTAGTTTGTGATCATTTTGTTGTCATCCAATTTTAAGAACCCCATGATGAATCTAGTTGTGTTACAACAGTATATGCTTTTTCGCATTATATATTACGTAATTAGATTTAGTAAGCTGTGAGCTTTGTATGGAACGGCGTAACTACTTTCCAAGACGCTTTAAAAAGAAAGAATCCCGCATCTCGGTAAATTTGGAATTTTCGAAAATTTAAATGTAATTGAAGGGGTTCGCAAAAATTCAGAGAATTGAACAGAAATAAGACCTGTGCCATTTTTATAAGCGTAATTTGATCTATATGAGCAAATTTTTAAAGAGAAAATTTAGACCCATTTTTCACAAAATTTGGGAAGTGAAGTTGTAGTTTCGTGTAGCCTCCCCAAAATTAAAATGTCAATGTCAAGTTCAGGGGACCGCGACATGAACCAGATCGATTGTAGATCATCAGCTTTAATAATAAATTTGGCTTTGATAATAAATCTGCCTACGGGTTAGCCACTAGATTTGTTCACTGACGGACGAACAGACAAAGAATGGTAAACAAACGGGCAGGCGGACGAACTGACGTCTGCCGTAAATCAATTTATCGGTATCAAGGGAGCACAAAATGTGGATTCTAACTACACGGCGCGATAGAAGAAGCCATTTACTACATATAGAAACAAGATTTATCCGCTTTTTTTAGAGATCTACGATATGATTTTGTCTGCCGCAAAATAGCCGTTTTTGCTTTATAATTACATAATTTTCTCAATACAATGTAAGTATCCGAGAAACTAAAATAAACATTTTGGGAGTACTACAACTATAGCACTGAAATACCTTCTGCCTTTAAAATTGAGTACGACGTTCATATTCATTTAGGAAAGTTTCATGTCTTTCTCTCGCGAAGTAAACCCACACGTCTTCCGCGTAAGAACGCGCCCTTGGCATGTTTTCACGCCGCTCGAAAGCTGTCGCGCCGCGAGGACAGTAGCTGCCACACCGCGTCGCGGGCAGGCAGCCGTGGAAAAGGAGCCGAGGGGAGGTGAAAATACATAGAATGTTCCAAGCTTTACAAGGAATTGTACCTTCGATCTTGGGTTATGCGCCAAAAACCTGCGCATGCCTACCAAGCCAACGCGACAATCTCATATTAATGTTATTCTTGATTTAATATTAACGCATATTTCAATGTCCCGAAACAACGTGTACGGCTGGTCAGTTACTTTACTTGTGACGCAAGAAAGTTTCATGTCTTAGTGCTCGGGTGACCCACATGTTTTCCTCCAAAAACTAGCGCTGGCCTTCCAAGACACTCACACGTTCCCGTACTAATGTTATTCTTGATACAAAATTACAATTTTACAAAATTACAAAATTAAAATTTAAAAGTTGAAAATCATCGTGCTCGGGGCAGTCACCTAGCTAGTAGTCGGGAGATTAGAACTTGTCCCGGCTGGGGTGGTGCCCCGCTGGTGGGTGATACCTGATCGGGGAAACCCCGCTAGCTTAGCTAGTTCGGCGATGGATCTCGCCATCCAGCGAGGTAAGACGACCGCCATCTTCCGAGGAAAATCATGCACTACACTTACGGGACTAACGACCTCAATAGTTGACGCACCCGGAGTCACTAACAACCAACCAACATTTCTGGTGTCGTAAGAAAGTTTCATGTCTTTGTCTCCCGGAGGTGAACCCACACGTCTTCCTCGTAAGAAGGCGCGCGGCCCCGTAGCGTGTTTTCGCACCGTCCGAGAGGGCGGGGCGGGGGCAGGAGAGGCCGGCGGCCGGGCCTTGTGGGCCGGGCAGGCGCTCGGGCGGGGCCCGGATGATGAAGCGCGGGGGGGGGGCGGGCGGGCGCGGCGGAGCGCCGCGCCTCCGCCAGGCAGCGCGCCAATTCCCTCCTCTCTGGCATCGCAACGCTGCGAGCGCGTCACCTTCACCTGCCCCGCCCACCGCCTCCCGGGGCTTTCAAGCGGCGCGATTCAGACACCTTCGCAGGAGCGCTTCCAGATTAACATCGCAAGGCACGTCTCAATAAACTTCTTACCCTCAAACACGGGTAGTTACATCAAATAAGTAAGTTTCTATTGTCCCATTTGCCAATTGAACTGAACTGTAATTAAGTGGACAATTGAGCTGAACTTTATGAATGTGTTTTTATATCAATGCTGTGACAGATTTCTGGTGAATTTTTCGAAAATTCTTCAGCATATATATCCTCCGTAAGTTTTTATTAAATTAAAAAATTCTAAAATTATAGATTTTTAAAAAAAATTACATCTCGCCTCTTTTGATTATTTTTACTGTCTAATTTTCGGTGAATAAAATTTTCATTTTTGCGCAAACGAGCAAGAAAAAGCAGTAGTAGAAAAGTTTCAGTTACAACTCACAAGCTGAATTATAAGCTTCATAATACCAGCTACCTTACTGTTGAATCCTGATTAAATAATTTAATATTTTTTTCAGTATTTGAAAAAAAAACATTTCAATAATATCTCTTTTACTAAATGTTTCATAAAATTAAAACTTCTCACTATCAAAAATTTTAATTCTTTTCTGGACAATTCTTCTACGACCTGTGATGAGGAATTCTGTTTGAAAGCAGTTTACGAGTAGTAATTCCGCCGTCGCAGAAAGTATGTCTTGAAATTAAGAAACTCTGGGGGTTATTCCTGAATTCTCTTCGGTAAGGTTTTTATTATTAAGAAATTTACACAGCGGTTCGGCGACTTTTTATAATATCCTCTTAATTAAATAAGCGCTGCAGAAACGCACCTTGTTAATTTTGAGACCTACCTTATTAAATTCGAAATCTCTTTCTAACGCGTTCCAACTTGGAAAAGTTTTCCATTTCTCATTTTATTATATTGCGCGATATAATTCATGCTTGATTAAGTTGAAAAAGGCATTTGCTTTAATTTTTCACAATAAATATGAACTATTTTATCAAGAGAATATTCGATGCAAGTTCAGATTTTACATTTCGTTTTGACTTTTCATGAACCTACCGCAGTACTTTCTTCTCTTCATTTTCCTCACAATTTCTCTTCTATTTTTTCTATATTTAGATCTCGTAACACCATCTCCCATATTCACTCAGTCTCCATCTACCTTCCTGCTTCTCCCACGATGTTTGCGTGCGTTCTCTCCTAAAAATTCGATATGTTCATTTTATTCACTTTCTGTTCTCTTCCCAGACACGTTCTATTAAAACTTGATTTCTCTAGTAAAAGCAACATTCTCTCTGTTCTTTGTTAGTAAATTTCGAAACCAAAGTTTGGGAGTCAGCATGCTAAATAATTATCACATGTTGAGTTTAGATACAAGTAGGATGCTAGCCTGAACATATGCATGAAGATCTGTGATGAATACACTTTCTACAAAACTGAGATTTGCAACGGGGGAAGAAAACGTGGGAATTTTTTATCGGCGCTTAATCTCCTTAGTGAAGCGTAAAATTCTTCATTGGATTCGAATAAGCTGAATATTCACCTTTATCCTTCTCTTGTTGAATATTCTGTTTTCCTTTGCGATACAAAAAATAGATAACAGATAGGTCTTGTCCTTAAGATTCCCTTTTCGTTCCACATGTTATTTCGCACTTCTTCTATCTTTTCAACATCAAAAGATATTTCCTGTTATTCATTTTTTTTTAATCTCAGCATTGACGCATACCACAAAAACGCTAAACAATTATTGGATCTCAAAAAAGCATTGTTCTCATCTGATCATTATCGGAAATGAATTGTAATAGTATCCTTTCTAGGGTTTCAATACCTCGTGTACAACTGTTGGTTTATTGCATGTTTAAATCGATGTCACCTATGTTTTGTAATTACAAAACAAGAATGTTCTCAATTACATGTTTAGTTGCGGAAACCAAACTAATCATACAAAATGATAAAAATTGGTTGGAAATATCAAATCATTACGTATCCAAGTATTTTCACAGTGAGGGTAAAAGTTGTTGACTTATCGAGATAGGTTTGTGCTGTGTAGCATTCCTCATTGTATTAGGAGACCGTATATTTTCAAGATCACTTTGCTACAATCATATATTTTCTAATATTTTGTAATCAATCTGAAACGGAATGTTTTTGGGAGAATGGATATGATGTAACAAATATCAATTCATTACATGAATTGTTAATAAGACCGAACTTCGGTTGTAAGAGTGTAATTGCACTTAATGCGGTTCATATTCATCAAAAAGGATCTTAATCTGCATTTTTCCTCTTTTTATTTTAGTGATCATAACCAGAAGAAAACGTTCTCAAGTACAAATCGAAAACTTTGTACCATATTTTCTAGTGAATTTAATCGTTTAAGTCAAGGAGAACTCTTTTTCCACATAATGTAATTATCTCTGTAGCACGTCTTGGTTACCACGTTGAAAGTGAAGAAAACTAACTTACTTTTGCATAACGTCAAGTAAGAGCCGATAAAATGTAAAAAGTAACGCAACAAAGTTTGCAGTTTCCGTCACTTTCGCAGGACCACTTTCATCACGACGTCCGCCTTAGAAGCCGTTAAAAGAACACGAGAAAACGTGACGTGCCTGCGTGAAGGAGACTCATTTCTCGAGAGTAAAGTTAATGAGAAAATTAGACACTAAACGGCTTAGTTTACGAGTGTATAATGAAGAGAAAATCTCCATAAAAAGGCGAGTACAGTTAACGTAACCTAATCTGAAATAAATCTTAAATTAAGCCTTAAACAGTGAATGGCCGAATAATGAATGATGAATAAAGTTTGAAGTAAATGAAAGTGGCGGCTAAGAGCCTAAAGAAAGTACATTGGGTGAATTGTCTTCCAGAGTTTGTCGTCGCCTAGTACCAGAAAGAAAAATCGCAGCGAGGTGCATAAAGGACGGAAACTTTGTTCCAAACATGATGAGAATTTATAAAGATTAGGAGTGTGCATTAATGCAGACTAGTGCTGAGGAAATTTTCTTTCAGTGGAGTTATAAAGGAACATATACAAACACTTGTAAACACATCCATAAGTAAAATCATACATTCAAGAGAAACTTTCTAAAAAGAAGTTGAAAAATAATTTGTAAACATTTCGTAATATACACTGTTCTCAATGTACACCACAATGGACCATGTGATGCTTACGGCTGCAACAAGAAACCTGAATTCTTGGTAGATTAGGGGGCGGAGTTTAGCGAACTGATAGTTTTTCTTTTCACTTTAGAACAATGGTTTTTACTATAGACGTTCATTTTATGTAATGATAAAAGAGAATTTACCCATTTTTATATGACTGTTTTATTTTGCATTTTTCTTCGATTTCGATAAATAAGTCATTTGTCACTTTTTTCAACATTTTTAAAACGTTTTGACGGATTTTTTTTATTTTAATACCATTTTAATGGTACTTGCTTCAAATAATATTTAAGAGATTAAAAAATATACTTCACAGAATTCGATTTCTTCGCTCAGAATTTGTTATTTCAACCGTTGTATGTAATCTAAGGTTTCTGTGACTCCTATCAACACCATTTCTGTTCGGCGGATTTCACGGTAACTAAAGACAGATTTGCTGGTCCACTCCAAACAAAAAGTTTGCAAGATGAGTTCATTTGAAAAGAAGAAGATTCGATTACATCACTAACAAATCCAACAGCTTGTGTTGTTCATTTGAACTGGTTTTGTTCAAATTTATGTAATTTTTCTTTGCTTTTAGGGCATTTTAAAAACATTTAAGAACATTTTATTGATACTTGTTTGTGATATTTACTACATTCTAGATCGTCAAAATCCGCTCCGTAATCGAATAGGATACGTCATGAAATCGCGTGATCGCGCTACCCCTTATGCAGTAAGGAAAAAGTGTAATTCTGAAAAAACTGTGATTTCGTCGGAGAAAACTCTTATTACAGGGCCCTGGTAACGAAAAAGTGGAAAAATTCCAGTTGCTAAATTTAGAAAAAGTCCCTTAACACGTAGTGTAGCCAGAATTGATCTTTTGTGGGTCCTTGATACCGAAGAATCGATTGACGGCAAAATGTCTGTCTGTCCGACACTGAACAACGCTAGCGGCTAAACTCTTCAGCTATTTTTCTCCAAAATTCATATTCTTATTTTAAATTATTATTGAATCTACTCCGGGAACTTGGAACGTCCGAAAGAGCAGATCTAGGAACTGTCATTGCTTCCACAATACTTCGCGGAAAATGTGGGCTCTTCCCAATGTCTTGCACTTTCCAGACTAATAACCAGAAAGTTTACCTAGTTTGTTTAAAAAAAATTGCGGATCAAATCCCAGAGTTCCATAACTATCGGGACTATCTATGCTTTTACGGCCCACATTCGGCTGATCTTGATATCCAAACTCTTGTATTTATGACGTTTCTCTGCCTGCTGGGTTACGACGCTTAGATCGCACGGCACAGCAATATCTAAAAGTAGACATGTTTTCTCAAGTTATTATTATTTTTATTGTTAGTATTGTTAATATTATTGTTTTTATTATTATTTTGTTATTATTATTATTGTTATTATTATTATTATTATTATTATTATTATTATTAAATAAAGACCACGGCAACCAAAGGGAAGAGTGAGCTCGCCCATGGCTTCACCATCCTAACCATTCCTGCTGAAGGATCCCGTACTTCTGAGAGTCCTCTATCAAGTTAGCATCAGGTGCATACTTCTACCGACAGCATATAGCCTTTAGACAGAACGTGGCCTCCTAAGTGGCCTCATTTACTCTGTATAAATGTAATACATTATATTTCAAAATTTTTAATTCAGTAACTACCATAAGACCCGTAAAGTTACTTTTCTGAATGGAAGAATCGTATTCCTTCAATTATCAACGATCATTTTAAGTGAGCGTGCAATTCTATACAGGTCTAAGACGTGTGTTTGCTCCTTGCTCCCAATACCTCCGCGAGGCATTCGCCCGCCTTCGATCGCGTCAGTCCCCCGGCTCCTCCCAGGTCGCGCGTCTTGCTGCGGCGGAGGCCGTGGCGTTGTTGCCAGGCGACGGAGGAGGGCACGGCGCGGAGTGGCGAGGGAGTCGCGGGGGAGGGGGCGGGGCGGGGAGGACTTTCGCGGCGCCGCGCCGCGCCGCCCGCGCCGTCTGCCGGAGGGCGCTCCAACTAATCTGCGCCGAGGCAACTCGTGCGCGAACTTCGGACAGGTGTCGTCTCGCCGCCATTGAACGCCCGACCTAACTTTGCCAATACGCGCGCAACGGATAGCTGCACAGTGGCACCCACATCTGAGGAGAGATTTGTACGAACGGAATTGCATTCTTCGTCGCGAGACGGACTCATAATAGCTAGGTTTCGGGAAAGAGATTCAAAAAAATAATTATAGGCTGACATCCAATGACATGACAGGCTTACGTAGCTCAGGGTATCAAATGATGTCACTGCAGTGCCTGTGACCGGGAAGAACTAGGGTCCAAGATCGAACGGTGGCAAGATATTCGACACTACCTACATATATCTACGTCGAATTCAGTCGCGGTCTGGACAAGTAATCTAGCGGCTGGCTGTTCTGATCGCTAGTTTTCCGTGGCTTCTCCGATCAAAACCAGGTGAATGCCGTAGCCCATCAAATAGATCACTGACCGCGTGGGATCTTTCCTTAGATAATTCTCTTATACTCCTTACGTACACTTACATCCACACATGGTAGGAAGCCAATCGGTACGTTAGAGCTTGTCTCCTGGAACTAATGACCTTAGCAGTTGACGCGCTCGGAAACACCAATCAACCTAGGACATGGGAAAAGTAGCTGATTTCCATAGATTCTAACGAGTATATGCGGTGATATATTGAGGTTAAAGGAAACAGTGAATTAGATTATTGTTGATGAATGATTTGAAGATCGGTTTGAAATATCAAAAAAAATTTTTGGGTTATGTCGATGAAATTATAATTTTTGCTTGAAAACATTTTTCATAAATATCTTAATATGAATTGTACTCTAGTTTGTTAGCTCAAGATTAATATTTTTGAATGCTCACAAATTTTAGAACCGTTAGACACCAAAAACTACGTTTATTGCCAAGCTTTCTCTTTCAGTTTTAAAATTATGAAGAAAAAACAATAACATTATATGTGATCACAGGTTTCCTGCAAGTTCGATTTTTCGATGCCAGTTTGTAAATCAATGTGTATGTTAACATTTTTACTTAAAAAATGAACCTTTTGAGGAACACGAACTGATATACGGTTATGTCATATTGTACCAAAATAGTAGCTTATGCAATTACTTTATAATGTTATGCGTTGTTGCATGAGTACATTTGTCGTATTGAAAATGAGCAACGACGTTAAGAGCAATTTTTCAAATTTGTACGTATGTAATAAAAGCAACATTATAAAAGTGTTGCATATGCTATCTTTTTTGTAAACAACTTTCTAGTGACGTCTCGGGTATTTGACATCTGTGCGAGAAAACTGTGATCGGGTGTTCCGTTTACCGTACCTCCCCTCAATTCTCTCGCTGCAATTCTCTGAAAGTGTGATGGCGCAATCGTTCGTGCCGTAAAATACTAATACCCAATCATTTGTGCTGTAAAATGCCCAATTATGAACGATTTCTTGCAACAGAAAAGGTCGTTTATAATGATGGTATACAAAAAATAAACTTAGTTTACAAATTCACTTCGGAAACAGCGGTCCCGTTAACACATATGACTCCGTGTAAAAAGCATCTAAAAAGCTCTTCAAAGTTTTTGAATCGCAATGGAGATAGCCTTTCCACATCAGTTCAGCAGTTGAAGCAAATCAGAAAACAAAATGATGAATAATTTTTGGGTTGAAATTTTGAACATAAATTTTGATTAGAAAAGCATTGAAAAGACGAGAAGGAAGAGGGGGAGAGTTGCGGATAATCAATCGACATTTTTAAAGGGAAGTCTTGTTTGCTTTATTTCCTACCTTTTCGCCATGTTCTCGAACGTTGACACTCGAGTCACCAGGTTGAAGTGTATAGCAACAATATACCGTATTTACATGAATCTAATGCACATCCTTTTTTACCATAAGTAGTATTCAAATATTTTGGCGCATTAGAGTCATAAGAAAATCTGTTTCTTAGAAAGCCTAAACTTCAATTTTTTTCGTTTTTGTAAATTTGTTGCGTCTATTTTGACGCAATGCGTCTCACAGTCCCCAAATGAGCGTTGAACGCTTGCACACGAAGGAGTAATCCTCCGTTACCATTTATTTTATTTTATTTGTCTAGTGTCTAGTCTCGTCGCAGTCAGTTGTTAAAAGGACCGCCAGGTAGCATCTCCGCGTACGCGTCTCTTACCACGCGCTCCTGCGTCTCTACTCAGCGGCCAGTATTGGGAAGGTCTTAAAATAGGGGTAGGATATAGGACGCGTCACAGGGGTTGGACTAGCCTCTATGAAGTAGGCAAACTCGGTTTGTTGGAACAAATTTCATATGTGGTTTATTACATCACAATGAATTGCTGGAGTTTTCGAATTCAACTTCGTTTCATTTTTATTGACCCGTTATTGAGGGTTTTTAGTCACGATATGGAGGGCAAACAGAGAAGAATGATGCTTCATTAAAGCGCAAAGCAGTGAACAGTAAAGCACCAGGAAAGCACTTAGATTGCTAATTATTTTTACGATAAATTCATTACTGTATTACATAAATTTAAATAAAATACCGTACTTAATATTCTGTTATTTCATGTGCATTAACTTTCAATACAAAACTTGTTTCATAATTTTAAGTTTCAAATATGGGATGCGCATTAGATTCGATGACGTATTAGATTCACTATATACTGTAATACGGTACTATTATGGCCAACGTTTCTCCATTGCGTATCCTATTGTTGAAATTACCTTTAGCATTATTTTAGGGGTTTTCGTCTGCATCTACCTTTCATTGAATGCGCACATTTTGCAGGCCTATAAGACGCCGTGGGTGCTTCGCAAAGTTGCGCGTGCACGGCACGTGAGCATGTGTCAGCAGTTAAAAAGTTTAGAAAGCATTGATAGGGATATTTTCTCCCCTTCCATTTCCTCTGCGACCTATTTAACTACTTATCTCTTCGCTTAACTTCCATGGTTTCTTCCTCCTCCACTCCCTCATCTCCAGCTGCAACAAGTCCTTGGCCTGCGAGGGCGGGCGCTGGGGAGATCGTGTGTCATGGTGATGAGCGGCCGAACTTGGCGGGCTCTAAGGGCCTGCCTGGGAATCCTTACTCGATAGGCAGCCTTGGTGGAGGATGGATAAAGGGCAGCTGCTTAAACGTGCCTAACCCTGAAGGGGGAGATTCATTATACATTTATAAACCTAGCGGGAGCTATTACTTAGCGTACACTTTCTCACAGTAGAGAGTTTTTCGAAATTGTATTAAGTTTTTATTTGGTCGTGGAGAGGAAGGTGAGAACGTGATATAATTTTAAATGCTTTCTATGATTTTTGCACTTCGAAGGGCTGAATATTTTTCGAAGGTGAGGATACATTTCCATTGCGTCTCGTGTTGTTCTAATATAGCATGCAAATCAGAACATCGTCATTTGATTTCACCTTGGATCTGGTAGCAATAAATTAAAATCAAAATAAATTAAACTGTAAATAAAAGTATACTAAATTTTCAGTCGTATATTCCATATAGAAATGTTTATGATTATTTCGTTCAATAAACGGATCTTTCAAGGATCCAGAATACGAAGCTTTTTTTTATTTAGAGAAAGGTGACTGGTCGACATACTGAGTAAATTTGAATTGGGTCGAATCTTTAAACAACCCCAGATCTCAACAGCTCTACGGATGTAGTTCAATTATCATTATTCTACATTCAGTATTAATGCTAACGACTTCAGAAAGTGGTAATAAAATAAAAAAATCTATATTTTTTTCTTTCGCTTTCCTGTATTTGCTCGCACTTGCCAAATATCCAAACAGCAAAGACTGTCAGTAGGTGAAAACTGCAAAAACCGCTACGTCATATACACGTACAATTCTGGCGTCCACGTCTTTGAACATAGCAGTACATTACACTGGCCTTGTTTTACTTTGATCTCGGAACGCGGTGAGGCGAAAAACTCGGAATTTGATTTCCTGGACGTGAGGTTCGCAGCGTCTCGAGGGAAGTCGATCGGCCGGGGTGAAGAGGCGCGTCCGGAGCGACCTGTCCGCCCTCATGAGGCCCGGGGCCGTTTATCATCTCGACGAGGCGTCGCGACGCACCCGCCCCCGCCCTCCCACCACAGCCGCCGCTGCCTCCTCCGCATCAGCCGCCACCGTCGCTGTCCTCGCCGCCCTGGCCGCCCTCGCCGTCCTGGCCGCCCTCGCCGCCCTGGCCGCCCTCGCCGCCCTGGCCGCCCTCGCCGCCCTCGCCGCCCTCGCCGCCCTCGCCGCCCCGCCGCCTCGCCGCCCTCGCCGCCCTCGCCGCCCTCGCCGCCTCGCCGCCTCGCCGCCTCGCCGCCCTCGCCGCCTCGCCGCCCTCGCCGCCCTCGCCGCCCTCGCCGCCCTCGCCGCCCTCGCCGCCCTCGCCGCCCTCGCCGCCCTCGCCGCCCTCGCCGCCCTCGCCGCCCTCGCCGCCTCGCCGCCTCGCGCCCTCGCCGCCCTCGCCGCCCTCGCCGCCCTCGCCGCCCTCGCCGCCCTCGCCGCCCTCGCCGCCCCGCCGCCCTCGCCGCCCTCGCCGCCCTCGCCGCCCTCGCCGCCCTCCTCGCCGCCCTCGCCGCCCCCGCCGCCCTCGCCGCCCCGCCGCCCTCGCCGCCCTCGCCGCTCTCGCCGCCCTCGTCCGCCCTCCCCTGTTCTCACTGCCCTTCGCTGCCCTCGCTGCCCTGGCCGCTCTCGCTGCCCTCCCCCGTCCTCGCCGCCCACCCTCGTTCTCGCCGCTCCTCCCCGTCCTCGCCGTCCCCGTCCTCGCCGCCCCCGTCCTCGCCGCCCCCGTCCTCGCCGCCCCCGTCCTCGCCGCCCCCGTCCTCGCCGCCCCCGTCCTCGCCGCCCCCGTCCTCGCCGCCCCCGTCCTCGCCGCCCCCGTCCTCGCCGCCCCCGTCCTCGCCGCCATCACCCCCGTCGTCGACACTGTCGCCGCCGCCACTTGCCCTCCATCCCAAGCGTCTGCCTCGAAGAGCGCCGCGCGCCTGTCACTCAGCACGATTGGCCGCTGGGACTTCTTTATTGGCCAACAACTGCATTTGCCCTCGCGGTAGAGTCTTCCGCCCGTCCCCATCCCGCGCCACCCCGCCGCGCCGAGTGGATGTGACGCGCGAGACGAGTGGAATTTTCGAGATGGCTCTCAGCGACGGAGCCACACTGCGAATGCGGAAGACACGTTCTTTCCAGTCTCGCTGCGTTTCACCATTGTCTTGAATTTTGTCTTGCATGTGCAGTGTAGGACGTTGTCCTAGCTACGATCCCGGATACATCCCTGATCCCCGAGGCTGGTGAATATTTTTCGTAGCGGTCTGTTATGTTGAGAGTATAACCGTTTCAATTCCTTTATGATTATATATCTTGAAATTTCTTATGTGCTTTTGTACCGTAAACCAAGTAGTTCATTCTAGGCGTGTCATGGAAAGGTCGTTGTTGCTACCTTTCTACTAACATTATTTAATGGAATTATTTTAGGTGAACAAGTTGGAAGGTCCTCCAAATATACATGCGCCGGTATGCGGAGAAAGGTTCCCTCTTCATTACTCTCTTGGATACCCCTCGTATGTCAACACGTTCTTGCGTGGACTAGTCGTTGCGGTAGCTCGGCCTTAGGAGCCATTTCGTGGATTCGAAAAGAAACAGAACACAGACGTACTATCGCTTATCTGGGGCACATAAAAGAAAATGCATCAAGTAAATGATAATTGATCAACAAAATAACTCCAGCTCTCCAGTCACTCCAGTATTATTGGCTCTTCCAGAGTGTTTGGCATTAGTATTATTCTTTTATGATAGGCCAAATTGTGAGCTTGCTTTCGAACAAAATGTTTTATAATAGTTTATAATAAACCTAATTGTTATTTTATTTTCGTACAAAATAAAGGTTTTAATACACTTAATTTTGAAGAAGATTGAGATTAATTGATTTTGAGTATTATAGCTTATATTAAATTATTTCTTAAGACTATTTAAGCATTCTCTGTTGCAGACGATGACTTGAAGGTGTGGTTTCTTGCGTACTTTCCCAAATACTGCAAATGATGTTATCTACTTCCCAAATAAAAAAATGTTAATCGGTTTTACTTCCAAAGATGGTTGCTATGATATTGTGTGAATATGAATGTAATGTACAGCACGTTAATATACATAATATGTATGTATTTGGCGTTATTAGGTCGTTAGTGCGGCTTCGCCGGCTAGCTAACGGTGTCCCCCTTTTACAAAAAATCAATACAAAATACGAAAATAAGAGCAAAGTACTCATAATCAGCACTGCAAATCTAAGCGTTCTCGAGCAAATAGTTTAGGACAGCCAGTCAATAATGACCGACCAGTGGAATTTTGCAAACTTGAACATGAGCCCGAATCTTCTATAAACTAACATCCGAACTGGAAATTTATTGGCGATTACAATGGTAAAGAGCATTTTCCATCAGGCGTTTCGTTTTACACAAATTCGCGAAAACATTCCTAAAACACGCGATTTTCAACAAAAATGCAATCTAAACAGTCGCAGCTCTTTCCAGGTTCCCTAAACCATTTCAAGGTACAAAAGTAAGAGCAGACTGCTCAAAATCAGCCGTACAAATATCAGCGTTTTAGAGCGAATAATTTAGGAGATAGTCAAAGATGGCTGTAATTTTTAAATTTTGAAAAATTTCTTGTTTAAAAAATAGCTTACAGAGGGCACGCTTATCGTCGGAATGTGGTAAATGAGGGCATTTTTTGAAAATTTTTAAAAATTTGAAACAGAATTTTGTCTCCAAACATAAAATATTGTCCATAGATTTGAATATAGGTGAATTTAAAACCTTTTTTTTTCTTGTTCAAAATGTAAAAGTTCAACGATCTCCAACCTGTTGAATTTTGCAAATTACGACACAAGCCCTATTCTTCTGAAAACTAGCGTCTTATCTCAATAATTATTGGCGATTGGTAAAGTGCATTTTCTATCAGAGGTTTCGTTTTCCAGAAATTCGCAAAACAAATCCTAAAACACAATATTTTAACCCAAAATGAAATCTGAATAGTCGCCGTTCTTTGTAGGTTGCATGTGTAAAATACACATGTCCAAGAAACCAAAGCGTTCTAGAATTAATAGTTTAGGAGATACATCTAGTCAAAGGTGACCGTCTTTTTTTTAATTTTAGAAACCACTAGTTAGAAAAAATGCCCCTGGAGGGAGTCTTTATCATCCGAATGGGGGGAAAACGGCATTTTCTGAAAATTTATCGACTTATAAAACAGAATTTGACCTCCAGATTTCAAATATAGGCTACAGATTTGGAGACCTGTGAATTTAATACCATTTTTTTTTCTTATCAAAAAGTTCGACGACTACGCACCTGTTGATTTTCCAAATTTCGACATGGGTCCGCTTCTTCTCAAAACTAGCGTCTTAACTGGAAATCTAATGGCGATTACGATGATGAAGAGCATTATTCCATCAGAGGTTTCGTTTTCCAGGAATTCGCGGAAACATTCCTAAAACACGCATTTTTCGACAAAAATGCAATCAAAATACTGGCCATACTTTTTAGGTTGCCTGATGTAAAAATACCAGACCAAAATACAAAAATAAGAGCAAAGTACTGTTAATAAACCGTGAAATCTCAGCGCTCTAGAGCGAATAGTTTAGGAGATACAACCAGTCACATGACCGTAATTTTGAAAATCCCTAGATTGAGAAAATACGTCTGCATATCGCATTTATGGTCCGCATGGGGTAAATGAGGGCATTTTCTGTAAGTTGATAAAATTTTCAAAGAAGAATATGCCTCCAGAAATAAAAAATTGGTCATACTTTTCGAGATATGAAAAATTAAAACCAATCCTTTTTTCTTAATAAAAACGTAAAAGTTCAACTACTCCCACCAGTTGAATTTCGCAAATTATGGCTTGAGCCCGATTCTTCTTAAAACTATCGTCCTACCTGAATAAATATTAGCGATTACTATGGTAAGTAGCATTTACTCTTCAGAGGTTACGTTTTCCAGAAATTCGCGAAAAAATTCTTAAATACAATATTTTAAAATGCAATCAAAATAGTCGCCGTTCTCTCTAGGTTGCCTGTGTAAAAAAGTCTAAAAAACAAAAATAAGAGTGGAGTACTCAAAATCAGCCGAGCAAATCTCAGTCTACCAGAGCAAATAGTTTAGGAGATACAGCCAGTCAAATATGACCGAATTTTTGACAAGTTGGAAAATCAATAGTTAGAGAAAATGCCTCTGAATGCGCATTTATCGTCAAAATATGGTAAATTAGGACATTTTCTGAAAGTTTATTAACTTTTTGAAGAAGCCACCAGAGTGGAAAATTTCGCCATAGTTTTTGAAATAAACTTTTAAAAACAATTCCTTTTTCGAGTTAAAAACGGGAAACTTCAACGACCGTCCACCTGTTGAATTTTGTATAACTCGACAGCAACCCAATTATTCTGAAAACTAGCGTCCTAATTTGATATTTAATGGCGATTTCAATGGTGAAGAGCATTTTTTCATCAGACGATTCGTTTCCCAGAAATTCAGAGGACACATTGATCATCTGAATGTGGTTAATGAGGGCATTTTCTAAAACTTTTGAAAATTTTGAAACTGGATTTTGCGTTTAGAATTGAAATATTCGCCATAATTTTGGGATATTTCTTGTTAAAATTGAATGATCTCAACGACCCCTCTTTTGAATTTTGGAAATTTTGACATGAGCTCAATTCTTCTGAAAACTAGCATCCTAACTCGAAATTTAATGTCGATTACAACTGTAAGGTACATTTTTCCATCAGAAGTTTCATTTTCCAGTATTTTGGAAAACATTTCTAAAACAAAAATGCTATCTAAATAGTCACCGTTCTTTCCAGGTTGCGTGTGTACAATATATATTAGTCCCAAATACAAAAAAATATAAATTACTCATAATGAGCTGTGCAAATCTCAGCGGTATAGAACGAATAGTTTAGGAGATGCAGACAACCAAAAATGACCGTTTTTTTTAAATTTTAAAAAACCACTAGTTTGAGAAACGGCATCTAATGGGCAAAATAATCGTCCGAATGTGGTAAATGACTGTTTTTTTAATTTATAAACTTTTGAAAGAGGATCTTGCCTCAATTGAAATATTGGCCATAGTTTTGGAGTTATGTTCATTTAGAACCAAGTCTTTTTTCTTGTTATAAATGTGAAAGTTCAAAAAACACACACACACGTTGAATTTTGAAAATTTCAACATGAGCCCGATTCGTCTGAAAACTAGAGTCCTAACTCAAAATTTAATTCCGATTTTAATGGTAAAGAGCATTTTTCCATCAGAGGTTTCGTTTTTCGAAAAGTTGCTAAAACATTCGTAAAACACGCGACGTGAGTCGAACATGACGTTATCTCTTCATCGTAACTAGGAAGATAAGCCTATTCGAGCTTTTCTTCGTCACACAGCTATACAAACTGGATCTATTTTAAAGGAAAGCTACAATTCTATTTTTGCCTCGACGGAGAATCAAACCCTGGGACCACAGCACGGGAATCTGTTACGCTGCCCGTGTGCCATATCAGATGCATATACATAATACTCAATATAAATATTTGAGATTCACACTAAGAGCTGATGCTGGAGACGGAGAGGATTTGAAAAATTAATATAGAAGATTAAAAATAGCCACAAGGCAATTTAATCCAGTGCTGAGGAACTCAGCTATTTCATCGAAGGAAAATAAATGCATATGTATCTCCTGTACAGTACTATACTCTATGCGACAGAAGTGTGGACACTAAAGAAAATGAGAGACAAACTTTAGGTAACAGAAATGACTTTTTGAAGATGATGATGTAATATTGGCTGTTATTGAAAATAATTTATGAAATAAGAAATCAATAGAAGTGCAAACAACCTTGAATGAGATAATCGAAATTAAACAGCTAAAAAGCTATGGGCATATAAGAAGGCAGAAATCAGACTTGAGAAAAAAAATTGGAAATGAATACCTAATCAAAGAATATACAGAGAAATACCGAAAGAGACATAAGACATGGTAATAACTGATGACATGGGAAAATGACAAATAAAAGAAAAAGATGTACGGGATAAGGAGGCATGGAAATAGGGATGTGGAAAACGGTCAAGGCTGTAAAGCAACTGCTAAATAGAGATGAATGTTTCGTAAAACTTTCCGGAAACAAAAAGAGGTCGATGTCACAAACTGTGTGGGAAACACTGTTATATAAATGCATTTGAGAAAAAACGGAAATGTCGTTCGGCCGCGAAATTAAATTTTTGGACTTGTAAAATAATAACCTTTTTTCTTCTTTCAGAAATTTCATATTTTGGTACCTATGCTTGTCTTCTTGTTTGGAAAACATATTTCACGTTTTTGTAGATTCAGATTCTAAGTATGCAACGTTCAATGCTGCTATTTTATTTTGAACAAAGCGTATAAGTCTTTATAAACGTTTCAATTTTTACTGGAACTTTGTTCATTATTTTCTAAGAGAGTCTGCGATACATTGATGATTTTTAAAAGCGCTTGCGATATATTTATGACTTTTAAAAACGTTACAAAGTTATGTGAAAGTAAACATTAAGTAAAAATATTGAATAAAATTGTTGATTCTCATTAAATTTGTTAAACAACTGTACCTTTTAAATTACGATTCAGGCAATGTTTCATACGCACATATTGAAAAAAGAATGTATCCGTTTATAAGGGTTTATATTTTGTCGCTTGTCAATTGGATTCTTATTATAGTACCCAAAAAATATATTGCTAATTATTTTAGTTAATAAGTCATAAATTCCATCAAAGTGAAAAATAAGAGAAGAACTAGGGCGGAAAGAAACAGCTCATGAAAAAGTTACGAAGTACTGACAGCAATGGTTGTCACATATTGGATATATGCCGCAAGACGGACTTCCAGCGCAAGACCTAAATTACAAGCCGAGAGGAAAGAGAAACATTGGAATGTCAAGAATGAAATGGAAAGAGGCTGGAACAGGCAATATGCCTAATCCGTAAAGGGAGATGATGATGATGATGATGATGATGTCATAAATTCAGTCACCTACGTTCCCTCGGACTCTGTCGCGACGCCTGTTTTAGAAAAGTAATTCTGTGTTCTTTGTAGAGCTCTTGCAGTACTTAGGAAGCCGTCAAATTTTCACGTAATGAAGATAAAGTGGAGAAGCAGAGTTTCCTTTATTAAAAACAAAAGCCGAAGAATTGTAGGTATAAAGAAGTGGCGCCATATAAATCAATGTCAGAATATACCCTTATCGAAATCAAACGTTCTCTAGAGAAAATCCAGCTAATTACCCTGTTATAAAGTGATGTTATTTGAGAAGACTAATTCTGACGTAGTTACCTCAAGGGATATAGGTTTTCAGAATTTTTAAATTAATAAACATAATATCTCTCACTTTATAGAATGCTTGGATGGGATACGCTACGTACGTCGATACGCTACGTTCAGGTCAGCGGTTCTAAAACAATTGAGCACCGCTGAAGTGCACATCGCTCTGAAAAATGTGTTCCTCCCCAAGCAGATGAACTGAGCCAATATTTTTTCGGTACTTCAAGTGGCAAATGGCAGAGTGGAGTTGGTAATGCCTCGACAGTACATATTCAGTAAGTGTAGTTTACGTTAGGGACAGTTTTTTGTCTGAGCGAGTACACTTGTATTCGAATAATCTGTTTTTTACAACACTGATCTCGGTCTCGTTAAGTTTCACCTTACACAATCACAATGGATAAAATAAATAATTTCTTGTATTAATTCCTATGGTATTTGTTTTTACAAAACAATGCAATTCTCTCTTTCACAGAGTATACTACTTATTTTATTAATGAACGAGAGCACATAGCGTCAAAAACACTGTTGAGAAAATTTTATGTTTGTTGATAGCTAGACGTTGCTGAAGATTTAATGAATTATTTCTAACAATAGGACACTCAATACAAGATTGAAATCGTCTCCTTTATTTCTGTTGCAAGTATTGCAAGTATTTTCATTTCACTTTGTTACTCTGTAACGTGGTCACAATTTCGACTTCTTTACGACTGCGGAACATTTTTCCGAGCGTAACTGCGTCCAAGAAGGTGACAGAAAAGGTGAGTTATTCAGAATGTCCGGAGAGGAAACGTCAAAAATCCGAAAATAACCTCTTAAGACAATTTTTAGTATATTTTGTCTAATAAACTACTTGGATATCCCTAATGACTGTCACAACAAGCGCTCAAAAGTTGGTTTGAAAAAATAATTTCTATGCAAACAATTGCATTGCAGAAGCATCCAAACAGTCCATTAACATGTAAATTGTTTATTATTAATTAAAAAATGTTCAGAAATTGTTCAGAAAGAATAATTAATAAGGCAATAAAAAGGCATCCAATTTTCACAATTCGACTGCTTTTTTTATTTCTGTGTTTTTGATTTCTGATTTTTACTTTCCCGCCATACTTCGTAAGAAGAGAAGTATTGTAATCGTGCACCGGAAAACGGCGATTTTTCGACCGAAAAACTCTTTGTCTGGCTATGGTAACGAAAAAGTGGGAAAAAACTTGCCTCTGTATCCAATAAATTACTTCCTCTATCACTCTTCCTCTTCTGTAGTCAGAACCTCTGGTTTGTGGGACCTTGATACCGAAAAATTGATTGACATCAAAATGTCTCTGTCTGAACCTCTGGTCGTCCGTCTGCCTGTGGTCCAACGTTAGCATCTAAACCATTCAGATGATTTTCTCCAAAATTGATTTTACTCGATCGATTTAAAACCAACTGGAGGCTATGCAAGTTTCAAATGGATATTTTGAATTTTAGGGGTTATATTCATAAAGCCCCAGCAATGTTTTCTAAATTTTCTCATAAATACCTCTAAATGTTTTGATTAAACTTTGGCCTCGGATAAACTTTTAAAAATTTTTAAAAGAATGGAACAGGTCTCAGTTTCATTGGCGTTGAAATCTCAAATTTCACATTTTTAGGGCGTCTTCCTGCAACTACAATATTCAAGATGTATCCTATAATAAAATTTGTTCTTCAATGACATGCCTTGAGGTAACTTTGTGTACAATTTTTGGAATATATGAATAGTTTTTGGGGCAATGTTGCGTGAATTTTGGCAATGTTTAAACGATTATTTTCAAAAAATTCTCTTTTTTTCTTTAAGTTCCCTTTCTGCAGTTCGCGACTTATTTCTTGTTTTCACGGGGAGAGTTGCCTCAGTGCATGTCACTGCAGTGCCTCTGACCGGGAGGCAGTCACTGTCTGGAGGAGAATTCTAGTGGCCGACTGCTCTGATCGGTAGTTATCCGTAGTTTCTCCGATCAACACCAGGTGAATTCCGGAGCAGTACCCTAACGAACGAACCACGGACAGCGCGCGATCTTTCCTTCCCCTTCCTTGTCCTATCCTCACCCCTTACACAACACTTACATGCACTACACTACCACACATGCCGATATACAGGTCGGGGACTGAGAACTTGTCCCGGCTGGGACGGTGCCCCGCTGGTGGGAGATACCTGGTTGAGGGAAAACCCCGCTAGTCGACGGCAGGTCGGCGCCGGATCATGTCATCCATCTGGGGAAGATCATCGCCACCTCCCGATGAGAAAAAACATGTACTACGTTTACGGGACTAATGACCTCGCTAGTTGACGCGCACGGAATCACTAACAACCAACCAACCGTTTCCTGTTTCCATTTGGCGTAAGTAACCGCAAGGGCACGTGCGCAGGGCGCGATGGCGTCGCGCGGGGCCGTGCTGAGCGTGCGGGCGCGTCGGCGGCGCGGGGCCTTCCTCTCGCTGGAGGCGGGCCCCCACGGCCTGCGCCTGGTGCACGCCGCCCCCTCGGCGCCCGCCCCCGCCCCCGGCCCCGCCGCCGGCGCCGCCGCCCACCGCCCGCTGGAGGACGGCAGCGGCGCGTTGGACGCCCTCGAAGTGCCCGCGCCGCTCGCGGACGCCCGCTGGCATCGCGTCGCCCTGGGGTGAGTACGCCCACGGCCGAGGGTGCGTTGCTTCTGGACGCATGGTCTATGGATGTTGTTTAACGCTAGATTACAAAGGCGCCGTCTGTCAGACGACGCGTCTAGTCCCCCACTCGCTTCCCCTCACTCAACGTTTCTGAAACTCTAGGTACCTCCATTGTGAGACTAGTCAGTGAAATACATCCATGGTTGCGCGCGTGCCTATTTCCTGGGTACATTTTAACACGCGTCGTCCGACAGACTGTGCCTTCGTAGTTAAGTAAGCAATATGTTTGATGTTTTATTGGCTAATATTGTAAATGATGAATATAAAATCCTTGTCGTGGAGCATTTAAGTTTTGTTCTGAGCATTTAGGAATCATAATAGGAGGTACTTCTGCGGACGCTTTTCAGAAGTCATATGTGGACAGCACCAAGCAAGTATCTGCTGTGAGAGTCATTTAGGAATTGTAACTGCATAACATACATGTTTAATTCCTTAAGTTTAGTGTTTCATTGTAATATTATTTTTTCTTCATTTTTAACCAAAATAGTCTGCCAGACTACGCCTTTGTAATAATGCTTGGTACAGGGCTCCTTTGTAATTTAGGAGTAATAATGTGATTATGTGGTTGCTTGCTTACATGATCTTATCGTATCATTTATGGTCTGTCAGTAAAATTACTTGTAACAGTTCATTACATCACTATATCAAGTGACCATTTGAGTAGACTCAGGGCATCAACTTTTGCCGCTTCATTGTTACTGACCGGAATGTACTGGGGTTCACGTTCCGACTATTGTGGATTTTCAGCACGAGCTAGTTAGCTAAGTCATCGAATTCAGCCCCTGTCTGGAGGAGAATTCTAGCGGCCGGCTGCTCTGGTCGATACTCTTCTGTGTCTTATCCGATCAGTACTAGTCAAATACTGCAGTCGTGCCCTAACAAATGGACTAAGGACTGTTCAAGGATCTTTCGTTCCTCTTTCTTGTTATATCTTCACCCCTTACTTACGCACACTTACATGAACTACTCCAGTAGACGTGTCGGAAGACGAGTTGGAAATTAGAGCTTATCCCATCTAAGTCGGTACCCCTGGTGGAGATTCATGGAGAGAGAAACCTCGGATGTGTAGGTTGGTGTCGGATCTAACGTACCATTGCCGCCTCTTCCCGGCAACAATATGCATTACATTCACTGAACCAATGACCCTACTAGCCCGAAAATACGAAATTCTCTTTGCCTCGCTCATCGCAAAACTGTGGAAAGGATTGAAGCTTGCGGTCACAAAATGGGACAAGCGACAATGCCGCTTGAGATCAAGAGAGACGGTAAAAAATCTTGAAATTATACTCCATCAACATAACTCCCCAAAGACTAGTACGCTCTTGTCTCTTTCTTTTACTCAATTTCCCACAATCAGAAAAGTTCGACAGAGGATCCTTTTCCCACATTTAAAACGTCAACACGAAGTAATTTTCGCATTTATTGATAGAAGAAACACGTTTTCATTACAAATTCACACATTTTATTGACAGTAACAAACTGTCAGAGAAAAAACGAGGCTAAAAAACGAGACTGTTATATGCCTCCTGTTGTTTCAATAGATGTAAAACATGAAGGGGGAACCCGTTATTGTTTCGTTCAACTCAATCCAGCATCCTGCGCCATCTATCCAGTTTTGATAAAACATACTTTGAGGCACGGTATACGGGGAGGGGAGTAAGTTGTTGAAATGAAAATCCCAGTTTTGCTTAAGATAGTTCTGGTGGACGGTCGCACTTCAAGTTATCTATTTAGCATATGATTGTTGATATTCTAATTGTTGGACTACAAACTTACGGCTTACGGTTTTGAGAACAATAAACAAGCTGTAGGGTTGGTGTTTAGATCTGACTAAGGGACCAAGGAAAGTTTAGCTGCTAATTCATCGAAGTTTGCACGAGTCTAATGCTCTTTAGCACACGTGACTAAATTCATTAACGCCCAACACATTTCTGACCGACTTATATTTTTTCCTGTGGTAAAATTTGTGTTCTCAACAATTCATGTAAGTTCTCAACACGTTTTCAACAATTCATGTAAGCAAGTTTTGAAGCTTCAGAATTTCTGACCGACTTATATTTTTTCCTGTGGTAAAATTTGTGTTCTCATCTGTTCTTATGACCTAACGGTGGCGCTATGGTGGTTGCTAATTGTAAAATTTAGCAAAATTTTGCAACATGAAGACAATTCGGGTATAAAAGTTGCAAATATGATACGCCAAATAACAATGCCCTGCCCATATTATCACAACGGCACTGAGAGGCCGCGGCGAAACGCAAAATTAATTCGAGCACAACGGTTGCGCGGACTGACGTGCGAATTCAGGGCGAGGACACAAGCAATTGTTGCCCCTAGAACCTTCTATTGCAATTTCATACTTCTTGTTTTTCGTTGGTAAGCAGGTATTATTGTTTTATCCACAGTGATTAGTTGTGAATATGTATACCTATATTAAACAATAAGTAGTCCCAGTAGCTGAGTAAATAAAACACCAAGTTCTCTCTTAGCTGTGAGAATCACTGTCCTGATGAGAATGCGAGGGCCGTTCGCAGAGTTCCTTCCTTCCAGTTCTCTTGTGTGCACTTGCGTGTGAAGTGATTAATCGAACCGCCACTCACATCCCGCTCCGCATTTTTGTCGTTCTTTTTTTTATCCGACCTTCCTTCATTGAGGCTTCTTTTGGCATTTCCAGACCCATGTGAGACAGTGTCCATCAAACTAGACATTTATCTTCAACGTGTGCTTTCGATTTGAAAGACATTACATACATTTCTCTTTGAAATGTTGCGCTGTATATTGAATTACTTGAAAAAATAGGAACAGGTCTTCCATATAACGGGAGAAACAATACATTTAGTATGTTTCGCATTTTTATGCCCATCAAAAAAATCGAAACTTACAAAATGTTTCGTTTGTGCTCCACGCATTATGTGCTTCACGCAGCACGTCGTGCAAACGCAACGCAATCAGTGTAACTGTTACTGCAGACTATTCTTTGCGTCAACCTTTGTTATTCTTTTATCAACTGAGGTTGACTTTTTTCGTGTGGTGGAGAAGCAATTATAAAAAAAAATATTCTAAATATTGTAAATACGAGTAGTAATAGTGACATTTGCTCAGGTATACTACATTTTTTTAAATATCAAAATGTCTGTGGCTTAACATATTTTTGTGCTTTTTCTTTGAATCGTTGAAAACGAGAATAAACACTGAATAATTTAGATATATTTTCAAACATTTCTTGGGTGTATGTTCCTTGATCACCTTTCAAACACACGTAACATTTTATACGAGGCAACACGACAGCCAGAATTTACCTTCAAAAAACAAAGTCACCTTAGTTAACACACATATGTTGCAAATGACGTCATATTCACTACGTCAATTTTCTGCGACGAATTTTCAAATACCTTTTTACTCCAGACAGCCATGACTTGCCAATTACCAGAACGCGGTCGATTTTAATTTCCTCCCGACTTGAAAAAGAATGCGAAAGGCAGTGTCCTCGACAAAGAACTGGTTGATTTCTATTCGCGCTACACTCTGCATGACGACAATTCCATTCCAAACAATAGCGTCATGCGCGCGCTTCGGGCACGCCGCCCTGTTCAGCGCGCTCGCTTGCGCGGCGGTGGATTCGCTTCTGATTAGTTCCCGCGCGGGTGTGCATCCAAAACCCTTTTATGCGCAGTTCTCTCCGGGACGCGCTCAATCAAAAAATGCGCTATGTCCCTCCTCACACACACACACTCACACGTACATCGCCATTCCTCTCGCGAGCGCTGCAGATACAGCACGTACTCCAGCAGAACGCGCGCGCGCCGTGCAGTGGGTCGAAATGAAAACAGGCTGAGTGGCAACAAAATTTTCACATACAGCAGCGTTCCCTCCCAAGTGTCATTGTCCGGGAGGATTCGGGTCCCGATATTACATAAACTTTTGTGTTTTTTTACTCGTTTTTTTATTTTATCTGCAGTTTATTTTTCCTTCCCTACGTTGCATCAGTGTGGCCTTCTTCTTCCATGGTACTTTTCCTTCTTATTTCTTAAAATCACTAAAAGTACCAAAATTGTTTTATTTTTCTGATTCTGTTTTAACTAGTGGTGCTACAACAGCACATCCATTCTCACAGTATTATAATGTTATCGTTATGTAATGCCTTTCTTTTGCTTCAAATATTACTTTTTCCCGTAATTAAAGAAAGTGTGAAAATAGATTTTTTATTCAAAATTTTAATGAAAATATATTTCTGGCATTGAATTAAGTGTATAAGGTTTTCAGTGTATTCACGAACACATCCGATGTGTATTGTAGCTCTTCAATATTCTGCGTAAGCACTATGCGAGAAAGTAAAATAATGAAAAGTAAATTAATAATACGATTTACCCGCGGCACAGGCAAAGTGATGACGGCGATTGCTTTCGCTGGAGCGTTGTTGCCCGTTTATTTGCGATATACATTTTACATCGCAGTGACACTGACAGCTTTTGCAAGCAAATGCAAATAGTTCGAAAAATATATATAATAATGATTATTATTATATACTATAGTATTGTAACATTCTCCAAATCTGCTTCTTTTTACACAAATTACACATTACTCCTTGTCTGAACATGTAATGCAAAATGCTCCATACGTTTTCGCACCTAAAGAAAATTCCCCAATTATCATGAAAGCACAAACGTTTCGTTTCCATCTTTTAACGTTAAATAAAAATGTAAATAAATAAATGAAACAAAGTCTCGTAATAGTTCCATGTTAATGTTCAACAAAGAGAAGAATTCAAAAGAAAGATATTTCACATTATCTTAACTTGTCGCCGACAACAATGAACGACTCAAATGCTCCATTATTTCGGTAGGCAACATGCGATGGTAATATAAAGTTACAGTTAAAATGTTCGTATCAATTTCTGGTACAAAAGTTTTCTTTCAATTTTTCTTTCATGTTTACCCTTTGCTGGTAATTCTACCCAAAGAGTGGTTATTCTACCCAAAGAGTGCCAACAAATTTCAAATAGAAATTACGCAAAAGCTACTAACTTTTACAAAAAAATGTACATTATATTTTTTAAAGAGCTTATTTTTTTACAATAGACTATGTCTGAGACAAAAACCTCTATCCTTAGTTTTGTAGTTTTGAAATTGTTTGGCAATTTTCGAAAAACCGAGCAATACCCCAAAATGGGGCTAGCACCATATTTTTACGGTCTCTTATTACATATGAGGAGAAAATTTAATGAAAAAATTGGAGTGTTTTTGAGAAAAAAAAATTAACACTATTTCACGCAAAATTACACGAAAATTATTCATATTTTCGAAGAGTTGATCATGACCTTATTTCAATATTTCTCAGGTTTAATTTAGAAAAAATCTCTATCTTCAATATTATAGTTGTAGGAAGACGCCGAAAAAATTTTGAATTTTTTTAATTTTCGAAAAATCAGAGATTTTAACAAAAATGAGATTTGCACCATTCTCTTAAACGTCCTTCGCACTATTCAACATCAGAATTTTGTAAAAAGTTGTGGCCAGCTGGGGCGGTGCCCCGCTGGTGAGAGAGTCCTGGTTTGGGGGAAAGCCCGCTAGCCGAAGGTAGGTCGGCACCGGATCTCGCCATCCAGCGGGAAAAGATCCGTCATCTCACGAGGGAAAAATGCACTGCACTTACGGGACTAATGACCTAAGCTTGACGCGCCCTGAATCACTAACAACCAACCAGCCCTTTTATGTACTTTGGTTCCAGTTTGTTTGGTACTGTTTTCCATTTCTTTATTTTCTATTTCATGTAGTGAATGATCAGCAAGTAGTTAATTTTGTTTTATCCATTGACTTTTTTTCGCCAACTCGGGCTCTTCGGTCCAAAGTGTAAGGCTCGAACGCTTCAGAGGGACGAGCCTCTCCAGTACCCCTCGTGGGAGATGATGGGCCATGTCGAACGACGGCGGGTGGATGGCATGGCCGCGCACACTAAAAAACCTGAATCGACGCGGAGGAATTAAAACGGCATAGGAGATAAGGAACAGCAGATTGTTTATTGGCATACGAAGATACACAAATGCGTTGTTTCCAGGAAATAAAAAAAAAACAGGAGATGCATTTCAGCCCGTCGGAAACAGCGGAAAATTAAAATCCCACAGCTAGCTCGTTTTTCGTTTGAAAATAAGCGATCGCCGTTGCCGCGGTTAAATACAACCATCCTTTTTCGAATCAGAAGCAAATGTATGTTCATTGAAACGAAACGCAAACATTGGGAAAAAATGTATGTATGAACTCTTCGTGTTTTGTCCTTTCACGAGTGTCTAATAGTGCATGTAATTAATAACAAGAGATAATTAAAACAGACATGTTTTTTTCTGTTCATTTGTCACTGTAAAAGAAGTGTTCTGTTTCGGGTTTAATATTTCAACAAATGATAACAAACTTTTTACGTTTTCACTACGTTTGTTTGTAATGCAGTTGAGAATGTGTCGTAATGCTGCAGCGGAAAGTGGCGATACGAAAAAACCTTTTAGAACCTCAAATCAAAAAGGGGAATAAATCTTTCTCCTACAGGTAGCTAATCACTTCCTCAAATACGATGTAGTGAGAACTCTCGTTTTGTGGGTCCTTGATACCAAAACATTGGTTCACGGCGAAAGGTGACTGTCTGCCTGTGGACAACACTCGCACCTAAACCTTTCAGACGATTTTCTCCAAAACTGATAATCCATGATACATCTAGACGAATCATACATTAAGGCCATGCGAATTTGAAATATATTTTTGTTCAGTTTGAGCGCTACGATCAAACCTCACAATTTTCAAAATTTTTACGACAGTGGCCCCAATTTTGTGATTAATCGTGTCCTTCGAAAAGCGTAAAGGACGCTCAAAATGATGGCGCAGATATCATTTTTATTGAAATCCCTGATTTTTCGAAAATTTGTCAATGTTCAATTTTCTACCTCCTATAACTACAATATTGAAAGTAGACATTTTTCTTCAATCAAGTATATTCTTCAAATTTAGATCTTTAAAGAGGATTGGTATACTTTTTCAAAAATATGATTGGTTTTTCAGTAATTTTACGAGAAATAAAAACAAAAAATTGTCAAAAACTCCAAAACTTTTTTTTTCAGGATACAGTAAAATATGATTACAGATATGCTAGAAATATGACTATAAATATTAGAATATTATTATAAAAATGGTGCAGATTACATTTTCTTTGAACCTGTTTTCAAAAATTGCAAAAGTATGAAATTAGTTCATCATCCTATTATTTCAATATTTTAGATAGAGATTTCTTCTGATGGAAATCTGATCTTTAACATTAGATCTTGGAATAATGCCAAAAAAATGTTTTGAACTTTTGAAAATTGCACATGTTTACTTTTATTAAATCATCAGGAATTTGAGTTTACCAGTAAGGCTGGTGGGGATCCTTCACTTGACCAACTTGCATGAGATCGTCCAATTGATAGTTTTGCTTAATTTTCTCCACTTCTCTCGAAATATTAAATATCCTCCACTTTACCCACATATTTGTGATCTGCGACTCGATCGACATGCTTCAGACCATTTCTCAGCAACTTAACCATATCCTTCGCTTAATTGAACTGCTCGAGACCTTCCATTTCGACCACTCATTAGAGACACTTAACATCATCTACTTCTTTGACATCCTCTACTTGATCGACATACATTTTTTTTTATTTAATTTTATTTTAGGTCACTTTATAACTACATTGGTCATCAGTGACCTCTTTAATATTACATATTTTGATACACAGTGCAATTCTCATACTTGAAATCACATCTACAGTTTACATTATTATTTACTTGTATCGTATATCATTTTGTCATATCACATACTATTTACATACTTCACATATCATGATTTGCATACATTTTTTACATTCATCACCTATCTTTATTTGCCTACATCACAATCATTATTTACATCATCACATATCGTTGTTTACTTACATCACAAAACATTATTTACCTACAAGACATATTATTTTCACATATTTCATAAGTTATTATTTACTTACATATTATTTATGTACATCACCCAACATTATTTACCTACATCATCTATCATTATTTACATCATCACATCATTTTTTCATATTTAATTTTTTATTTTTACATTATAGGTATATTTTTTGTTCTCTTTAAGTAATCTAATGTTTTTGCATCCTGTTTCAGTATTTAAACATGCTTTAATGCTTTTGGGAAGTTTGGATTGGATTCTTTCTGATTCGAATTCTTGGCATTCAACTAAAAGGTGTTTGACTGTCCAAGCTGAACCACACTTTTCACACTTGTTTCTCGTTTCTTTTGTAATTAGATGTATGTGTGTCAAATTTGTATGACCTATTCTTAGTCTATCTATTGTCACTTGCTGTTTTCTTGATGTTGACCATGTGAGTGGCTTATCAAAAACGGATGGTCTGATCTCCCGTAATTTATTTGAGTCATTTTTTTTCCAGCTGGAGTCCCAGAATTTTTTCATGTTGGTGCTAATATAATTCTTAATTTCTTCTGGGGGTGAATGAATTGAGGTATTTAAGGCTTCATTGATTGCTCTTTTTGCCTCCTTATCTGCTTCTTCATTCCCTTGTATGCCCTGATGACTTGGGATCCATACTAGTTCTATACTATAATTCTTTGTAGTTAGCCAAATAATTAATTCTTGGATCTCCTTGATGAGTATGTTAGAGTTGCTGGTGTTTTTATTGCCATAAGGGCTGATTTAGAATCTGAAAATATTACATGTTTATTATTTATTATATCGTCTCTTATTAATTGGAGTGTTTTTAGTATAGCTATTGTTTCACAGGTAAATACAGAGTAACTGTCATAGAGTCTGAATCTGTATATTCTATCATTAGATACTATTGCACAGCCTCTTCTTTCATTCAATGCTGACCCATCTGTATAATATGTCTTGTAATCTGAGTATTTGTTTTTCACCTCTAAAAACAAACTTCTAAATATTTCTTTTGGTGTGGTACTCTTCTCGTATTCTGCAAGTTCCATATTTACTCTTATTATGATGTTGCTCCAAGGTGGGTGTGCTGGTCTTTTCTTAGGTATGAGAGGAGGGACTTTCATCTTCAGTTCTTCAGTGTAGAGATAATTTCTAACATACAGAGGCTTGGGTGAACTTGGACGTTTTAGGTATTCTACTTCTTTTGTGTTTTTTTCCAAGAGTACTCGTATGTATCATTGACTTGATTATTCGCTATCAGTTTGTTTGCATAGAAAATTACTAGTTCCTTTCTTCTCAGCTGAAGTGGTAACATGTTGGTCTCAACTAATATACTAATAGTAGGACTAGTTCTAAAGGCCCCTATGCATAATCGTAACGCTGTATTTTGTATACTCTAATTTATTTAATAAGTCTCTTCCTGCAGAATCATACAGTATACATCCATAATCTACTTTAGATCTTATTAAGGCTTGATAAATTTGTATTAGACATTTTTTGTCAGCACCCCAATTTATTGCAGATAGAACTTTTATAATATTTATTCTCCTAAAACATTCTGTTCTTAATTGCTCAATATGATTCTTCCACTTCATCTTCTTGTCAAACGTCATTCCTAATATTTTTACAGATGGGACCTCTTTAAGAATTCTGTCATCCAGTTTTAAAATTACATTATTGTCAACTTTCTTCCTAGAGAATACTATATATTCCGTTTTGGTTTTTGAAAATTTAAAACCCGTTTTTTCTGACCACTTTTGAAGATTGTTCAAGGTGTTTTGGATAAGTTTGGCTGTGTGCTGAATATTTATTCCAGGGCATATAATCGTTAAGTCGTCTGCAAATAAGAAACCTTTTACAGGTTTTGGTATTGCTTGAAATACTTCATTGATACTGACCAGGAAAAGTAACACACTCAGCACCGAACCTTGGGGCAGACCATTTTCAATTTGAGCTGGTTTAGAGAGTACATTATTTATTCTAACTTTAATAGTCCTTTTACTAAGAAAGTTCTTAATAAATGCCAAGGAATTTCCCTTTACATTGTAGTTCTCAAGTATTTTTATTACTCTATGCTTCCACACCATTTCGTAGGCTTTCTCTATATCAATAGTAACTGCAATAGCATGACTGTTTTTGATAAAAGCTTCACATATCTCTGCTTCTAGATTTATTAGGTAGTCCATTGTTGAACGCGATTCTCTAAATCCAAATTGTAGTGGTGATAGTATATTATGTGCCTCCAGATACCATCTAATTCTTCTGCTGATAATTTTTTCCATAATTTTACATAAATTGCAGGTCAGAGATATAGGTCTGTAGTTGGATGGTGAGCTTGATTCTTTGTCTGGCTTTAAAATAGGGATTACAATAGCTTCTCTCCATGCATCTGGAAATATCTGTCTTTTCCATATAAAATTATATATATCTAAAAGTACAATAATGCTTTGTCCGAAAGTTGTTTTATTATTACATTTGGTAGACCATCTGGACCTGGGCTTGAATTTCCTATTTGAGAGAGAACTAGAGCCAGTTCATGTCTTTTTATTTCATCATTGATGTGATTTGAATTATCTTCTGTATCAAATATCCTGTTGTTTTCTTCCATCACCTTGTATTTCAAAAATTTGCTGTTATAATTGTTGGAATTAGAATTTGCTGCAAAGTTTTCTACTAGAAGCTCTGTGGTGTATGAGGGTTCCAAATGTAATTTACCATCAGCATCTTCTAACACTATTTTGTCTGGTACATACTTTCCACTTTTTATGTATTGTATTTTCTTCCATACTGTTGAACTATCTGTCTGTGGTGTTATTGTTGATATAAATTTTGCCAAGTTTTTTCTTACTTTCTTTTAGTGTTCGTCTGGCTGTGCTCTCTTCTTCTTGTATTCAATTTTATAAATGAAATCAGGATCATTATGTGCATTCTTTTTGTACAGTCTTTGAGCTCTTTTTGATTCAAGTACTGCTTGAGCACATTCCTTATTCCACCATGGCACATATTTCTTTCTGCGGCTTCCTGATGATTTGGGGATTGTTTTATTTGCTGCGTGAAGAATAAGTTTAGTAAATGTCGTTACAAGCTCATTTACTGATATATTTATGGTATCAGTTAATTCTGGCATCTCTGTGAGGGAATTATCAATTTCTTCTCTGAATACTTTCCAATTGGCTTTATCGAATAGCCATCTTCTTGTTGATGTTATATTGTGTTCTGGAGCAAGGGCTTCCATAATTCTTATTCTTATTGGAAAATGATCACTGTCATATAATTCCTCCAGAGCATTCCATTCCAAAGTTGATGCTATTTCATTTGAGGCTATAGACAGGTCGATATTGCTTGATAGTCCATTGCTACTGTTGAAATGTGTAGGTTGAGAGGTATTTAGGAGAATGAGGTTATTTCTATTTTCCAGCCATTCTGCTATTATTTTCCCTCTATGATCATTTTTATGTGATCCCCAGTACATATGGTGGCTGTTAAAATCTCCTAATATAATGAATGGTTTTGGAAGTTGATCTGACAGTTTGTTTAATTCTTCTTGATTAAATGTATATCTATTTGGTAAATATACATTACAGATTGTTAATTTGGATGGAAATTTTATCCTGATAGCTACTGCTTCTATATTTGGTTAATTTTATTTTGTATTTAATCATTATTGATTGTGATATATTGCTACACCCCACTGGCTATTATTGAGTGACATCTGTTTTGTAAAGTTACAATACCCTCTGATCTGGGCACAGTGGTCATTGGAGAAATTTGTTTCCTGCAGGCATAGACATATTGGGTTGTATTTGTTTATTACTAACTTGATATTTTCTAGTCTGCTGTAGTATCCATTTATATTCCATTGTAATATATTCATTATTAATTTTATTTTTTCTGTACTAATTATTGTGCATGCTTACTTCCTGAGGTATTTTTAATTGCTGTAGTTTTTTTGATAGTCGAGTGCATTTATTTTTCATTGGTTGGTTCATTTTCCCATGTAGATCTTTACACATGCTGATTAGGTCATCAATTTCGTCTGTGTATTCTCTTACTATTTGTGTTATATTTTGATTGCCTTGAGTTCTGTCCATCAGACTACTAAATTGATCTATATTAATAGGGTAACTTTTCCTACCTTAGTTAAATTTATTTCTTTTTCAATTTCTTCCCACACTTGTTCCCTTGTCCTGTTGTCTATGTGTTTTGGTTTCTTTTTCTTTTTATCATGTTTTATTTCCTTCCATTCATCACTTGATGAGTTGCTTCCAATTTCTTCCATATTCTGTTTTTCATCTTCAAGGTTATTAACATCAGGAAGTTCAAAACTGGAGGATTCTGTCACTGAATGCCCCCTTTTAACTCCTTTGGCGTTTTCTTCTGTGTCTACTTCCTTTCTGTTCCTAGAGTTGTTTGTAGTTGACCTGAATTGTCATGTTCTTCTGTCTTGTTGTTTTCCTTGTCCCTAACCTCACAAGTAGTTTTATTATTTTGGTTGATTACATTATTTGGGCAATTCTTAGCAACATGACCTAGATTATTACATTCAAAGCACTTTAAGGTACTCTCACTGGAGATGTAAATCCAGTAGTTTGTTCCTTCATAATTAATCTGTATAGATTCGGGGAGTTTATGTTCATCTTCTGGCCTTCATAATTAATCTGTATAGAGTGCTATGTACAACTGTCTTCAAAATATTAGTACATGAGAAACCCAGGGTCATTCATTCCAGTTTTCATGAACCATATAGGGGATACTATCTTTACATTTAATTCCCTGAACTTATCTTCTATTAGTGAGTGAGGGATGACTGGACACACATTGGACAAGACTATTCTTTTGTTTCTTGTAATCAATGGTTTAATAACTAGTTTTGTGCTTTTAGCTATTATTTCCTTCTTGTTGTTTATGAGGTGGTCTGCTGTTTGTTTGGAGTCAAGGTAAATACAAACACGAGCATTAGAAATACGTGAGATAAATCTTATTGTGGTCGGTTTGGTTATGTTCGACATGGCTAACAGATATTCTCTTATTTCTGCTCCTTCTATAGCTTCAATAATAATGGCCTGATCTTTTTCGGTAACATTATGTTATAAGTCACGTTGCGTAGCTTTTACTTGAGAGTTACCGTTGGATTGAATAGGCATAGCTAATTGTTCATACCTTGTATTTTGCTGGTTCGGTGATAATACTTGCATTTCCTCTCTCATTGACATCAAATGAGATGCCTCCTGCATTTGGAGGCACTCTCTTCCTCAAATTAATGGTTCAACACTCGGAACGTTGATTCACTTTTCACTCGTTGAACTCACAGCACACAGCACACAACCGCACTGCTGCGACATACATTTGTTCCTTCGTTTGGTCAACATATTTGATGTCTTCGACTTGATTAACATGCTGGAGACTTCCTTCGTGATAGGTTTGCTATTTTTTGCATCTAAAAGTGCATCACAAAAAAATACGACGAAATTCTGACTGTCCTCCTGTGATCAACATTCAAGTCTAAACCGTTTTTAAAAGATTTTCTCAAAAATTTACATTTTTTCGATCGAGCTGAGCAAACTTAATGCCCTACGAATATGAAACTGATATATTGACTTTTGGAGGTGCATCATATGAAGTCTCAACTGTTTCATTTTTTTATAACTAAAAAATCTTTAAATATTTTTTTCTCAAGGATAAATACGTAAAGAAACTTCTGCCATACATCTTCAATATTCAAACTAGAGGTTTGTTTCTGAATGGAATATATTTCAAATTCTAGATCTTTAAATCATTTCATATACATTTTTTTAAAATATGAATAAGTTATTGTGATATCTGAGAGACTATTTTCTCCAAGTACGGGAAAACGAATTCAGCTACAAAATGACATAGTGTTGATTTCATCCAATTTTTACTGTCCACATCATACCATTCTTTATTGTCAACATCATCCATTTTGATCTGGATGTAATCTTAGTCTTATAAGGGAATTTATTACTGTTATCTATATGTTATAATTATATTGAAACTAAAGTTAGTTTACTTCTTTCATCAATTTCTTGGGACAATTGCCAATTTATTTGTTTTATCATTGACTGCCATGCTGACTTTAGACGGTGTTCAGGCAATACTATTTTCATCTCTGTTACTGAAGTAAAAGATGCTTCCCTATATGTTAAACTGTTATATTGCTGCCATTAGGTAGCTCGCAAACACAGAACTTTTTAAATCAGGAGTCTTTATTGTAATTGCGCTGAAAAGTGTTCGGATAAACGACACTCGGAACTAATTCTTGATTCCCGCGCCTTAATTATTAGCAACATTCTTTTTCATTTCATCTCGTACCTACAGTGTACTTTGAGATTGGTCTTTTTCAGAGAGAAGATAATAAGAGTCATCTTGAGCATCTCAAAAGTTAATCCATCCAAAAAGTTAGGGGGATTTCTTTTTTGAAATTAGAACGTTCCGTGTTATTTATGCTTCTTAAAAAAATCACTTTCCCCCTAGTATTGTATTATACAGAACTTTTGTGATATTTTTTGACTTTAAAACTTTAATACCAAATGTGAGATACGAACTTTCAGCGTGTGATTTGTGTTCACCAATAATGTTTTTAACGGAGCCATAATTTTCGTTTTCTATTTATTGGAATAACAAGGTACTTAGACCGGTACAAATGTACTTTTAAATATGTACTTTTGTGTGACTTAAATTAACCTTATAAGCTAACATAAGTCTAAATCTAACTACGTAGGGGCAAGGAAGCTCATAAAGTGCCTTACGTATTCTCCAACTCGGACTGAATGTTCAAAAATGAGTGAATTGGGAACCTGGTTTTAACTTCCTGGAATTTATGATTTGGAAGGTTAAAGGTGTTGGATTTGGTTGATGAATGAGTAGAATTTGCAGATCTTGATAATTCATTGAATTATGAATGGGATTTATAATACTTTGTGCAACTGTATTTTCGAAACGAACCATGGTGCCTTTTTTAAATATTCTGAGGTATTTATTTTGAATGATTTGGATTTCAAGTTAGTTCTGGAAGCATTTAACAAGAAAGTTGCATTGTTCAGAGAAATTTCACAAAACAATGCAGTTTTTGAAAATTTTATTTTAGAATTAATAAGCTGTTTTAGTTGGAGGACTTTTACTTTTGGGAGGTCGGGAGT
The DNA here is from genome assembly GCA_964035755.1 of Teleogryllus oceanicus. Taxonomy (NCBI): domain Eukaryota; kingdom Metazoa; phylum Arthropoda; class Insecta; order Orthoptera; family Gryllidae; genus Teleogryllus; species Teleogryllus oceanicus. Next base: position 90,811,743 of record CAXIVR010000006.1, on the reverse strand, counting down.
CATCAACGAACATAAATGTTTCACGACGAGGCGTGACTGAGCAGCTGTCACAGCGGAGCAATACTTTCCTGAAGTAAACAAGTTGTGTACATGTTTCCCCACCTGCCTGTTTCACCTTTTAAGCCTAACTGCTCTGCGCCTCGCGTGTGCGCAGGCTGCAGGGCAGCGCCGTGCGCAGCTTCGTGGACTGCGCGTGGGTGGGCACGGACGTGCTGCGCCGCGGCGCCCTCGACACCCCAGCGGACGCAGACGTCGTCGTGGGATACCTCTTTCAGGTACATAGGTTCGAGTCCTGACGGCGGCAGGATTTTCGACACTAGCTTTTCAGCTAGGTCGAATTCAGTCGCTGTCTGGAGGAGAATTCTAGCGGCCGGCTGCTCTGATGGGTAGTTTTCCGTGGTTTCTCCGATCAACACCAGGCGAATGCCGGAGTAGGTACCCTACGAAACGGGACACGGACCGCGCGCGATCTGTCCTTCCTCTTCCTTGTCCTATCCTTCCTTACACACACACACACACACCACACCTACATTCATTACCAGTATGTATCAATATTTTTAAAAACAAAATGTACACTGTATTTTCCTACAATCTTAACAGTTCCACTTTATCCCACGTTTCCGTACTTCATAAACATATTCGTTTTGAATATTGCATATGAACAACATGTACCATTTCGTATCGGCTTCAATGGCTAGCGGCGAAACCGTGGCTTTTGGTCCAAGACGAGCACTGGAGTAATACCTTAATGATCGAACCCGGAGCGTGTGCGATCGTGTTCCTCTCGTCCTGGCCTTTTTCTCTCCCTTACACTCATAACTCTTACTTGTATGACACCACTACATATACCGCGAGACCCGAGCTTGACCCGGCTCGGACGGTTTCCCGGTGGAAGAAGATTTCTGGAAGGAAAATCCTGGAAACCGACTTGTAATCGCTGCCGGATCTCACGCTCCGGGAGGAATGCCGATAATAACATGCAGTACATTCACGGGACGAATCACCAAAATAGGCGATGTGCTCGCAAACACTAAATACTTACGAAGTTTGACAATACATTAGAGGAAGTTTACTCTGACAAGAATTAGACAATAAAGATTATTTGTTTCAGGAATGACGCCGAGTGACCAATTATTCAAATGTATGCAAGTTTTTAATACGTAAATATTGAAATATACACTGCAAAAAATTATTGGAATTATTTGTAGCACGCCTAGAAACTACAACAGCATATCAGTTATTCTAAAAGGAATTCATATTATATATAATCGTGAACTACCTAGAACAAACCTTCTGCAAAAAAGAGTATTCAAGGGTTTCATCACTTGAACTGATTTCTCACACACGATCTTTTAAAAACGCAGTAAGAGAAATTCTTTTGCAGACCGAAAGTGGCGTCACGACCGCGGCACTGTAAGCACCAAAATTTTAAAATTTCCAACTCGAAAAGCGAGTTGTAGAACCTCTTCATCAGAGGTTTGTCTGCTTGTTAAGGTGAGCACTGCAAAACACATTAAATCAATAGTTGAAGTATTGAGAAACTAAGATCACTTCTGAGAAAATTAATGGAAGGTATACTTAATGTATTATACAAAAAAATAAAAAATATCCAAAATAAGATTGATTCTACAGTTCAATAGTTAAACGAACAGAAAAAAATCAACCAACTCAAGAGATGAAAATATTGGTATAATAAGCAGTAGGAGAAATACTTTTTCAAACGAAAGTGGCGTCATGCCCGCGGCCCTGTAAGCACCGAAGATTTCAAAAGTTCCAACTCCAAACGCGAGTTGTAGAACCTCTCCATGGGAGGTTTCTCTACTCGTAAAGGTGAGCTCCTCAGGTGGAGCGGAGGCGTCGACGGCCGACGCATGCAAGCGAACCGGGCCGCGCCGCGCCGCACATTGGTTCAATGAGGCCTAAAACTTGGTCATAATTGCAAATGCGGGTGAATTTGCGTAAAAATGAATATCAATGAGTTTATGAGATCGCTGAATTTGAATATCATAAATAAATTTCAAAATTCAAAATGGCAGATTTACTCATTTAAAAACAAAAATGCATAAAAATATGATATGTGTAGGAATATGGATACAATAGTTTTTGCGGTCGCGGGTAATATTGTTATAATTTTTAAAAATTTATATAAGTAATTTTCTTATTAAAAGTATATTATAAGAAGGAGAAATCTAAAAATGTATAGAGAAAATGATTCTCTGTGGCGTAGAAGGCAATTTCGGATATTTAGTGTTAATCGTACAGCAATGCAACAAATAGATTATAAAATAAAAGGTGCAGATATGTGCAGCTAAAAGTCTGTTATTCTGTTTAAGAACATTCTACTTGATAAAAAAAGATTGAGGTGGAAATACGCAGGACAAAACAAATCCACAATATATGTGACTAACATTGTTACGCTCTATACGATAGAATTTAGCCGTAATATACATACAACTATTTGACAGATTTTCTTAAAAATATACCTAACTATAGTCAAAAGTGTCTTCTATTCAGAAATACAAAAGAAATCCACAAAAAATTTTAAATTTTTTTTTAATTTCACAAATATCGTTGACAAGATTCAATGAATGTGTTTCGAGCAATGGTAACTTCACGAGGCCGTTAGAAAGACAAAAACCATTTAAATAACTTTTTGGACGCTCCAATGTCTTCCAAACGAGATTTGCTAAGTTAGCATTCCGAACGCGCACTTTTTACGGTTTAGCATCTTATTTTTAGGCATATTCTTGAACTCTACGAACTTCTTTATTAGAGAAAAGAACAGAAGGCGTGAGGAGGCTCAGTATGGTGCTACTTCAGCCAATCAGCGTCAGATCCCTTAACCACGTGCATTTGTTTACGCCAACTCTACGAATTTTGCCGTTACGGCCAGGTTTTCGGCCCGATGCAACCAGTGTGCGCCGGGCCGGCTGGAGCGCGAACGCGCACGCCCGACTTGGAGTTGGCAGAAGCGCCGCCAGGGATCGCAGCCAGAGAGCAAATAGTCTGTGTTCTCAGCGGCCCGCGTTTGCTGCGAGCCGCCCCCCGTGCGGCCCGCAGCGTAATGAGGAGTCGATCCTTCATCCCGCGGAGTGGCTTCAACGCGGATCTCTCATTGCCCTCCCAGACCTCAAGCCGCCGCGCGTTTACTTATCCTCTCAAATTGAAAAGCTTGCCTCTGAACTAATCAGCTTTGAAATTCCTACGTTTTGTGCGCAGGAAAGTAATTTATTGGAATTTCATCTTTGTTCACTCGTGTTGGTAGATTTGGAATATTGAATAAAACAGTTTACGGTTTTTACAACTAGAAAAGTATATTTTATTCTTGTATGAAACATTTAGCACCTGAGGCAAAGCAAGAATCGAGAGAGCTGACTTTTAGAATGGAATAATTTTTTTTCCCTCGTAGATTGTTTGCTTGCTACTCTACATTATACAGGCCCTGTTAGTCATTTAGTTTATGACGCACATTTACGGCAAAAAAAGAGATTTTTTAATGAAACATCCGAATGGTGTTTATCACAAATAGAGCATAAAAAAAAATTTCTGCTATTTTATGTAATAGTTGCCAAAAAATTAATTTGAGTATCAAAATTTCGTCTGAATATCTCAGTTAAAAGTGATGTAATTATGTCTCTTGAGTAACTTGACGTACAATGTTATCTTGGTGAGCTAAAATTCTTCAGCGGAAAATAATAATTTATTTTACAAATGAGACAAATGCTACGTAAGATGTTGTAATAAATTAATTTTTGAAAAAAGACATTTGTTAAAACGAAAAAATTAAGTACATTACCACAGAAATTTGCGTTTGTAAGTAAAAATTTTCGCTTGGTGATACTCCAAAGAGATTCTTGATAAAGCGTAGCTATGCTGACTAAATACGTGAAAACGCTATATAAACCATTAACGTGTGCAAAACCTCCGAATAGAATGTGTTTTGAAATCGTTTCAGGAGTCGCCACCGGATCATAATGCGCGGCCACTCGCTCGTGAGTGAAATAGCGCGTGGATTATGAGCCTAGGAAGGAGCTTACCTCTGCTGCGCGGCTGTCGCTTTTGAGTTGCGGCGCTGGCGAGCAAGCGAAGGAGAGAGGAAGGGAGAAAGGGAGGGAAGGATTTGGCCGATGAAGCAAAAGCCGCTTTACGCGCTTCGTGTGTCTCTTTGCAACGCAGCGTGACGCTCAGTGGGTCGGTCGAAACAACCCCGAAAGCAAGCTGCGTAAGGTAAACGCTCTTTATATGCGATGTATCTCAGACTAAAAGTCACAAACTTCTAGGGCACATATGGAGGGCAGAAGATGATTTCCTTTTACCAATGAACATATGGTATGTATTCTCATATCGAATATCGATTTCGTATATCTTATATCGATTGTGCTTAACGATGTTTCACAAGGGATATTTGCCACTGATTGGTGGGTAACTCATCTTGAATGGGTGTTAGGCAGGACGACGTTCTCACGGAAAGATGATTCGTGTACCTGCCAAAGAAATAATCGAAGATGAACTGCTAAGTAATCAGGTGCACTTCAAATGTGCAACTTCATATATGAGTTTATCTGCTCATGTCCATTTTGTCAATAGGCCTTCGACTCCTTTCATCTCTCATGCACGTGTGTAACATGTATTCTGAAAAACTGAATCATGTTCAAAACCTTTAAAAATACATAAGCACCAAGACTATTCCCATCACCATTCAGAGGTCTGCTTTTCCTTTTATCTAACATGTGGGAGGGAGATTAACACTTGAATTTTTAACGACTGATCCAAAGTAGGATTGTGTTTTTTTTACGGAGGGATTTACCTGAGCAGAGAAAATTCTATGTAAAGTCTACAAAAATTTAACCAAGAAACCAAATAAGAAAATTATATAACGTGTATGAAAAGGGAAAGAGTATTTTTTGGTTTAATTTGAGGTTTCTGCTTATTTTGTTGCTCTATGAAGATTATCTAAAGAAGACTTTCAAAAATACCCGTATTACATTACAAAATGTTTCAACCCTTTTTGCAATGTTTTACGTTAACCTTATTTCAAGATAATTTTCCTTTTGAACTTAATGTTGATTGTAGTTTGATCTCCAATTGAAAATTATATTTCACTTGTTATTTATTGCTCCGTCTCGTGAACCTTTCATTACCTATGCTTTATCTCCATGAAGAAGACTAGACATACACCAAGACTAGAAATATCTCCATGAAGAAGACTAGAAATACACCAAGAAACTTTATTAACATTTCCCAACATTTTCAGGAGATAGTGATTTCATTTTCGATAATCGTGGATATAAATGCTTGTTATTTGAATAGGATATTTCAGAAATAACGAAGTCGGTGAATAGGAACGTTTCAGACGGAACAAAAAGGTGCGAAGAGCCGGGTGAGAGTTCGCATATTGTTGATTTCAAATTGCCAGTTTGGCAATTTTAAAAAATTACAAAAGCAATATTTTCTCAAAAACTGCTCCAATTTTTTCCCATAAACTTTTGGTAGGGATAGCGCTAAATGCACGCGCAAATGCATGCTAGCGCAAATGCTGTGATATAAACACTCTATTCTTTTCCTTTTAAAAATTCCAATTTTTTCACTTCTCTCAAGCCGATAATAATCTTATATTAGCTGCAATTTGTTCAAATTATTGTATTTTGAGTACATATATTTTAAATAATGCAATATAAAACTTCTAAAAAACAACAGTTTTCTGTTAAAATTTCGCATTTTTAGAAAATCTCGCTCAAAAGACATTTTCTCAAAAATTGCTCCAAGTGTTTTCTTCAAACTTTTCCAACAGGTAGTGTAAATTGCAGTGTTTAAAATGACATAAACTTCATTTTGGGGTATAAGTTTGTTTTTTCAAAAATTACACAAATGTATATTTTAAATATCTCTCACGTCGTTAATATGCATATTTCTAGCGATTTGTAAACACTATTGCATTAATGAGTTAAGTTGCTACAAATTACTTTAAATAAAGCTTTTCCAAAACAAAAAGTTTTCTGTGAAAACAAGCTTCAAATTTCGGATTTGCAATAACGCTTACACCCCATTTTCTTAAAAACAGCTTTATCTTTTTCAATGAAAATTGTCATTTATTACAAGGTTTTACTCTTCTTAAATATTTTTAAAGTAATATTTCAGTTCTAGTATTAGCAAATCGAAAAATTGAAGAAAAAAAGCAAAAAACGTACTTTGGGCGGCGATAAGTTGCAGCTGGCAAGAGGATGGACCGTAAAGTCAGTCCACACCAAGAAAATTAGAAAACTTTCGAGGCAGAACAAACCACGGGAAAGTCTGAGTCATTCTGTAGCACCACTAGTTCTCCTTTACCCTGCGTGCCTTTTGACTAGATTCGGCACAGTGTGCAACGGCACGGGGGGATTAGACGGGTGAAATGACGGCTTGCTCCCCCTCCCTCCCGGACGACCTGTTGGCCAGTGCACGTGACTTGTAACAAGCGACAGCGCTGCGCGCCATAAAGACAGCCAGCTTCGGTTACGAGAAAAGCAATTGGGATTTCACTTTTGTAAGTTGAGTGAAACATTTAGAGAATGTGCGTGGACGATGCACGCGTTTTTAAACCTTGTATCCAATGTTTCAAATACACGCATGCCTTAAATCTATTTTTTATTGTAAGTAGATGCTTTACGAAATATTATTTTAAGAATTGTTTTGGTAAATGACGGAAATTAAGCTACAAGAATGAGTTTTCATTGACGACAATTTTATTTGCATGTTTAAAATGAATTTTCATAACAACGTTTTTATTCGTATGAGTAAAGCGGGTGCAAAGGTATCGTTAAACATTTTGTTTCTGAAAATAACCTACCTCTGTATCATGAAAAAATTATCCGTAACCGGTTCTATTGTGTTGCTCCGTAACTCAGTATTTTAGCACCGCCAACTTTAAATTCAAGTGAAATATATTAATACCATTTCATTCCTTTAACGTATTAGAACGTACGGCCAAAATATGCAAATTTACAGTGCTGTCGGCGATACATGAATATAAGCATCTTTAGGTTTAAAAAATGTCGTTATAATATCACGTGTCTCCTTTTTATATCCTTTCGAGTTATTTAAGAATTGCCGGATCCAAAAGTGTTATAAACGGTAACATTTTAATATCTTAAGACGTGTTTCATGCACTAAAATATGCAATAACTATGGCTGCCTTTTTCCACCCCACCCTCCCAGCGATGCCTTTCAATTTTCATAAAAACGAGTAGCTGTAAGGCAACTACTGTCGTTTGACCTCCACTGCCATTTGAACAGACTACAGCGCTGCATGTCTCCGCACAGATTGCTGTTTCTGGAGGCTGCTTGGAATCCGCGCTTGTGTGAGCGCACTGCTTCGCTCATATTTTGTATAAACAGAATCAATTTTCCGATAATCGGATTTTCTGAGTCCCCGCTGGCCCTCTTCAAGGAGCGGGCCTGCGCTTCTTAATATAGGCGCCGCCGGCAGTTGGTTGGTCGATGCAGACGAAGCCACGAAGCTTGCAAACAACGAAGAATTATGTAAACTCTTCGGGAGCAGTTTTCGGATTATATCTGGCAAATGGAGATGCGAACGTGCGTAACTATACTTAAACAATGGAAAATTTGCGAGGAGCATGCGTCTAGTTTTGCTTTGTTCGCTATGTAGTAAAGAATTAAAGCGAATATGCTGCGATGCAAAAGAAGAACACAATTTATCTCACCAAATTCGTGCTTTAAACTCGTGAGTCAGTATTTATATCCAACTGATGTATTGTTGGATTCTTAAAAGGTGACATTTATCAAACTTACGCGTTTATTTGTTATTTTCTTCCCTCCCCCTGCTTTTACCGTAATCTGTTTTGCGTCATCACAAAAGTTTGTTTTAATATTTTAAGTTTTTTAATGATCTAAATGATCGTTTGCAAAGTGCAGGTGCGCGCAGAGATGAATGGATTCAAAAAGAAATTGACGACACTGCAGTCTCTCTCCTAGAGTTCTAGTCCCGGCGAAAGCAGGACTTTCGATGCTAGCTAGAGAACTATGTCAAATTCCGCCGCTGTCTGGAGGAGAATTCTAGCGACCGGCTGCTCCGATCAGCATATTTTCGTAGTTTCTCCGAGCAACACCAAACTAAGCTGGAGTCGTGCCCTCAGAAACGGGCCAAGGAACGTGCTCGATCTTTTCCTTCCTCTTTCTTGTCCTCCATTTTCCTAGCTTAGAGTTGGTCCCGTTTGACACGGTGCTCCGCCGATGGGTGATACGAGGCATAAAAACTCCTGGTATTGCCTGGTAACAAAAAAAGTGAATAAATCCAGTTGCTAAATTGAGAAAAAATTCTTTTCACGTGGTTTTACCAGAATTTATTTTTTGGGGTCCTTGATACCGAAAAATCGAATGACGGCAACACGTCAGCCTATCCGTCTGTGAACAATTATAGCGGATGAACCATACAGCCGATTTTCTCCAAAATTGATTTTCTCCAACGATCTGGCTGATCTTGCGGCCCCTTGAATTTGAAACCGATATTTTAATTCCGGGGATACTTTATATAAAGCCTCTGGGACACTTTCAAAAGTTTCAGAAAAAATGGCTTCATTTTTTATTAGATTTTGTTGTTGAATAGTGAGAAGGACTTTAAAGAGAAACGTGCAGGTCACAGGTTCGTGACACTCTGATTTTTAGAAAATTGCAAAAATTCCAAATTTTTTCGCCGTCAATTATGAAGATAGAATTTTTTCTCTGAATGAAATTAAAATATATTTTGAAATACGGTCATGTACAATTTTTCGAAATTTTGACTACTTTTCGCGTCATTTTGGGTGAAAGTAGAGTCAAGAAAGTACGTGCTATGTTAGCACCATTAGTTTTTTTAGATTTTGAAGTTTTGACCTCTTCTCATAAAGTTTAGTTTGTACCCTATTGTAGTTCGTATCATTTGTGATATTTTATATAACAGGATCTTGTGGTGATCTGGTAAACATTTGCGATCTGTCGCAACCAGAAATGAGATACTTTGCGAGTGTGCTCACGATTTTTCATGTCAGGATCTTTCCATTTGTGCTCGCTACATAGTGAATGGTGTATTCCCGAGCTCTCGTGATGTATTATTTTTCTTTCTTTATTTTGATTATACGGTGCACTATAAAGTATGTTTTTTGCTAATTAGGCGAATTTGTAAATCACATGACACTGCAAAACACGTTAAATCAATAGTTTACTTGAGAAAATTAATAGTATTGAGAAAACTTAGATCACTTCTGTGAAAATTAATGGAAGGTGTACTTAATGTATTATACAAAAAGATTAAAAACATATTCATCGAAAATAAGATTGGGTCTACAGTTTAATAGTTAAACGAAGAGAAAAATCAACTAACTCAAGATATGAAAATATTGATATAATTTATTTCTGGCGGAGAGTTTATCTAATGATATTTCACGATTATATTTGTCAAGGTGCCCATCTATATCTGTTGTATTTCCGTTTACTCGATTCATTTCAATTCAAAGACGCAATTTTGTACTTGGCGAGAATCAAGCCATATTTGAGTACGCAAATTTTGCTACGCGTAATCCAAAAGGTATCATTCTTGCGACGAAACACTTGATTAACATGTAGCACAGAGGCTTCTTTTCGGCTTGAGGATCTTTAACGGGCAGTAAAACTCTCTCATTCTTTCAGAGCGTAGGCTTCCGCGGTCGAAATCAGTAACCAATTGGCTGTCGAGGAAACTCCGTCGCGTCCTAGGCACAAATGGCAATTCATTCAATTAATCCATTTTCCAAAAGTTCCCAGTTCTTTCTACGCGTATACTTAAAATATTAAAGTTCAGCAAACTATTATCTGCTTGAAATACTCCCAGTCTTGTTGCCGACAAATTCACCTAAGTTCACAGTTTAAATTATAGCTGCTGCACTTGAAATATTTCCAAGTTCCAATTTCCGCACATTACATCCATATTCAAAGTCCGACGCTCCAAAGTAAACGTTCACAATCCCTAATCTCCTAACATCAATTATCTACACACTATCCGCACAACCACGGCATAAGTCGGAATGTATTCATATTCCCCTCTTTCAGCCCTTCAAAACTCGGTCCATTTTTTCTACTGTTTCTTGTCAGAAAAAATTCGACCCGCTTCCGTCGAAATACATTGTCATTCCATGCCTAGCCAATCACTCAATTACTTACAAATTCAACTAGCCGCATCTTCCTGTCGCATCATCTTCCTTCTAGCTCGCATCTTAGACTGTCATTGCTTTCTCGGCCAATCCCCAAACCGTTTTTTATCAACTAGCCGCGCCCCGTGGTTCAAAGCAATGAAGTTTGTTGACCTTGACGACAATTCGTCCACCGTTGGTAGGCTGCCATATTTACATGTCTATCCTTACCATTCACCCTGTTTACAATAAATGTCACGCAATACAATGTCCCACATATTGGTATGTCACAATATATACAATGTCCCACATATTGGTATGTCACTCTTAATTCACTCACGCTTCCATCGCGAGTGTGAATGAATAGCGTGAGCGATGGCCTGATTGGTCGCTGCAGGGCGAGCTGCAGGAGCTGCTGCTGGTGCCGGACCCGCAGGCGGCGGCGGCGCAGTACTGCGAGCCCCGCGCCGAGCCCCTGCGCCACCCGCCGCCCGAGCTGCTGCCGCTGCTGCCACCGGCGGCGCAGGAAGACGCGGGCGCCGGCGGAGGCGACGCCGACGCCGACGCCGACGCCGACGGCGGAGCAGCGCAGGACGGCGACCGGAGCACGGGCCCCCAAGGTCAGTGCGCTCGCGGGCGCGTGTGCACTTGTTTTGAGGAAGAGAAACCATAAATGCCGACCTGGATGGCCGAGGTGGCTAAGAGCGAGTACCGACTCAGCGCTTCGGTCCGAAGGGTCGCGGGTTCGAGTCCCGCCTTGGGCATGGTTGTTTATCCCTTGTCTGTGTCTTTGTATGTATGTGTTCTCGCGGAGGGCCTCGCGTTCTGCTGACCCCAGATCAGAGGAGCCCGCAAGTGTGTTGGTGTCTAGTGTTTGGTCGAATATGCGTCCCATCGGGACGCAAAGGGTCACCGGCTGTCGGCTGGATAAAAACCCTAGAAAGAAGAAACCACAAATACGGGTCTGCGCGTGTCCAAGAAAATATTTCAGTTTTGAGAAATTTGGGTAAAGGAATCAATTCAATTCAATTTTATTAGTAATTTGCTTACAGGATCATCCTATTACAAATTTCCGAGAATATTCACGGCATAACAACTTATAAACAACTTCTGAGAGAACAGGTAGTTTCATAAGATACAATATAAATAACACAACAAATACAAGTAATATAGTAACACAATAACAAAATAAAACAATAATATACTATACAAAATAATTGACACAAGATAACATACAAATATTTACAAAACAAGCTATATCAAGTGAGGCTTGACGCGCTACAGATATGATAAGGTCATTCATTAGTTCTTGTGGAATTTACCTTGTACTATTCATTTATAATGAATGCCCGTAATTTCAGAATTGAATAAATAAAGTAATACAGTGTTTAAGGTCTTTCAGAGTTTAGATTAATCAAACAATTGCGAAATGATAATGCATTATTGAGATTTGATCCACTAAGCTCGTTGTAGATTGGGCACTCACATAAAATATGATAAAGATTTTCTTCAGTATTCATATTACATATGGAGCAGATTGAATTTGAGTGTATTTTGTGTCACATATTTCTCCTGTTAATGTTCATTTCTTTGACACTAGACATCGTGATTTCAGTGACTACTCTGAGGTTGGTAATCCTGTGTTAGGGTGAGATTCGAGTATTGAGTGCGATGTTGGGTAAAGAAATCTATTTTTAAAATAAATCCTAAAAAAGACTTCAATGGTTTAGCGAATAAATGTTACTTCTTAATATAAAAAGAACATCTGCACCGAAGAAACCATATTTAAAATGGGTATAGAGGTGGGACAAACTCCATAAACATCCCGTGCTTTGGCCTCTGTTTCACTGATTTTTCACTGAGTGGTGTCCGCTATATTCCACATATTATATACTATATATACTATATATACTATATATTCCACAACGATTGTCTGATCATTAAACATTTATTTGATTTAAACATTATATGTATCTCATTATGAGGAGAAAACTGTTTTGTAAGGAAACCAAAAATTGGTCACAAACGTCTGTTTTCCTGACTTGTTTTCACTAACTATAAAAAGCACACTGCTGTGTTTGTCGTACATTTTCCGCATAAATGACAATTAATATTTGATTTTTTATTTTGCTATTATCACTATAATTAATCACTAATATCACAATGAAACTCCACAAAATACCGAACAGAATTACTAACTTAATTTGTTAGAAATACGAAGTCAGAGAAGAACAAACTTTTCGAGAAATCAACACAAACATTTCTGTTGGAATCACACAAATCACTGTGTGTACTTTGAGGGTTTAAGGTGGCTGTACACGAGCAAGCGAAACTGTAAATTTGTCATAGACTTCATCATTCGTGTGTGCGCTGCTGTAGGCCCATTCACAATGAAACGTGAAGTGATTAACTGAAAATAGAAGTATGTTTTTAATATTTGACATGATATTCGAAAATCAATCAGTCAATCAAACAATCAGTACTCGCGATTTTTCATAATGCCGGGTTGAAAATGAATGCATGACACATTACTCGGCATGTAATAGTCATAAATAAAGACCGGATTCCCGTGTTATTGCATCTTTTGTTTGCAAACTTCAAATTGGATGAAACCTTGACAGAAATTTGAATCATGAAACGACGTTATTTTAGTACATGTTTTATTTTGCACGAAATTGCACGTTTGGGGGGTTACTGCACGAAATTGCACGTTTCGGGTTATGCTACCTGAAAATTGCACGTTTTGGGTTTTTTACCGGACAAATTTGCAAGATTCATAGTTTTCTTGCAAAAAATATTGTTCTTATATTATCAACTTTTTATTTTACCTTTTTTAAATGTTTCATTTAATGAAGAAAATATGACTTCACGAGACAGTTCAGGTAGTCTTTCAAATCCGAGCGCCGTTTCATATGAATCAATATTACATTTTGTTTCTCGATAAACTGAGCGTCTTTTACCTTTCATGATACCTATTGTCTAATTGAAATTTTTGAGGAATTGCAGTTCGAAGTGAGGATACACGGTGTTCGCACGAACTCCGTTTGTAGCTCTTGGTTGCTGTCGCTCAACCAACGCTATGTTCAGGGTCTGTCTTCCCAATCAGATCATGTAGGTTAAGTCGGTATTCGCTGAACTAAGCAACATGAGACTGCATGCGCGACTCACATTTGACCTTACAACTTGGCGCGAAGCTTAGTGACAAGCTGCACTGCGTGTCAAATTCATCGAAATTCTCGGAACGGATGTTGCCCTGCAGATGCGAGGGAGAGAACGAACGCAGTTTTCGACCTCTCTTAGTTACGTGCACACGTACAACAGAGTGAGGCTCTACACATAGACAGTGAACATGCCGAAGGTGAAGAGTAGTTCAAGTACTAAATCATGGATACAAAATTACCCAGATCTGAAAACCGACGGAAAAATTGTGTTTTGTATTCCTTGTGACAAGAGTATCGGAGCGGAGAGGAAATCACAAATTGATGCACACGTCAGTACAAGTAAGTTAAATTATCTTCCTTTAGCATATTATATATTGATGGAAATGAGATTTCTCTCTGCCAATCTTAAGACTTCTTTAATTTTATAGGCTCTCATAAGAAGGCCATTGAAATTAAGAAAAGTAAACCTAGTATGGTGCAATCGTTGCTGACAGAGAAACGCGGAGACATCATAAACAAGTTTAACCAAGATTTATGCCACGCATTGGTTGGTTCAAATATACCTTTTTTCATGTTACAATCAACTCCGTTTAACTGTTTTTGGAAAAATATACTGATCATAAAATCCCAAACGAGAGTACGCTTAGGAAGAATTATCTTCCTTTTTGTTTTGAATCAACCATGTCTAAAATTAGAAATAAAATATCAGATAATGTTGTATATGTTGAAGTCGATGAGACTACCGACGCTAGGGGAAAATATATTTGTAGTTTAATTATTGGTATCCTGCATCCAGAAATCAACCCAAAACCTTATTTAATTCCATGTAAAGAGCTTGCAAAAACCAAATTTGAAACTGTCTTCCGCTTTGTGAATGACAGTTTAAGTGCTTTTTTGCTGAAAATAGCTTCCAAGATAAGATTTTACTTTTTGTGACGGATGGAGCACCTTACATGCTTAAAATTGGAAATGTTTTAAAAGTTTTCTATCCAAACATGGTACACGTTACATGCATTGCACACGGCCTCAACCGAGTAGCCGAAAAGATTAGAGAAATATTTCCTAATGTCAACAAACTCGTTAGCAACGGGAAAAAATATTTTAAAAGCTTCTCACCGTGTGACATTGTACCGAAATACAATGGACTGTCCATTACTTCCACAAGTGGTCATAACCAGATGGGGAACGTGGTTAGAAGCAGCTCTGTTTTACTGTGAACATTTCACAAAGTATAAGGAATTGATGGGATGTTTTGAAGAAGATGCTGTATCAGTCACAAAGGTAAAACAAATTTTAAAAGAAAATTCGATAAAATCAGAATTGGCATTTATCAGAACTCGTTTTCCTCAACTTCCAGTAGCAATAAAAAATCTGGAAGAAAAAAAATCTCACTTTAAATTCCCAGATAGGTATTGTTGAAAATTTGGAAAGTAGTTTGAAAAATATTAATAATGAAAAAAGTAAGGTAATCTTTGAAAAATTGAAGGCAGTATTGAACAAAATCCGGGCCATAAGATATTATTAAATTGTAACGAGGAATTAAATGGGAAATATGTCGATTTAGACATTGCACCCAACATTTTAATCTCTTACAAGTATTGCCCTGTGACAAGTGTAAATGTAGAGAGAAGTTGTTCTTACTTGAAACATATATGATAGAAGGTATAATTTCACAGAAAAGAATTTGGAAATGTACATAATTGTAAATTATAATGTAGACATTTAAGATTTTTTGTATAACTTAATTACGCACTACTGGTTATTAAAGGTATTTTTGTATTTTTCAGTTTTGTATTTACTTTATTATATTTTTAATGCTAATTTAATCTTCACTGTAAGTAATATTTAAAATATAAAGTAGGAATTGTTTAAAAAACATGTACAAACTTAATTATATTGTAATAAAAAGTCTAATTCATATTTTGTTCTCCTTCAATTCTAATACGAAGTGTAAAATAAGTTTATATATGAATTAACTGTAATTTTTAGACTACATAACATCATTTTGCAGTTGTGAAATTTTTATTGCATGTTTTTGCACGTTTTGGTGTTTTTACTGCACGTTTTAGAGAGTTTTACTGCACGAAAATCCTGTCTTTAGTCATAAAAGTTGGGTTTCGCGCCTTATGGGCTTCTAAAGTCATATTCACTTTAATTTTCATTCCCATATTCACATCTAAAATTCAACAATTATCACAATTATATTGATACCTTCCTGAGTCGCAAAACGTTATCTTATATGGCACTTGATTATGTTAGAATATTGTAATATTAAAGTTTGTCGAATTTTTTTGCATGTCACAAGCATCATTTTCTATCAATTCGCATTTTTGTGTTTCCGACTTTCGAAAATTCACGGTCTGCAATCCAACCTATGCTCTTTCTACAAATGAATGCTGTAACCGTATTCAGGGGAAGATGAGGAACCGGCGACTAGTGTTACGGAATATATAAACCCGATATATACAGCTTGCTAACCTCTGAAATGGCATGACGTTCGTCGAAAGAGAGCCGTGAGCGACGGGCATCGTGCACTTCTCCCGCTGACACATGCAGGAGCAAGCGTACTGGCCTGAGCTTCGCCGCGTAAAATAAGACATAGTTGATTGATTGATTGATTGACTCGCAAAACTCAAGAGAGAGGACGGGCGCCGCGGGGAAATCACCTGATTGCATCCTGCGGTCAGGTGTCCCTCACACCCGCTTCCCAACTAATCCCCTTTAACGTTGGCTACCTGAGAAGGGGTAGCCCGATTGCATTCTGGCCAATGGTTTGAGACGGGGAAGGAGAAAACAATTAGGTTATGTTTCCGGCCATGAGTAATGCAAATATTTAGATCCTTTCTCACCGGGAGAAAACGTCGAACATAGATGAACGTCCAATAATCCTCGGAACTGTGTGTTTATTCTAAATAAAATATACTTGTTTTAATTCTACATAGCGGAAAGGAAGACCACCATTTCTTCTCTCCTCCTTGGAGCAGCCCACGGTCGGTATACATAGAAATTAGTTTCAATAAATGACTAATATTCGGTACAGTTGAATTTGAAAAATCAAGCGTTCCAAGCGTTCAAGGGTGTTCTTCCAAGCATTGATACCTAGATGAGCCCTCTCTTGCACTCACAAGGAAAACAGAATGGATTCCAATTGGGCTATACCTTTTACGAGAGGTAGGATGCAATCGTAACACGCCCCGCCGCGGGCGCCCGTTTATGTTAAGGTAGCCGGTAGGTGATTGGCCAGAGAGATGGCTTACCCATCGGCTACGTGTTGCAGAGCGTGCAGAGTCAGGTCGTATCCCGATAGGAAATGTGGTCGTACAACTGACTGCTTACTTATCGAAATTCACTTTCAAATTTTTCAATTCAATTTCAAAAATTCACTAAAATTAGAAAAGCACAATTAGAATGTTAATTCCCTTTATGAACAACTCTTCTGGGCGTTGTCATAAATATCAATTAAAAAATTAAAAATAGATTAATTATTAAAAATGGATAAAGAGGAAACCATTATTACGAAATTACCTTAGAAAATACTCTCTGAAAGACAAACGACATTCCAAGTTTTAGGAAAACAGAAGTTATATAATTAAAAGTATTATTTAAGAAATGAAATTTAGATGGTAAATGTACTTTATTTGAATTTAATGGATGCCCAAAATATGTTAGACCTTTGTTTATTCGATTCCGTCACTAACCTGAATAAATATACTTTTTAGTAAACATGAGGATATTTTGTGTTATTAGAAAAAAATATATAATTTTCGACTAATTTAGATTTTATCATTGTTATAATTCTTACTTTATTGGATTCTCTTTTCCTAGTCGAATGTAATTATAAGCGTAAATTTTGATTTCGAATTTTAAAATTCATGCCGAAGGCAGGAACTCTTCACTTGCTTTGCACAATCGAGGCAATAGTGAGGGACCATTAGCTAATAATTTAACTTGGAAAGGAAGAGGTGCGTAGCTACTTGATATTCACGAGCACATCGGTCCCCGCAACGATTCGAAGCCTGAAACAATTTTCAGTCTTGTTTAGCAAGTAGGCGCCATCTGAATGCATGAAATGTACAGGAACTCGTTTAAATTCCGTGCTCTGTGTGTGTTTAGCATCGATGTTGCCGAACTCTCTCTCACAAAGAAACCTCTAGGTTCGGAAAACGAATTTAAATTGGAATTTGTTGGTGAACAGAATTATAGACAGGAGGGATTTCGAATTCGCGTTTGTAATTTGCCGCTTGAGAGGTAGGAAATTTTCCGAATTAATCTCACTTCATTGATTATGCCTGGGGCAAAGTGAAATGTGTTTTGGAGAATTTTCTCAGATTCTTAAATTAGTTTTTAATATTCTACAAAAATATTTGCAGGATCGACATTATTTACTAACAACATCTTGAAAATGCATTTCAGTGCTCATCAGTACAGAAAAATATTTGAAATATTTTTACTTTTAAATGTGGTTTAAATTTCTTTAACAACAAAGTATTTTAAATTCCCACATCACGAAAAAGTTCTGGGCCTGTTTATAAACCTTTTAAATAAATCATACATTTTGCTCTGTGTTGTACTAATTGACACAACCGTAACAAAACATTCATTCACAGTAATTAACTCGTAAATATTGAGCAGTCAAATAAAATACACCTTGTTTAACAGCTGTAATCAGAAATTTCATACTCAGTTACATCGCATTTTAGATGCAAGAGATTATAAGAAAGGCTTCTTATTCAATTCAGGAATAAAGTAGCTCAATTTTTAGATGTGTAGAAATTTATTGAATTGAAATCATGCAGTTATAACCAAAGCATTGGAAGTGAAGCATACAGTTTTTTTACGGGAAAAAGTCTAAAGTCATCGTTGAAATCAATGGGTAATTCTACGCCTCGAATGTTCGCTGTTGCAATTGTTAACACCTGATAGTTAACACTATACATAGCTTTGTATTCACGCATTCAAGCTATGGGAACCAAGCAGTCCATAATGAGAGGGGTCAGAGCGTAAGCCCCAATTCGTAGTCGGCACTAAAGGGACTTTGATAAAGGAAAATATTTAAGCACTAAGTAATGACTTAAAGTAAGTGACCACTTATACAGATATGTATTTCACAGACGTTTCATATGAATGCAGAGTGAGATTTGTAGTGTTTGAAACCGTGACATGTCAGCTCAGTGGCGAATCCTGAACATTATTTTAAGTATACCGCACTAAATGGAAGCTACCTCTACCATCTTTTATTTTGAGCATTACTGAAATCCCAATACTATGAAATTCCATCCTTAATAATTGTTCTGTAAGACAGTTACACAAACAACTAACTTCTAGATTATTAACACCCTGCATTTTCACAAAAATTTGAGAGAAGTATTACTTACGAACAACCGGAAACGGACCGTTCACCGCAATATTTTCCGGCGCCTATCGACCGTCTAGACGCGCATTCTCCCTTCTCTCCGCCTTTAAAACATTATGAGCCCGAGGTAATAGCGGTTGGCATGCGGTGCCTTTTCCTGCACTGGCAAATTCTCTGGACAGCAATAACAACTGTTTGAAACTTCTCACTCTACCGCTCTTCATACCGCTTACGGATGCGGAAGACTGCCTGGCCTTCGGTAGCAAAACAGTTATTTTTTCGCATCTGTTTTAAAGCTTTTAAAATATCAATAACTTTTTAGAGTATTACCAAACTCACGAAAATTTTATTATACATCCAAATTACTAGGTATACCTGCGGTATAGGCGGTGTATCAGAGAATTCCCCACTGTGTCAGCTGTACCAATGGTTCCGAGGTAAAGTGGCCAGATAGTACATACACAATATTTTTCGTTCCGGCCCTTAGTCCAAATCGGTACAGGAAGAAGCGATCGAGATAAGTCTCCAAGTCAGGTTGTTCCGGCAGATAACGCGTATTTAATATTGTGAATATGTTAAGAATATGATAATACATATATGGAATTCAGGAATTTACCTTTTAGTGCAGGTAAAACTTTGATTAAGGAAAAAAGTGTATGAGAAAAGGACTGTCATTCGTAGACATAGAATAACTTAGTGAATAGGAACAGGAGTGTTCGTAAGACATTTAAAAGTAAGTATTCAAACGCTTTTGGGGGTATCTTGTTTTATACAGAGATAGAAAGGTGTATAAAGTTATTAAAATTTAGTTATATGATGAATGTTTTGAGGTAATATTTTTCATTCGAGACATTTAGTTGCCAACCTCCAAAATTAAGAAATTTAAACGAATTTTATTCATTTGTAAAAAAGCTGTTTTATCCATCCTTTAAATCAATTTTTGGTGGTCTGACCTTACAGATTCGGTCTTTCAAGAGACTAAGTCTAGGTTTAAAAAATGATTTGCAAAGAGATTTTCGTTCCAATCTATCAACTCCTGATCGAAATAACATTTATTTTTATAAGAATTTTCAATGGGCCTCCGAAATTATACACAATGTTCACGGAAGAAGAACAAGAAGAAAATTGGGTCGCATCTGTTCACCATGGAAAGCTAAGCTACGCAACAAAAGATGAGTCACACACTAGCTTCCTCGCCATACAGCGCCTCTTTTTCCTATCTAGCCCCACAGAGACCTCTCCTCACTTGCATCATTCAGCTCAGTCCGCCCGCCCTGCCCCGTCCACACAGTTTGGACCCACTGTGGCTTCCACGAAATGCACCTACAACACGTCAAGGGCAGCTGCTACTGCATCTGCGCTGAGTTTTAAAACCATTTCCTTGTCACTGCAGCACTCAGCTCTTCCTGGAAAATTAAAACACACACACAGCGGTCTCAATAACTGGAAAGTACATGCTTTAACACCTCCTGACTTTTAACTTTACAAATGTCACGCCATTCCTTTGTTTTAGTGACCTGAGGAAGTAATAAATGAATTAATGATCAAATATACTTTTGCATTCGTATTAACTACTGCTAAAAATCATAGTCCTTCATAATTGGTTGCAGTTTCTTTAAAAAATGGCCTCGTTGAAAGAATGATAAAAATAAGAGCTACGTATTTTCATGCCTCTGTACCTCTTAGCACTACTTTTAAATCCATGTTGTGAGAAAAAGTACGATAATATTGCTCACTTTTCAAATTCGCCTATCTCCACTTTCTAACTACAGCTAATTTTCTTGAGAGTGTTTTAATACTGATTAAAAGAGTAGTTATGTGCCCTTTGCTGTCCTACTAATAAAACGAACGTCAATGTCGCATATGACATTAATCATGAACCTGTATTTTCCACACGAAGTTCCTATTACTCTTTAAGTTTCTTCAGTCTTATTTTAACTCCGTAATCAATTTAATTCATACTCTTTTTTAAATTAATGTGGTAGCGCTCATAATGTTTTTTGTTTTTACGTCACATTTCATATATTTTGCCTAAACACATCTTCATACAAAATTGTTCGTGTTTTGTGTTCCATGTCTTTCTATAATAATAATCATAATTCTTTTTATAATAAATCAGATATTTCACCTAGGGCGAATTATCGCCCTACCTCATATGATTGCACTTGAAAACAAACCCTATAAGTTCCAGTCTTTTGTCGCTGTTTCGTGAGCCTTGAAATAGAACCTTAGATCATCCGAATCCTTTATTAGCGATGTGAAACGATCCATAGGAGAGATTACATAGAAATGTTTATAAAATAAACATGAAGACGTCTTTATTATTATGGGTAAAAAGGCTACCAATGCACTTGTTAGAATTAATATACTACTACGTCGCAGGGACAACCTTGAAGTTGGAGCTTGACTCGCGATACCTACCGAAGCGATCCCTACTAACTTTCAAGCACTTGGCGAATTGGGGGCGGCTGCAAGAACTATGGAAGTTATGCAACGGTTATCTGAGGCCATTCAATTCTCTCCCATTGCTAGTGGCCCTATCGTACCCTAATATCGACTGTCACTGACACCAAACGCGTAGCGACAAGTTGAACACCGGAGTAGATGTGAACGGCTGAATACTTAGTGGCAGCCAATGGGTATGGAGCGGGCACAGCTGTCAATCACACTCGCATCGCACATACAGTGAGAGGTTTCTACTCGGTACAGCTACAGAACTCATTGTTTTGTTTATGTCCCCGGAGGTACACACCGCCCAGGCAGGGAACGAAGAGCTCTCTACAGAGGAATGACGTCACGGGCTGTGAGGTAGCAGCACAGCGCGCGAAGATAATTAAACAGCGCATACGGAAAGCAACGCTCTCATATTTTTTGCGCACTTTAAGTGTTTATGCTAGTATTACTTCTCTTGCTTTCAAACGCGCTATTCCCTCTCCGGTATGAACTATGACATACACGTATTGTTTGGACTGTGGGCTTAATTTCTCGATTGCGATTGGTTGTGGCGGTGTGTTTTTGATGGCTGTTTCCATTGTACGAGTACATTGTTATCAAAAACAACACACAGGCTTATTTTAGCAGAGCCACCATTTCCGTTGACTCTGAGTGCCTCTGACCGAGTGGTTCTAGGGCTGAAGTTCCAACGGTGGCGGATTTTCGACACTACCTATATAGCTAGATCAAATTCAGCCGCGGTTTTGAGGAGAATTCTAACACCTGTCATTTCTATTCTGTAGTTTTCCGTGGTTTCTCCGGCCAATTCCAGGCGAAAGCCGGAACAGTACCTTAGCAAACGGGCCACGAACCGCGCGCCATTTTCCTTTCTCTTCCTTGTCCTAACCTCACCCCTTACACACTTACACTTACTTGCACTACACTAATAGTCATATCGGGACACCAGTCGGGAGCTTAAAGTTAGTCAAGGATGGGGCGGTGCCTCACTGGGGAGTGAAACCGAGAGTGGGAAATCCCCCACGTGCGTGAGTCGGCACTGAATCTCACCACCCAGTGCGGAAAGAACACCGCCACTTCCCACGATGAACATTCACGACACTAGTCCCGTGGAGTAATGACCATAGCAGTACGCTTGTCTAGAACTATCAAAGAATGAATCCAACACAACGGTATTGAAGGTTTATTCGGCGAGTGCTTTTCTATTACAGTTTTGGTGGTGCTTTATCCGCTGCGCGCTTGCGTGTGCAGGTGGCGAGGATCACGAGGCGGAGGCTGAGGCTGAGGCGGAAGCGGCGGCGGAGGCGGAAGCGGAGGCGGCGCTGGCAGCGTGCGGAGGCGCGTGCCTGCACGGGGGCGCGTGCGAGGCGCGGGAGGGCGGCGGGGCGGCGGCGTGCCGGCGGCCGCGCTGCGGGGCCGTGGGCTGCCTGCACGGCGGCCGCTGCGCGCGGCCCGGGCGCTGCGCCTGCGCGCGCGGCTGGACGGGCCCCCGCTGCGAACGACGTGAGTGCACTTTTTAGCGGCGGCGGCGGTGTAGCGGTTAGCGTATCGGGCTGTTATACCCAAGTTCGCATTTTCAAACCCGATCGAAGCCGTGGATTTTTAAGGGCGAAAAATCCTTCGTATTCCTTTTTTTTCGGGAAGGGGAAGTAAAGCCGGCTGTCCCATGTGAGTAGATTTAACGTGTCCGGCTGCCATATGCGACTTAGTAAAGCCGGCTGTCCCATGTAAGAGATCCTCAAGCCTAAATGAAGTCTTTGAGCTAAATTCAAATTGCCTGTTTCTTCGCCCAAGTAATACCTTCTTTCTCCCTTAGTTGATGAAAGGAGCGTAATGAAATTTGCGTGGTCAGGCGGAAGAGCAGGCCTAATGGCGTGAGTCTCGCCACGTAAAATAAGGCATTCATTCATTCACTTTTTTCCCTTCCACACGTTGGTCACCCGCATGTATCTGTGAGTCTTTATCAGTGGCATGTGATGATTTTTTTTCTAAGGAAGCAATTATATTTCAAACGGTAGATTTTTAATTATTCACGTGGATAAGACGACAAATGGATAACTTAAACACTGAATCGATAAGCACATGCGGCGCCCACCACACGCTCGCAGTGAGTCGCGTCGTATGCGACTGGCCGATTGCTTCCAAAGGTGAGCTCGACTGAATGAGTCTGCGCGCGCCCACCACTCGCGCCAGCAGCTGATCGCAGCATTCCCTACGAGACGCTGGATGCAGTCAGCCCAGTGCTTTCAAAGAGCTTTACAGGCGGACTCTACCCTATCTATTGGTGACAATAATAATTACGTACTCATTTTGTAAAGATAAGATTGGACGCGTCCAATTTAAACTGTTTTGACTTGGATTACAAGTAAATGATTCTAAATTACTAGTAAAGTACTAAAATGTAAGATACCCTTGGAAATCATAGGGGAAGCAATGCTTCCCTTGCTTCCATAGAATAAACGCCCCTAGTATTTATGTATATATTTGAAGGGTGGCAACGTTTTTGAAAACACGGAAATACAATAAAAAATCAGGGAGTTTCATTGCTTTGGAAAAGTTAGCGGAAAATCAGGAAGATTGAGGTTGGCAGTCGTTAAAGTCAGAGAAAATTTTGAGATAGTAATATCTTCCTGATTTCTTCACACGTAATTTTACATTGATCACATACAATCTAAATATCTGAGATCAAACTTTTACAATGGAGACTTTTCGAAAAAAAAATCGCACCTAACTTCAGTGGACGATAAAAATCTGCATAATTTTTGTCGGTATAATTAAAAGATACCTTATTCTAAGGTTTAGCAAATGACGTTGGAATGTAAACTATGTTCAATTTAATTTTGTAGTACCTGTCTTTCTCGTTCGGAAATTTAAAACAGAATTGTAAAATTATTTCAAGTACTAAACAGTATATAGTAACATAATTCTAGTTCTTTATGAGCCTTAATGGACATATCGTAAAACATTCTGACAATAAATGAAGACAATTAATTTGTTTTGAGGACGTTGTTAAAAATCTCTTTTCTGCATCATTAAACGCAGATATCGACGTTATATATGTTTGTTTTGCGAGCTGTCAAAAACAGATTAAAGCGCGTTTGTAGGTCATTAATAATTATTTACATTATTTTTGCCCTTTCAATCGCATTCTGGCACTCGTCATGTATATTCTATTGAATGTCATAAAACTTCTTTTTTAAGCCAATTGTTATTCAGTCACAACACAAATTAACTGCCGTATAGAATGAAGCCAAAGAGGTAATTTCCTTTCGATTATTAATTGTTTTTGATAATAATATTTTTGCTTCCCATTTTTTCTAAAACACGTTATTGGTTTTGCAGTGTTACATCACCCGTGTTTGAAAACATCGGAAGAAGTGTGAATGGAAATCGAATTCATTGTGTATACACAATGAAGGGTTTCAGGGGGAAGTCACCCTAATTATTAAAATGGACTCATAAACTTTGTGTTTGTTCTTTTAACATCCGTTTCTATCTCTGAAAACAAATTAAACCGCGTATAAAAAACTGCATGCATGTAGTATTTTCTTTCATTTTAATTCCAGAAAATAATATCACAAATTTAATCTTAACGTAGAAATAAATGCTCAAAACAAACGGTTTTAATATAAATTTGAAATTAGATTTATTGACGAGAATTCTGACACCTTCATATCGTATTCAGTTCAATAGTGGTCGTGTGTATGAAGAAGGTTATGACTAACGGATTCGATGAACTGTGGCAAATGATATGTCAAACTATTACGCATAATTTTTCATTTTCCTAGTAAACAAAATCACAAGGGTGCAAACTAATTTACGGCAATAAAGAAAGAAATTGAAACTTCTTATGTATATTTACAGTAAATTAGATCTTGATTATGAGACTGTGGCGAACCACGTAGAATGGCACAACTCTCATAAATTGGTGCTTAGCGTTAACTTTTTCAAGTAGATATCAGCAACTAAAAGATTACACCATGTGTGTTGTTATAAATCGTTAAAATGTCCAAATGCTCACTAGGATAGAAAGACATTGGTTGGTTGATTTAGTTTTGGGCTTTTTTAAATAATATTTGTAATATTATTTAGAGAGAATTAATACGCCTACACCCATACTTTAAAACTGCTGAAAACTCATTTAGCGTGATCAAAATTTATTTCCTTTCACATGTGCTTTGTAAGTTTATCTCATTAGATTTTCTTCTCTTTATTGTTTGGAATATCGACACGCTTCCTTCATAACCCGTGTTTGTTTGAAACAGTGATCAAAATCAATCAAATGTGTTTATATACACATCATTTTATAAATTATTTATTTACTTCAATGTAAAAAAAACACTAAAATGTTAACAGAAATGTTCGTGGTATTCAATGATTCAAGAGTGTACGGAAGATTTACTAATCTATATACTGTTTATTACCCGAAAAGACCGACAGCACTTGAATTCAAACATGAAGAAATTCATTATCCACATTGCGAGTTGAAGAGAGCCGCATTTGCATTTGAATGAAATCGCATTGTGATAGTGACTACCTCATCGTCGCTAATGCACGCCGTTACTCTCCTTTGTGAATGCCAAACAGATTCCAACTGGGTTATTACACGCTCTCTAATGACTGTGTTGTTTCCCGCAACGGTCCTTACTCTCTCGGAATTTCGCAATTGTCCGGTTCGGATAATGGACATCGACTCACATGAACTTACCATCATCACATCTCGTTTTCGAAATGTTCTTCATGCATCACTCTTTTCCTAATTAAAAGATGTACTTTGTCCGTTCAGTTTAGTATAAGCTGTCATCATTTTGAAGACGATGACACGAAATTGGCATTGATCACAGACCTTGTTTCTGAAGTACTGTTTATTAAATATGTCACTTATATAATACGAAATCGTGATAGAAAATGAAGAATGAACTGCATTTAAAATTATGTTAATCTTATGTGTTTAAGAATAATAAAAAGCTTACTCATGTCATAATGGTCATAACTTCAAAAATTAAGGTCTACAAAGCAATAATTATGTATCTGTCACACTAGCTGTTTAAGGAGATATTTAGTTTTGGTGTTTATTTTTAAGGACAGAATATGATCAAAATTATGTATGTTTTATTGCCTTTTAATTTATTAATACATAGTCGAACTATTTTAAAAAATTATAGCAACTTTTTTTAGGTTCTTTCATAATTTAGGAAAAGTTGCTCTTACATCATCATTATGAAATGAGAGTAAAAACATGAAGAATTTAGTCGTTTTAACTTGTATATGACACATGTGCGTCATATCTACATGTTTAATGAGTTTTACAATGTGTTTATGAGATATTATTGAAATATTATAAAAGTATGTTTTTGGAGTATACAAATCTTAAGCAACATAAGAAATCGTGATCATCTTGCATTTCATATATTTAAGTAGAAATGATGCAATTTAAAAAAATTATGAAAAATATTAAGATATTTATTTATTAAAATAAATTAATCCGTAATGACAACATTTTGTATAAATTAGTGGTATGGAGAGTGAACTCACGTTGTTGAGATTTGAGCGATGGAGGCTGATGTGTTGGTGCGTTGCAGCGCTGTGTCGCGAGCCCTGCCGCTTCGGAGGTCGCTGCGTGGCGCCCGACGCCTGCGCCTGCCCGCCGCTCGCCTCGGGCGCCTTCTGCCAGAACTGTAAGTGCACTCCCGCACCCAAGCACACACGCAACAACACAAGAACTCACACAAGCACATACGCACACACGCACACAAGCACACACACGCACACAAGCACACACACGCACACAAGCACACACACAGCACACAAGCACACACACGCACACAAGCACACACACGCACACAAGCACACACACGCACACAAGCACACACACGCACACAAGCACACACGCACACAACACACGCAACAACACAAGAACCCCACACACGGACACTAGCGCACACACGCACACAAGCACACACGCACACAAGCACACACACGCACACAAGCACACACACGCACACAAGCACACACACGCACACAAGCACACACACGCACACAAGCACACACGCACACAAGCACACACGCACACACATGCAATAACACAAGAACTCAAACAAGCACACACACGCAATAACACAAGAACTCTCACAAGCACACACAGCACACAAGCACACACGTAACACAAGCACTCGCACAAGCTCATGCACCCAAGCACAATCTGAAACGTCAGTTTCTCAGATGCGCACGCACTCAAACGTCTCAGATGCGCACACACCAGACCATCGCAGTGAATGTCAAATGAGGTGGATGGGCCGCAGGTGATCCTCGACCAATGTACCTGTGGTCCGCGGAATCGGGTGTATTAGAGTGCAATTGCCTTGTATGTTAGGCTTATGAATTAAAAAACAATTAATATTTATTCAGCAGTAGAGTATAGAGTAGAGTAATCCATAAGTTGCTACTAAGTACAGTTTTTAATTTTATTTTCTAGATTTCTATTTTTGGTTTATCGATTTCGATTTGACAATGATTTAGTACTGAAAAGGGTATTACTTGCTGTTCAACTAAAGGTGCTTTACGAGCTATAAGCTATGCAGAATGTGTGAACGGGTCTCGACTTGGAGTAAGAAACGCTGGTCAGGGATAATGGGAGTAAATTCCATCCAGAAACCATTGATATTTGGAATGCATTTGCGCTGTCAAAAGCTTTGATATCTAGTTTTTCAGTATTTACCCTTGTATTTGAAAGAAAAAAGCCCATACTGATAGAGTGCTGAGTGCGTTGCAAAAGAATGGTCGTTAAAACTGATTTCTTTCGTCATTCAAGACGGTTCGGTGAATTAATTAGATTGTATTTTACTGTCAATTAATGAGTTATTTTAGAAGAATGGTTAATATTTCCTCGAATTATATTGAGCAGAATGGTTAAGAATATTTCCTCGCTCCCAGATTTACAAACGTTTTGACAATATATTGTTTGGGAAAATGAAACGGTTCTTATGTGTTCCGCCACATAAGAACCCGATATTGTTATGTTCTCGTTTCACTATCAAAACCTAGATGAACCCTGCATGAAAGTTGAACAGACATAAACGAACAAGTGCACTGGGGCGCCAGTGACACCGGAGAGGAATGAAGCAACAGGTTTTTCAGAAAGCGGTCGCCTAAAGGGGCGCGGCGCCGCTGAAGCTCTTGGCCTGCAACTGCTAAAGCAAGGAGTCTTAAGACAAGTCCGCTCCTCACTTACCTTCCACAATTACACGTGCGAAACCACCACAATTACACGTGCGAAGTGTCAAGACTTTGCGATCATTGAGCTCTCAGAGGCCAGATAAAAAATCGCAGCGATGGATTTCTAAAACCCAATCCGGCAGTGTATTCTAATTAATTGCTAAATATACAGTTCATACGGAACATTTAGACAAGCTCACCTTTTATTCAGCTCATCTTTTATTCACATCGTGGATACTCTCAGCTTAGAATCGATTCATAGGTTATTTTTTGGGAGGATTCTTCCTTAAGTACACAGAATTGCCTCAACTGGCCCGCCCTCCCCACCCTATCATGTTTGTTACGATCATCGTATCCCCATCTTTGCATACTCCCGGTAGCTTCGTTGCATGCCTCGGCAGTGTCTACTGCCAGCCACAGTTTTGTTCTTCAATTACTCTTAACCTAACTACGCCATTGAAGTGAATAAAATTGTACTTAGTAGGGAATTGTATGGGATTTTAGAAATTTTTTATTCTCTTTGGTGAATTTACCCACTGTTTTCGATATATTTTCGAAAATGGTCAGAGTGCTCACTTACACATTTTTCTAATGGCTAGTCTTTACTAGGGGATAGGAGTAATTATTAGGAAATCTTATACAGACAGTAAGTTGTATCTTCATGGGGGGGCCACGAGTGAAAAATGTTGATATAACAATAAAACTGTAGATATGTACGGAAAAACAAATAAACCTTCTTTAGATAAGAGAAAATAATAATATTCAACAATGTAGTTTACGAAATATCCTACGAAAAACACTTCCAGTAAAATTTGCGAGGAAATCTGTTCAAGCGTTCCAGAAATTACTACGAACAAACAGATAAAAATCGTAAAAATAATTGAGTTGATTTTTAAATTATTTAAATAACCATATAATATTATAAATTACTGTTATTTTGAAATCACAGACTCTTGAGTTCTTTTACATAGATTTGTCATGAAGCAGGGCAAATCCAGAAAAGGGAGAAAAGGGTTGGGAAGAGGAGGGAGAGGGAGGGGGGAGGAAGAAAAAAGTAGAAAGGGAGGGAGGAAGGAAGAGAGAGAGGAAGAGGGAGAGAGGAAATGAGAGGGAGGGGAAAAGAAGGAGAGATAGGGAGAGGGAGGGAGGGGAAGGGGCCGGGAAACACGTCTCTTCCAGACATAAAATTACTTTCTAAATAGTACATTATGAAACGAATGATGTAAAGATTGGTATTAATACAAGAGTGTGATATTACGATACGAGCGAGGTACGAGCGAGTGTATTAATACCTGTTACATCGAGTTTCATACGGTACTTTTTCTACGACTTCTATAAGTTAAACTTTTACATTGAATCGTTTCGTGGCAGTTGACATGCAGAATTCAGTCAAGGCCACCTAGCGGACAGCTAACAAACCTGCCGCAGTTGGCTTTGCTTTACCAGTGTGAGAGAATACAAAATGTGCTCTTACAATAATTCCGAGGTCACCATTTTCACTTTTTCAGTTCTTTCTGAAGGGGCCAACTCCTCCTCTGATTCACTAGACATTTGAAACTAAAAAATTGGCCGTTTTTAAAGGACATACACACGGCAGCAGCATATAACACACAATAACGTGCGTTCCGATCTTAACGTCAGTCAAATGTTCTCTCTATCACTACCGCCGCGCTAGTCAAATAGGATCAAAGTTGAATTATGATCCAATTTAGTTTATATAATATTCCTCACACAAATTACTGATAATAAAAGATATAAAAACTGATAAACATAATATAACTCTAAATGCACTTTTAACGTACACAATCGACGAATACATTTACTAGAACGATTCTCAAAAATGAATGAAGTATCAATACTTGGTTTGTAAGCTTTTTTCTGATTGGTCAAGAACCTGTATCATAATGAAATCTGTATCGTAATGAGTATCATTATGCAACAGGTTGGAGCCATCAAATGACAGAATTATACAATGGGAGTAGAAAAATATTCTTATCTGCTGAGAGGAAGTGGAAAAAATATTCACTGAGAGGAAGTGGGAAATAATACTTCGTGTACTATACATTAGATTGGAAGAAAGCTAGAGAGAGAAGAGAAGAGAAAGGAAAGCGAGTTGGACACAATAAGGAACGGAGTTGAGCGATAATGGTAGTTTGCGGGTTTCCCCCCAGCTGCCATCCGTTGTTAGTGACTATCTCTTACGTTCACTGGCTCTGAGTTTTGCCACAGTATCACATTTAAGTGGAAGTAAAACTCCAAGTCTTCCATGAAGCCGGTCTTATATAGTTGAAGAGACGCATGAAGATGAGAGAAAGCCTGGAAGTGTGTGCGTTGAAGGAAGATTGAGAAAATAATAATATCGATAACTGTAGGGATAGATTTCAACTGAATGAAATTTTCTTTTTACTAATGTTATTTCTCGTTTTCAAAAAGGCCTCTGTTAAAATCTGTTGTCTCTTCCATCAATCGAAATTCTAATAATAGTAATAATAATAATAATAATAATAATAATCGAAATTCTAATAATAGTAATAATAATAATAATAATAATAATTGTTTATTATACATATATTTTAACATAAAGAAGATTAATTTTAAATATCTTTTAAATTTCAATTTTAATGATATTTATTCGAGTCTTTGATGATATATTTTTAGAGGCAGGTCGATGAATAGAATCGATTCACAATGGATACAGAAGCAATTGACAGAAGAGCTATGCTACAGGGCCGTTAATCGTTGCGGTAATTCTACACACGATTGGGCACTCGTGGATCGTCGGTGTTGGCTCCAAACTTCCGACCTGTGAAGCTCCTGTTTCCGAGGACGTGTTTCAGAATTGCCGTAGTTAGTGAGCGACGAGGAAATAAAGCGCTGAGATTGCGGTTGATAGTAGGTTCGTTCCAGCAGCAGTTGGAAACAAATCACAAACTGGCTCGCGCACGCGCGGACGACAAGCGGCGGGTGGCGCGCCGTTCGAGCAGCAGCAGTTGGTAATTCTGAGCAGAAGTTGGCCGGACCCTCGAAAGCTTCTGACTAGTTTCAAACTAGTTTGAAATCAATCAGATAAGTTCGGGTATTCTCCGCACAGTCCAGGCATGCGCAAGTCGTGTATCGCTAAAACTGCTGAACACAATGGTTGAATTATCTTTGGAACAAAGAATACACTTCTCATTTTGTTCCTTCAACGAAAAATTGGAAATTCTGTCCGTCGCAAATATGCAGAACCTGATGAGTTGTTGCGATAAGCGAGCTTGCATTCCACTTGGTACCTGAGAACGCATCCCGATTACTCCGCGAATGATTTTAATGTTTGATTCAGCTGTTCTTAATATATTCCCCATTTCCTTTTCCTATTATTTCACTATTTCAATCTTTCCCCTCGCCATACCTCCGATACGGAAAGAAACAAGGGTGTTTTTATTTCAAAATCGCACTTTGTAAATCAGTAATGTAATGTGACGTATTGTAATAGCAGCTTCCTAAATAGAGCACATTACTTGTCAATGCCTTAATTGAGCAGCAATTGTGCCTTATAATTTTCTAGATTAACACTACGATTGGTCTCCATGCGTACCCCATTTAGTTGCAGACACATGCAATTGATTGGTGCAACCAATTTTTTAAGATTATTATATTGTAATCATTATTCATTAATATAATAACGTAAGCTTCGCTGCAGCAACAGAAATTGTATAAAAACATTCACTTGCTTATTTGTATGTATTATACCGATGTTCCGTCTTTGAGCGTAAAATAATTCGTGTTATGATTTTTTTAAATGTCGCAACTACTCTAGTTTCTAATCGAAGGATTACTTTTTCTCGAACTTAAAATAGTTTAAAAATTAGAGGCTGTGAATAATAAATAGATGCATCACCACAAGTTTATTCGTGTTTTTAATTGAGACTGTTTTTTTCGATGCAATATGCCAGAACCTTTAGCAGTTTAAGTGTACCAGAATACAGGTTCTTCAAACATTTTCCTGAGGATATAGTTATTTTTATTTCGTAATTAGTTCCGGAAACTACTTAACTCTGTCTATAACTATTTCGCACTTGGTTATACCATCAATTCTTCATAAACAGAGTAAAACGTTATTTTCTGCTGCGGCGTTGCTTTAGCAAACCGACCCATGGGTCTCTCTCTCACGTAATTGTAAACAAGTCACCGCTTTTAATTAGTACACGAGATGCAAAGTTACTCGCAAACCCAGGTGTCGCATGCTACCTCTCTGTCTCCACAGCAGATGTTGCAAACGTTTCTGTCTTCTTCTCTTGCTCCGACTCAGGTTGATAAACATCTTTCATTTAGCCAGCTACTTGAGAGCTAGTAGATTTCCCCCCACGCGTAAGCTGGGATTTTAAATGGAATGCGTTTTGTAATATTTACGAGTCAAAACAGTACAAAATATAATTTTTGCATTGATCATACGCATCGAATAAAAAGTAAATCCTTTGTAAGTACTATACCTATATTTGAGGGGAAACCCTTTTTAATTGGATAAAATTAACTTCAAAGCGCGTGTGAGGTGTCTGGGAGAAGACTATCTGCTGGGCATTCGTAGAATAGCAATGTTTACAACTTCAAATCGTGTACATTGATTAACCGAGCCATAAAACCAAAATATTTCGAAACACTACAGAGACGGTGAATAAAATCTGAAGTGCACAGCGCTCGGATTCGTCACTGGGATCAACGCTTTTCGTGGAATAGCTGATAATCTCCACCACCTCTACCTCTCACATATCCTATCCGCCCCTTTGCTTCTATTCACCGCCATCCCATATCCTCCAAAACGTTTCTTCCAGATTACCATCCCCGCCCCTTCACCCCATTCTACACCTCACTTTCGCATACCCCACTTCTCAAACCAGCCCATTTCAACCCATCCCATACGTCCACTCCTTCACCATAACTCTCTCTCCACCTGTTCTCATCTCTCCTTTCTTTACTCCACATCTCCGCACTTCACCCGGCTTCACTCCACTACACTGCATCTCACCCTACCTTAGACCACCTCACCCTACTTTACACCATTTCACTTCACCATACCCTAACCCACTAAATCCTCCAAATCTACGGCTACAAATACCCCACCCTCAATGCCCACCCCGCGACGAACCGCCCCTTACTGCCGCGCTAGCTACGCGCCCTCTCCCGAGTCGACTTTCATCTCCCCGCGCCGCGCGCTCTTATTGGGGCGTGCGTTCCATTATTCATGAAGCGCGTGGGCGCGGCGCCGAAACCACCAGCCCGCCCCTCTTAGCCCTTTTCCTTCCCTCCCCGCTCCTCCCAGTCCCTCCCCGCCACCCTCCGTCCCCCCCCCCTTCCCCCTCCCCCCGTCCCGCCACACCCCCCCTTTCCGCCCCTCCCTCCTCCGTCAATGCCATCCTCTACACATCCCACCCCGCCCACGCCCCAGTCGCCAGGTCCAGCCCCCCTCTCCACCACTGCACTCCTCCACCCACCCCACCCCATCTCGCCCCACCACGCCCCACCCGCCAGGTCCAGCCCCCCCCTCTCCACCACTGCCCTCCTCCACCCACCCCACCCCACTCCAGGCCACCCAGCCCCTCCACGCCCCACTCGCCACCCCACCCAGCCTCTCCCCTCCGCAAAACAACGCACCGCACCGCACCGCTCCGCTTGGCTTCGCTTCAGCGGCGCCGGCTCCCGGGCGCAGCCGGCGCGGCGCGGCGGCCGCAAGCGCGATTACGCTCGCGTTCGCGTGCCCTCGGAATAAACGCGGCCTAATTGGCGGCGCGCGCTCGACGCTAAATCTCTGCTCGGCCTTACCGCAAACCGCCCCTATTAATCAGGATGCTTAATACCGTGGATATTAAAATGAGCGCCTCCAACCATCACTCAGGGCTTCTGAGTCAGAGAATTCTTTTCTTGTCACGAGCTTGCACACTGCGACCGTTGACGCGTGGTATGTTGGACATTTTATTACGAAGGGATGGGGAGGAAATAAATTGAATGTTGCATTCATATAAAAATGACATGACATGAAAATTGAAAGTAATTATTCAAAAAATATCTTTTTTGCTTTTTCATGCACTCTCTGTGTTCATTAGTTCATATTTTCAGCATACAATTCACAGTAAGAAGAAAAATAAAATTGCTGTTGGAAATATTTTTCATTTATTTGTCATTCCAATTGGAGTGTTATTAGATTTAGATTAAATTATGTGTACCAACATTTAGGAACACTTTCAACAAGAAATGTATTTCCTATGAGAGAATTGCCTCAATTTGAATTAGTTTCTTGCATACGATAATAATAATAATAATAATAATAATAATAATAATAATAATAATAAAAAAAACAACAACATTAACAACGACAACCAGAACGCTGAATTTCGAAACGAAAAATATTTAGTCGCAAGTTGTAAGACAGTTCTCTACCTTAGGATCAGACTGACGTAACTATACGCACGAAATATTTGGAGTCAGACAAATAAGACACCTTTTTCGTCCCTTTGACTCTAATAAGATACATAATTTTGTAGGTATGTTAAGTCCTAACTTCTAAACTAACATACTTAGTGATACGTTTCTTTTCTCCTAAGATGCAGAAATGAGTTCTGATTGTAAATAGTGAGTTCTAATAAATGAGTTCTGGTTGTAAAAAAATTTGCAAAACTTGAAATTACGCCAGTCTTGTCCTAAGAAAGCGAGTTGCAAATATAATCTAATATGTTCTAACCTTCGCAATATCTACCTAGATTCGCTTACAGCAAAAGATTGGGGCGTGCGAGTGAGGTTGGAACCAAAATTCGTTTGGAGTCTTTGCAAGTTTGAATCAATAAATGCTTGTAGATATTGGTATTCCTTAGCGTCTTTCCTTAGTGTGTGATATACTTATGCAAAGGATTAGAAATATTAAAAAAATATATTTTGTAACTAAATTCTAAAATCAAAATATTACTGGGTACTGCAATAATGTGTACAAATGTATAGTAAACATTAAAATAAATGCACAGGCCTGTTGCAATCATTTTCAATGTATATTTAAAGTCAAGATGATTTAAAGGCGAGAAAATGGTTTTTAATTTTTTTAACTGCAGCTCAGCAGTCGAAAAAGTTTGGAAAAACTTCACATTAATTTGTGATTTAAGAGATACGTTTGAGATTTTTTCGACATTGTTACATGACGTAATTCTAAGACACAATAAAAATTATTTTTCGTTATTTTCTTGAAAAATATTTTTTGTGTTTGAACTTGGGTCTGAGAAATTATAAAAAATTATTTTTCTGATAGTATAATTTGTTTTCTTGCCTATCAAATTTTTCAGTCAGATAAAATAGTGTTAATTACCGAAAAAATTAAAAAAAACACGTGTTTGGCTCCTATAATAAAGCTAAAATATTATTTTCATGTTAGAATTATAATGTAACCACTCATACGTTGTTGAGGGAAACTTTCTCTTATCCGGGAGAGCCATTCATACGAAATTTAAACATTGTATTAGAAAGGATAAATACGGAGAAAGTATTAAAAGCTGTTAAATAAAATAAATTTTTATATAGATAGGCTCCATAAATTTCATAAATTAATTTCATTTTTGTGTTAAAATTCCTTCAGAAATTCAAAATTAATGAAAATAACACTTTTTTACACATTAAATTTTGTTTGCTATCTTCCGTTTTTGTACACCACCAGGGAATAAGTTCATACGATTGTACACACTATGTAGCTAATGAGTAATTCTTCATAATCATTCTGAAAATTGGGATTGAAATCAAACTGACGATTTGTTACCAGGATTCCAGGTTTCCTATGGTGTTGTGTCCTTGCAGAGCTGCTTCCCTATTCCCTTCCGTCGCGGCGCAGCGTGTGATATTTGCCGTGCGTGTTGCAGACCGCTGCGAGCCGTCGTGCGTGAACGGCGGCGCGTGCGTGGGGCCCGGGCAGTGCGAGTGCCCGCACAGCGCGAGCGGGCGCGCGTGCGAGCGACCCGTGTGCGACCCACCTTGCGCCGCGCAGGGAATCTGCGCGCGCGGCAACACCTGCGTCTGCGAGCCCGGCGCCGCGGGGCCCCGCTGCGAGCGCAGGTAACGTGCGCGCGCCACCCCCACATGCATCCCCGTCACAAACCCAGTCAAACACACTCACACAAACGCGAGCCCCCACCCCGCCCCTTTGCCAGCCCTCACCCTCCGCCAACCCACCGCCAACCCTCCCGCCAACCTCCCGCCAACCCACCCGCCAACCCTCCCGCCAACCCTCCCGCCAACCTCCCGCCAACCCTCCCGCCAACCCTCCGCCAAACCCCTCCCGCCAACCTCCGCCGACCCTCCGCCGACCCTTCCGCCGACCCTCCCGCCGACCCTCCCGTCGACCCTCCCGCCGCCCCCCGCCGACTCTCCCGCCGACCCTCCCGCCGACCCTCCCGCCGACCTCTCCGCCGACCCTCCGCCGACCCTCCGCCGACCCACCCTGCCGACCCTCCGCCGACCCTCCCGCCGACCCTCCCGCCGACCCTCCGCCGACTCTCCTCCGACCCTCCGCCCACCGTCCCGCCCACCCTCCCGCGCCCCCTCCCGCGCCCCCTCCCGCCAACCCTCCCGCCAACCCTCCCGCCAACCCTCCCGCCAACTCTCGTATACCCTCCCGCCGGCCCTCCCGGCAGCCCTCCCGCCACCCTCCCGCCAACTCTCCCGCCAACTCTCCCGCCAACTCCCCCGCCAACTCTCCCGCCAACTCTCCTGCCAACCCTTTCGCCAACCCTCGTGCCAAACCTCCCGCCAACTCTCCCGACTCCCCTCCTGCCAGCTTTACAGCTCTACGGCTCTTCTGCATTCCTTCTCATCCGCTCGTTCTCGTGATTACCCGCCAGACCGCTATCTTGGTTCATGCCTGATCTGTTGCTCGCTCATACGCTCATTCTGCTGCTCAAAAAATCTGTTCCCTTTCCCCCTCACCCTCTTTCACTTCCCCTCATTCGTTCGCATGCTCGACCTACCGCCGCCTGCTTGCTCTTCCGTTCTCCACCCCATTGTCACATCCGCTCAACCACACTCCTCTCACTCACGCATCAGGTCACGCTTTCCACAAGTAACAAAGGATTAATCAACTTGTATTTCCACGTATGTGTTACCACGTAATACGGCCATTGCGTGTGCAATTTTTGGCAGAGATTAAAGCGACTCTACCGATCCATCTAACCTGCTCACCCGCCTACGGACATGCTATCTTTTCTCGCCCTTTCGCTTTCTTTCTCCCTTGCTCGCTCGTCTTCCCGCTCACTTTTCTACTCACCAGCCCGTCGTTCGTCTGCCATTTTCTTGCGCGGTTACCCATCCACCCGCCTACGTGCTCATCCTCTCGCCAGCCCACTCGCACATCCTATCTCCCACACACACGCCCGTTTCCCCCATCGAGCACTTTCCATAAAGAACAAATATTTAATCCACTTACATTTCATGTCGCACTTTCCGGTTTATTGAGGAACATTGTATGTGTTATTTGTGACAGAGACTACGACGACTTAAACGTTAGTTTCTACGTGATCCTTCGTCTCCTCTGTCTTCTTGTGTCGCTATTCCCGAAGTCATCATATTCGTATCATATATTAATATTGAAATGAAAGGTTTCAGTACGTTTAATAAGCAAGTTTTTTCTTCATTGGAGTTCTCGCTCTTTTTACGATCTCGCTGTGCCCCTTGTCTGTCTGCGAACGCTGCGACGCAATCCGTAATACCTCTTCGCATTGCGGATTGCCAGATATCCCCTTTTCGTAAGAAATTTTTATTTCACAACTTCAGATGCTGAACCCTCCCGCCCTTTTTTTAGTGATCGTGTGTTATAACAGAACCTGTTTCAGTTTCTGTTTTCTGTCAGTCAGGGTGTATCGAAGAAGTAATATGTTATTTATTAGCGAGTGTACTGCTTCGTTTCTGGAATAAATGGATAAATACGCCACTCGTATAATTCAGTAACAAAATTAACTCATAATTCCTACGTGTATTTATTGCAATACTTTTTTAATCAAGAAAATATGTGATTTAAATTAATAGTGTAAAATATGTTAGTTTTACCCTCCCAGCATTCCACACCTCGCTTCCTACTCCCGGTCCCGTTTCTCTCCCCCGTTCGCCTCTCCCCCCACCGTTTCGGCAGCTCTGGCTCATTCGCTGCGTCCCTTCATTCCGCATCATTCTACCCCGCATCGCCACTCTCCGCGCCACTTCACCCCGCTTCACCCTCTCACCCTGTCACTCTCTCGACCTTTTATCGCTCCTTTCCGCCACGCTCCGCTCCGTTCTGCCCCTCTCTGTCCAACGCAACCTCTCCGCCCCCCCTCCCGCCTCCCCCCCCCCCCTCCAGGCTCCGCCCCCACCCAGTCCTTCCCGCACCGCTCCGTCCAGCACCGCCCTGCTCACTCTTCCATTACGATCTCGCTCTGCCCCTGGCCTGTCTGCTAACGCTGCGACGCAACCCGTAATACCGTTTCGCATTGCGGGTTGCCAAATATCCCCTTTTCGTAAGAAATTTTTATTTCACAGTTTCAGAGGTTCAATTTTGAAAACATCCTTTTTAGTGATTCGTGCGATATAAAACAAAGAACCTATTTCCAGTTTCTGTTTTCTGTCAGGTCAGTCAGTTCTTACAGTGCGGTAGTATGAATTTTAAAATGATAAAGATTTTCGGACCTCCGCCTTTTGCACTTCGTATCAAGAATCGCTGAGCAAATTCACCTTCTGAAAATTAGAATGTTTTAAGATCGTTTCAAATTATTTTTATTGGGTGAATAATGTATGTAAATAATGTAAACGATTTATAATACAAAATAGAGTGATTAGAAAGAAAAGAAGGAGGGCAAGTAAATGTCTTCCGCCGGCTGTATTGCCATATCCTCCCCATTCTGTTTATTGTCAAATCACTTTAAAATAAAAAAATTATATGCAAACATAGGTTCTTAAAACTAATAAAAGAACATTGCAAATGAGAATATGCAAGAAAGAATTATATAATATGTAAATTGTAATATTTTGTTACTATATGATTTTTTAAAATGAGTGTTTACACATTTTATTAAGTTGAAAAATGAGTACCTAATGCAGAAACAATTATAAGTCTTAATTGACGACAATTATAAGTCTTAATTGACGACCATCAAGGTAATTACAGTGTAAAAAAATTGAAAATACAAAAATAACAGAAAACTCCTGACGTACGCATAACTTGAGTTTCGTTTGTTTACCTTATAACCTATGTGATTATGCGACTTTATGCAACAAAGTACAAGATTCATTATATTTTGTTACTATTAGTTTACACAGTATTTTAGTTTTAAAATGTGCTCGTATACAAGCACGCAAGAAGGAACAGAGGCAATGACATATTAAGCAATACTGCTAATACTTTTTTTTTCGGATTCTGCTGCTGTTATATATCCCCTTTAGTTCCGCTGGATCACAATACGAATGCGTTTCTGGCTCTAGAAATATGTTTTTCCATGAGTAAAAGAGCACTTATATCTTAATTTCATTTTGATATTAGTTTCGAATCAATTTCCTTTTGAACGATATAAAACGTACCAATCAATTTTCGCTCACACGATATTAAATAAACGTTTAAAATTGTTTAGTTTCGTTGTATTTTTCACCGTCTCATCGTTTTCAATTTAAACATATTACAGGTTTAATACGCCTGCAAAATATATTGCTGTAAGTGTATATTCGTTCAACTCATCTATTTCGCTGTTTCGTAAAATGTAATTATGAATCCACTCTTGAGATGAAAACTCACCCAAAAATGTATTAAAAATATGCAAAAGCATGGCAATTTTACATCAATAAATTTTCAGTACATTAAGGTAATTGTGTTTAAATGCTCGTAACTGTGTGCGTCACGTTAGAAATGTAATATTGTCACTCGTACAATGAAGTAAGAAGACAAAATATTCGTTCAGTCGCACGTTATGTATGCATTCCCTTATTTCTATATTTATTTATTAATTCCTCCTCTTCTCCCTCATCCTCTCTTTCTACTTCTGTTTGAGACCACCTCCTTCATCACAGTTGACCTGAACTTTTAACCTCCTATATATTATCCCTTACTGATTTCCTTGGTTCATTATTATCTATTCGTTCGTTTTAATCCTCTAGATTAGAGGTATATGAGATAACATTGTAGTTCAGGAGTTTGTGATCTTTTTAAAACTTGTTTTCGTCGTTTAAGAATATTGAAGTGCTATTTAAGCGAATGCTTCTACACGTCAGAAAATCTCTTATTGCGTCCGCCGAAAGCTGAATCATCTACTGCACTTCTCCTACATTTCAATTTATTATTGGTGCTCATTCTGAGTAATCTCATTTCTTAAATTTCATTTCACATTACTTTTCTTCTAATTACGCATTCCCCTACATCGTGAATTTCACTGTAGGTTTAATTAGGCATTTTAGATAAAAAGTCACGATAAACGACTTCTCAAAGTAGTGTCAATACTACAGTTTACGATCTATTTAAAATTCGTTCACATTGTTCGTGACAAATTGGCTTCAGTAACACTTACGAAACGAATGCAGCAACTGTTCTGATTGGCCCGTCGGGAGTAACAGCGACGTATATCAGCTCCTATATTTCTATTTCATTCCAATTAATTATTTCTTGCTGATCATTCTCAGCTCTATATTCATTCATAACTATTCTTTGAACTCCCAATCAATTCTTTTCATTCCTCAATATCTTAAATTCCATTTTTTTGGGATCAATTAGACTTTTGAGGAACAAATTGAAGTAGACGAGATTGACGAAGTATAGTTAATCCTGCATTTTACGATCTCTTTAAAATTCGTGCACGTCGTATGCGTGAAATCGGCATGAGGAACGCTATTGAAACGAAAGCAGTAACTTTTCAATGAAGCGCCCATCGCGTCCGCCGGCGGCGCCAGAGTCGTGGATCAGCTCGTGCTCGCAGTGCAGGGACGCGCGTCGGTTAGAGGCGCATTAATCCTTGTTTCCGGAGCTCCAATCCCGCGGTTTTATCGCAAATCGACAAGCTCACAAGCCACATCAATATTGGCCCGCGCCGCGATTAATCGTCTTTTTCGCGTCCCACGTGTTCAGATATCCGCGTACAGCGCGATTTGCATGTTTGCGTTGCAGGCACTGTTTTACCCGCGCTCGCGTCCGAGCGCGGGCGCCCCAACGCCCAATGCATTAGAGGACAATTTCCGTTTGTCGTATGAGCGGTGTTTATTTGACGTAACTATCGGTAACTTTATGAACGACAAACCCTGTTATTGTGTTTATGTTTCGTGTCGTACAATCGCAAAACAAGCCATTCAGAAGCGGAGTGAATACGTCAAAGTCGCGGAGCGCACCTTTGTTGCGCCGTTACCCGTCCCGGCCGGGGGTTTCGCACCGCCGCACCTAATAAACGTCCTCAGAGGCGGCGGAGCGTGGCGAAGGGCGGGGCGGCGCGCGAGGCCGCGGGCGTGGGGCGGGCCATTCCGTGGCACAGTGGGACGCATCTCAAAGGAGCTACGTGCTCCAGGTTTACTCAGCAGAAACGTGTCTCCATTATACGATAAATTAAAATTTGTTGCCTATTCATGGATTGTTTGTTGCCTGCTTCTTGGATTTAGGCCTTAAGGCCTGTTTCCACATCAAGAGAGTGAGTCTCTCCATCTTGTTACGGGGCGGCCAACATTTCTTCTTCCTGTTTTGTAACACTTAAATCCAAACTTCAGATATAGTTAATCCATTTTAATAGATTCTTTCCAGTGTTTCTGCAACCATCAAATCTTATTATCTCACGATAGGAAATTACGTGAACTTTATTCGTGGCAAATCGAATGAATTCTAAATTGTTGAACGTGTTGTCAGAGAAGCAAGTAATGTTTCCCTTTAATGTGTTGGTAATACGCTACTTAAGATTGATCATTTTATCCAAAATAACCTGATGTAGCGGTAACCAAGAATAAAAGTACGTGCAATGAGCCATAAACGTCATACAAATTTAGTGTTTATTTGGCACTCTCATTAGAAGTCATAAGGCAGTTGCCTTTACTTATCAAGCATCTCTATTTTTGACACGCAAAAAGCACGCACGATAGAGCTGCGTTTGTCCGTATTAAAGATAAGTTCGTTGGTGTTTCTCAAGTACACGAGCTTACTTTGACTATCTACACCTGCCCATCACCATGTGCACATAAGTTGCATTCCAATCGGGGTAAATTCCACATGTGTAACTTCGCTATAGGAGATATCCTCTACAATCTCTAAAAGTTCGTAACATTTATTCTGAGACACGTTTTATACACCGGAAGCAATTTTGTTTCCCGTCGCACCGGGAGAGGTGGTTCAGTGCATTAACTGATGTCACTGCAGTGCCTCTGACCGGGAGGTCCTAGGTTAGGTGTCGGCAGCAGGATTTTCCACACTAGCTTGTCAGCTAGGTCGAATTC
This sequence comes from Teleogryllus oceanicus, assembly GCA_964035755.1. Lineage (NCBI taxonomy): Eukaryota > Metazoa > Arthropoda > Insecta > Orthoptera > Gryllidae > Teleogryllus > Teleogryllus oceanicus. The sequence continues at coordinate 90,768,997 of CAXIVR010000006.1, read as the reverse complement.
AGTCGCTGTCTGGAAGAGAATTCCAGCGGCCGACTGCTTTGATCAATAGTTTTCAGCGGTTTCTCCGATGAACACCAGGCAAATGTCGGAGCAGTACCCTGACAAACGGGCCACGGACCGCGCGCGATCTTCCCTTCCTCTGCCTTGTCCTACCCTCTTGCCCCATCCTAAGGGTAAGTGTATATGTGTTGAAAACATATACACTTACCCTTACTACACCTTCACACACGCCGGGAGACCGGGTAAACTTAGAGCTTGTTCCGGCTGGAGAGGTGCCCCACTAGTGGGAGATACCTGGTTGGGGAAACTCCCGCTAGTCAACTGAAGGTCGGCGCCGGACCTCGTCATGCGCTACACTTACGGGATTAATGACATCAGTAATTGACACGCCCGGAATCAGTTATCAATCAATCACATGCCGAGAGACCAGTCGTGGGCTTAGCGCTTGTCCAGGCTGGGGCGGTGCTCGGCTGGTGGTGGATACCTGGTTGGGGAAATCGCTTCAAGCTGACATGTAGATCGGTGTCGGATTTCGCCATCCAGCGGGGGAAGATCCCCACCACCTCCCGATGAAAAAGCATGCACTGCACTTACGGGACTAATGATCTCTGTAGTTAAAGCCGGAATCACTAACAACCACCAGCCGATTGTTTGCCGTCGCCTGCCGCTGCGAGTGGGCCCATTGCGCGCCGTGTCTGGGCCAGGCCAGGCCGCGGGCGGCGCGCCACCAAGGAGCTCCCGGGGGTCCGCTTCGCCCCCTCCCTCCCCGCCTCGCCCCGCCCCCGCTCGCTTTTTGCTTCATCCCGCGCCGCCGTTATTGCGAGCGGATTTCTGCCCGCGGGCAATCAATAGCTTCCTCCCCCGCCCTCTGCCTCCTACTTCTCCGGGGCGGCAGGAGCCGCAGGAGAGCGGACGGCTGATACGTCTCCGGAGACCTTCCCCCGCCGCCCCCGCTCCAACCTCCGCCTAGTAAGCCGTCAGCCCGAGCTTCTGCCTCCTCAATCCACCTGACTTCGCCGCTAAACCCACGTTTCGCCTCCGTACCCGCCATAGCTTTGTCCTCGTCATCGCCTCCGCCTCTGGCAGACTCTCGCTCGCCCGCTGTGTCTACCTCTGCTGCCCGAAATTGGCCCCCTTTTTTAACGCCCCCCTTTTTTGCCTCCGCTTCCCCTCGATCACCTCTTCTACCCCCCCTGCGCTTCACCTTCGTCTCCGCCACATTTTTGTTTCGTCATCGCTCCTGCCCCGACTCAGCATATAACTTTACTCGTCCTCGGTCAATACCGCCTACATCACATCTAATCTTAGTCCTGTTTTTACAAATATGTCCTGGCCAACGCTTACGTCTCTGACGGACTTCTCCTCTTTCGGTGCGTCTTACCACTATTTCTTCTGACCCTAAATTCGTTCCCGCCTCCACTTTCATATGAATCACCACCTCCATCCTTGTTTTTCAGACTCCGCCTTAGTGTGTTGCTTCTGTGCCCCACGTCCACCTGACTTCATCGCTAATCCCGCTCTCGGACTTTTTCTCGTCATCGCTCTATGTACAGATTCAGCATGTAACTTCACTCGATTTCGGTCGCTGCCACATCCGATCTCAGTCCTATTTTCACAACTTTGTTTGGGCCATCGTTTCCGTCTATCTCTTCCTCGTTCGCTGCGTCTCACCTCTACTGCTTCTGACCCGAAATCCGTTCTCGCCTCCACATTCATCTAAATCAACGCCTCCACCCTTGTTTGAGCCTCCACTTTGTGTGTTGCCTCTGTCCCCTGAACCAACGTGACTACGCCACTAATCCTGCGTTACGTCCTGTGATTCAGTATTTAATTTATCTGGTCGTCAGCCACTACCTTCTATAACACATCTAATTTCACTCCTGTTTTAACAACTTTGTTCTGGTAATCGCCTCCGTCTCTGACGGACTCTTCCTCGTTCGCTGTGTCTGATCTCCACTGCCTATGATCCGAAACCCATTCCATCCTCTACTTCCATCTGTATCACCTCCAACTTATTTCCTCCCTTCACCTCCTTCCGCCAATTTTTCCCCATCATCGCTACGCCTCGGGCTCAGCATGTCACTTTGACTCGTCTTGGACCACTGCCTTCTAAACCGCATCCGATCCTACTCCCATTCTCCCCCTTTCCCCCATTGCCCGCACAGTCCTTCCCTTGCCTCTTGCCGCTTTTTCGTCTCTGCGCCGTCATTCCAACTCTCCACCACCTTCTAAACCGCTAATGTAGTTTCCGGTTCGCTTTATCCCCGGTTCGCAACTGTCTTCAGTCTCCAGGCCCCACATCCACCCAATGTCATCGTACCCGCAACAGATTACTCCCACTTTACTGCTTCTGCCGTCAATCTGCCCAATTCGGTTTCGTATCCAATTCACGCTTCGCTATCGCTTCACGCCACGAAGGATTTGAGGTCTGACTTCCCAAGGCATTTTATGAGTTTCCTCTTTGGAGAGAATATTATTTTTTATTTACTGTGGGTATTACTAAAATAGCATTGCAGTGTTTTATTATTCCCTTTTACCGAATCTCTTCCGCAATTTCCCGTTATTATCGGTTACTTCCGTTGCGATAATTGATACACATATTTCCTAACTAATTTGAACGCTCAGTGTCACTGGTTAATTATTAACAAAGATTACACTGCACATTTTTACAAGTTACATGTAAGAGGAGTTTGAAAAATTCCAACTTCGCCAAAATGCCGAGCATCTAAATGTATAGATATGATTAATAAGATTTTGTGATCGTTATCAACATTGTTATTAATTTGACTTAAGTACATGAAATACGTGTGAAGTGGCCGAGGTCAAAAAAATTGCCACATTTTACACATCCAAAATAAAGATCTTAGAACGTACCACAAATACAAACACCAACTCTATACGTATGTGCCGTAGATCTAGGTGAATGTGTATAGAAAACAAGTGTGCGTATGTACGGAAGTGTCAAATGTGTATGGAGAAAAGTAGGAAATGTGGACACTATATTCTATTCTATAGAGGTCGCCAAATTATTACGGTAAGACTGTAACATCAACATACAAGATAGTACATTTTCTAATTCTGTATGTAATTTGTTCATTTGTTCAGATCAAATTGTTCTGAGTTAAAAAGGTAAGTTTCAGAGAATGTTGGAGTAATGTTTGAGAGGGAGGTATTTTTAGATAATCTTCGATTGTGAATACTTTGCGCTTCAATGACTTAAAATCAATAACTTGACGGCAATAACTGTTGAAAATAGGATGTGTGGATATATTGATTATGAGCACCAGGAAATAATTACAACTGTAACCGAGATGTTTCCTACGTAATTTTAATACTTCCCATCCAAAATTATGTCGTGCTAGCGCAGTTAATTGGGTTCGAAGTTCATAATTGTTGCTACTTATTCTGCAACCAATTACTCAATCTGCCATCCATACGTAGTGGCGAGGAATCTGAATCTTTTCGCGCTATTCACTTCTCCACTCAATGGCGCCCCGTAGAATCTTCTCCGTCGTTGTAGTAGAATCTTCCTTTTTCAAAAAGTCCTTCACCTAATGTTCGCAATCAAGGTTAAGTCTCCCAGCGATACCATTATTACCCGTTAAGTCCCTTACTCGCGTCACGAGTGGACGCCTATGCACGTACTGAATATTACTTGGTAGAATTCCGTCGTCTCTTCACATAAGAACGTTTTATCTTAATATAAGAAACGATAGACCTAATTATAATACAAGTTATTGCATCGGATTTGGTTGTCAATCAACAGTCTTTCCTCGACCTGGTAAAATGTCAGGAGCCGACCCACTTTATGTTGTTAATACTAGAGTTTAATTACTAAGAAAGAGCCCAGAGATGGATTGGTTAAATTGCTAACACATGCGTTTTTACATGATCTAGGTATTAAAAATATTGTAAAAAAAGTGTAGAAAGCATGCCTAAAGGAGTAAAGATGTTCACAAAAGCTAAATAAAGGCAAACTAAGCATTAAGACAATAATTGTAAACTTTCAATGAAATGCATTTTTCTTAGTTTCTTATTTTTTAATAAATAATTAGGTTTAAAACAGATTTACCATAATAATTTGGCCACCTCTGTAATTTTTTCACCTATATTTCGGCACGAACCGAATAAATTAATAACTTTAATTTTTGTGACAATACGAAAACTAAACCACTCATGGAAGCTACCCTGCATCTCTAATTGGACTTACTGAACTGTCACTCCCAAGGCCTTTAAATGTGTGTGTGTGTGGAGAGAGAGAGAGAGAGAGAGAGAGAGGAAAAGAGAGAGAGAGAGAGAGAGAGAGACAGAGACGGAGACAGACAGACAGAGCTAATTCTTGGCCATCTATGTGCTAATTTATGTAATTGTACTGTGTGTGCTAATTCTTGACCCTCTAAATATGTGTGTGTGCTAATTCTTGGCCCTCTAAATGTGTGTGTGTGAGCTAATTCTTGGCCCTCTAAATGTGTGTGTGTGTGTGTGTGCTAATTCTAGGCCCTCTTAATGTGTGTGCTAATTCTTGGCCCTCTAAATGTGTGTGTGTGCTAATTCTAGGCCCTCTAAATGTGTGTGCTAATTCTTGGCCCTCTAAACGTGTGTGCAAATTCTTGGCCCTCTAAACGTGTGCGCTAATCCTCGGCCCTCTAAACGTGCGCGTTTGCCTTGCGCAGGAGCAGCCGCGCGCTGGGCGCGTGGGCGGCAGCGAGCGGCAGCGACGACGATGACCTGCGCCTCCTGGGGCTGCCCCCCTCCGAAGGCGGTGGCGGCGGCAGAGGGTAGCCGCCCCTAGCCTCACACACCCACCATCCCCCCACGCACACATATCTCCTTCCCCCAGCACCCTACGCCGGGAACAGTCAAGGATGAGGGCGAGCCGCGCGCCCGCGCTGCCCGCAAAGCGAATGTACTCGGTACGTGTCCCCTTTGATTTCAGCTCCTCGTGACTTTTATTCCACAACCGCTAGCGAAGGATATTATTTGGATTTAATTTCCTCAATACGTGTTATTTATTGATACATGTTTTTCTTATGTGTATTTTATATTCGATGTTTGCTCTCCAAACACGTTGTGGTTTCCTCCAAATTTAGAAACGGTTATTGGATTGGAATGACGGTATAAATGTTTTTCATCCTTCGCGTGTTCCCGAACGGATACGAATTTATTGCGATAATAATGAATAGTGCGTCCCTGCAACGTAAAAAGGATCGCAAAGCTCTGCGGAAGAGTGAGAGGGCCGTGTTATTGGTTGCAATCGGTATTTCTGGTATTTCGCGGACGAGTGGTTCATAAACGATGAGTGTACGTTTCAATGAACATCAATCTGCTTTGGAGTTTGGAATTTGAAGTGTGCTTGGAAAGCCTTGCTTTTGAAACGTTAATCCAATTGTAATTATATTCAGGAGATCAATTTACAAAAGAGTGGTATTTTTGAAACAACAAATCGAATGATTGCTTATGAAGGTTTAATATTCGGAACTATATTGCAGAAAAATTAAATGTAATTAAAATAAGAATATAAACGTTTTGTTCACAATAAAATCTTACTTAGATTCTTGTTAATATTCTGGAAACTGGAATCACTCCTATGAGCCGTATAGCGTTACGGTGTCATGTAGATTATAAATTACATTTTTTAAATTTCCAAAATGTAGCCTTTGGTAAGCAAATGTGTTCAATACGAACTTGTTTTTACATTTCAATAAGTACAGTGCGAATTTCATGTCTATCATAATAAATTTCCACAAAACGTTTGTATTGTACATAACCAAACAAAGACTGCGCCATCACAAAACCCTTTCCGTGTGCAACTTATCTGAAATTGGTTAATGTGAAAAATATCGTTTTACGTGGAATCTTATATTTACAACAATTTACAAGCAAATAAATATTAATACACGAATTTGAAAATTGAGATGTGTGTTGAAAGACAATGCGTTTGTTCATTTAATTCAAAATTATTTATATTATTATTTTATTATTATTATTATTATTATTATTATTATTATTATAAAAGGCGCAGGCACAGTTTTGCAGAGTTGACACAATTATAGAATGCCTGCGCTACGAAGTGATATGGTGTGAATATTGATAACCTGAACACGGTTACAATCTCCGCAACCACACAAAGATCGATGGCCGTCTTGTCACGTCGAGTACGATTCCTGGTTGAAACATGTCGCCTGGGATAGTCGAAAGCAGTCGATCTCAGCAAGCGACACGGCACTCCTTAGCGCTTCTTCACGGAGTTTTGCGATGCCCTTCCCGAGGGCTGTGCATGCCACCACAGTCATCGTTCCCCCTCCCCTCCCCTCCCGCCCGCGCCCCCGATTCGTCTTCCCCTCCTCCACCCCCTCCCCACCCCGCGAGGGAACGCGAGGCGCGTGATGGACCGTTCGTCCGGACGCGGCGAAATCGCGTTCAGTTGGAACTAGATCATGGTGGAAAGAGATGGGTGGGCTCCTCCGACGCACCGATGTTTGCTCGTTCTGCACAGCACCGGTTTGAGTCAGGAACCACGTGACCACAACACGGGCATTCCGTTTGAAAAGTCAGACCGGATGTTGGTCTCCATGTCGCATGGACAACGAGTAGTGTTGAGAAGTATTTTGAAAGTGGTGTAAAGTAACAATTTACAACGGTGACCAACCAAAAGAACGTGATTGTGTAATTGAAACAAAAGATGCAATATTTTTTTTAAAAAGTGCTCCATATATGTTTTTATGACTTGTAACAAGCTGATAATTTTGGCATTTAAAACTTCCGCTAATATTGTGACGAAACTGGTGCTTGAAGCTCATTGGCTAAAGTCGAATACGATGCACAAGAGTCCACCCATCTCTTTCCACCATGGTCCGGATGCAGCGTAATCGCCTTCAGTTGCAACTAGATTCCTCTCGCATTGGAGCGCTTGATACATTGTGTGAAATGCATCGATATTTTATTTGACGTCAAACTTTCAACTTTTATTTTAACGATTCACTTGTTTGATTTCAAAGATCGTATCGCTGAATTGCTATTTAGAATACTATTTGATGTCAAATTCCTCTATTTATTGTACATCGAAAAGATGACAAAGCAGATCGTATTTGTAACGATTATTCGAATTCTTCAGGGTTTCTATGGCATTGACAATGGAATTTTTGAAAGGGTACATATATATTTCAATTCATTATTTTTGATAAAAGCGTTGAAATTGTTTTGGAAAATACACAAATGTAAAAATATTTTTGAATAGGATTTAATTGATCCGTATTATTATTATCATCATCTATGAATGAGTTTCGCCATATTAGAATATAATCGATTGCACCAGTGCGTCTTTCTTTGACAATGTATTTTTAACGTATTGTCATGCTAATATTCGGCGCGTGTACATTTGTACAAGAGTAATAAAAGAGGCCGAGCATATTTTCAAAAGAATACAAACTATTGTTCATCATGCGTTACAAAGTTTTATTGGTCTTAAGCACCTGATGAGATTAATTACAGGTTTGAATGACACAAACAATGAAGTAGAGTCTTGCAAAAAATATGCAAATCATATCAGACGCTTCGTTCATACTCAAACGAATGGGTCCTTCAGTGCAGTTTAAATGACATTTTAAGAATACTATCATAAGATCTCAGTTGCTATAAACACCTATAACACTTTTCAATATCATGTGTTTATAATACAATAATAAAAATATATTCGCAGGATATTGACGCAGTAACCAATTACATGGCTTGCTATGTTGCCACAGCGGCCCACGCACCTCGCAAATTCCCTCTACTCTTCCTTCACCCCAAGTTCCTCTTTCGGAGAAAATTTAGCAAAGAAGCATTCTTCTTCTGATTGTTCTTCTTGAGAGTATTAGAGTAAACACAATATTCCCGCCCTGCGCAATGTCTGAGGTCTGTCAAAGATCTAAATTATTGCGATTCTCCAAACGGTCAAACGAAACTAGTGTTGGAAGATCGAAAAATTAAAATCAATTCTGAATCGGAGCTCATTCGATCGAATCTGAAAGATCGAATATGAAAGATCGATGTTTCAAAAATCGATTTAACAATCAACAAAATTAACTGTTTTTTCAATGCGGAAATGATTAATACAGTTTGCATTTCAATGCAAAAAATTATATTGAAAAATAGTACCGATAAATATTTTGTCAATACCAGAAATGAATGTATTAGAAAGTAATAGTAACTGTAGAAAACTCAGATGTATATATGTCAGTTTCCCATTCAACGATGAAATAAATGAAATTCGTTTTGGGGAATTTGAGTTAGAATAAAGCATACAACGATCTTTAGGCATCTTATATATCTAAACAATGCGCAATGTAATATATTACCTTTTTGATTCATAGCACTCTATCCACGAAGCCTTTATAAACTGTCATCATCGTACTGACAATTTAATTGAGAAATTGAATATCGATGATGGATGGGAAACATCGATTTACGAAACAATCGAATGCAAAAACATCGATCCAAAAGGTCGATTATTAAATTAAAAAGATCGATCTTTTAAAAAAATCGCATCGTCCAACACTAAACACCTAAGTCATCAGTGGTGGCTCGCCCCTTCTTGCCCTTGTTCTGGCCGAATTTTTAAAAATTTAAAGGTGAGTTCCTCTGGCCGAATTCGTTGAATAGTGTCCTCGGTTCTCAATCGCTTTCAAATTTGTTTCCACCTGCCCTCTTTCCTCTTTCTAACTACGTCTATTCCCTTAGATATGCAAACGTTGTAATGAGTACGGCGAGATTGCCTTCAGCTGCTGAAACCAAGAGTTAATATCAATAGATAAAAGAAAGTGTTCTTGCCGGAAAAAGCAATGCTACGTTTTCTCTATTCTATGTGTGACGCTCCCAGAACAATTCTTCAAATCTATCTGAGGCAAATTATGTGTTTGCACCATTTCAGTGAACGAAAAGAAAACATTTTCTCACATAAATCAACTTCCAATGTTTCTCGATTTACTTTAAATTTGTTCCTAGAAGTCAAAGGAAAAAGAATTATTTTAGTAGCAATAAAAATTGTTTTCAAATATGTTATTTGCAATTTCTTATTATATCAGAATAACACCGAGCAATCTCATTTTCATCTATTCGAAATTAAAACGAGAAAAATTAATGGACACTATAGATTTCAAACGTATTTAAGTGCTAAGTTGTTAATAATTCTCTCCCTCACTTTGTATATTTCCTTATTAAATTAATGTACAAAACGGAGCGAGCCAGCACTGTTGTAAAATGTCCATCTGTGTACATAACTGTAACTCATGTCCAGCTCAAGCTCATTTCATGTTTTCTACGTTTGTGGCAGATTTCTAATCGAAATTGTATAGCAAAAAATCATCTAGATCTCTAGTCCATTTCAGTCAATTCATCCATTCTTTATCTTGTATATTCTTAAAATGTAAGTAAAGAGACGTTTTCATGTTCAATAAATTTTAAATATAACGAATACATTAAAGTGTTTTTCTTGCTTCTTCGTCCTGTGTATCATTTGATCCAAGGAAATTGATGTTGCAACAAAGCAAGGCACCGCAACAAGGACGGAACCCCTTGTTCCATGTCCATGGTCGTATGCGTAAGTGGTATGCAGTCAGTTTGTAATACTGTAATACTCCTATGTGTCGCTTCTTTGAGTAAAGGTTCGCACATGTTGTTCTGCATCGCACAGAAAGGTAGCAGTCTCTATCACTGTGAATCGAGAGGTAGATGTCTCTTATATGTTCTTTCTTTTCCTGTCAATATTTATATCAAAGGTATGAGTTTAATACACCATTATATAGGAATGTTATGCTTATCCACAACATTTTTGGTGTAGCATTTTCATTTGGTGAAAAGTCATCGTTTGTCAGATTCGGAAAATTATCGAAAAATGTTTCAGTCAGAACTTTGTGTAAAATATGATACAATAACTTCTCGATTTATTATTATTATTATTATTATTATTATTATTATTATTATTATTATTACTTCTTGAAGTTACAAATTCCTCATTATATTCGTATTTGAGAATGTGTTCGAGCATACCTGAACACGTCCGCTCGTATAATACAAAGAAAGCAACCACCTCACTTGCACTTCACTTTTTAGTTAAACTTTTTTGGCAGTTTTTACATTTCCCTACGACTAAGAATTTATCTAAAGGGATTCAAATATTTTCTGGGAATAAGAGCAAGTATATGACTGATTAAAAAATTGTACTTGAATGTATATACCATAACAATAAATATATATCTATATAACTATGTATGTGATGAGAATTGTAATGGTGTAAAGATTGAAAACTATATATCATATAAATTGGACAATAAAAGTGACAAATTTTGTCTTAGTTAAGTTAACAAATGAACGACTGAGATTATGATGCAGCACTCTTAACGTGGCACGCAAATGTGCTGCGTTGCGAGTTCATTGCTTTATGTAGAAAAGTCTCGGTGGAAAAATCTCTTCATGTGGAGAATGACTCAACAACTTTCTTCAGATCATTTAATTGTGTTGGTGCATAAGTCTGTGTTTTTTTACGTAAGTTACTAAGTTTCTAAGTTAAGTTACTGAACATAATAGATACACACAAGAAAGAAGTAAATTATCAGTAATATTTTCCTTCTTTATGAACTAGTCTGCAAACGCTGGGGTAGTTTTTGATTCCACATCAGTAGAAACCCTAGTTTTTGGAGTTAAAGAAGTCGCTAAGTCATGTTTGAAGCGCATTTTCATGCAGTGAGAAAAACTCCTTGACAAACTTCAAGATTATTCAATAAATAGAAAATTGTGAAAACTTCAAGGTGCAAGATCAAATAAATGAGCTAAGTATGGAATGATTTCCCAACCCAGTTCTTGAATAGTTTCTTTTGTCAGGTTAGCAGAGTGCGACAGGGCGTTACAGTGCAGCAACATCACTTCACGAGCATTGTAAGTCGATTTTCTTCGATTGCATGTCACCTCGGTTGTACTTTCTCGCTATTGCTCACGCAGTAGAGCCGCTAAAAAACGGCGAATTTTCGACAGAAATACTCTTATTACAGGATCCAGATATCAATTCAGTTGCTAAATATAGAAAAAAATTCTCTATTACGTGATGTAACCAGAATCCGTGTTTCGTGGTACCGAAACCTTGATACCGAAAACTGCATTGTCGGCAAAACGTCCGACCGTCTGTCTGTGGATAAACCGTTGTGTCAATTTTCTCCAAAATTTTCCCAATTGATCTGGCAATTGGGGAAATTATCAATCAGCAAATTATTCCCAATCAATCTGACTGATGTCGCAGTCCCCTTGAATTTGAAAAGAAATTTTAATTTTGGGGTACTTTACATGAAGCCCTGGATCATTTTCCCAATTTAAAAAAGATGCTCCATCGTTTTTATTAAATTTTGTTTCTGGAAAGTGTGAATATCGTTCGATGAAATCCTTAAGTTTTCGAAAATTGCAAAAGTTCAAATTGTTTTCGAGTCATCGTACAACTAGTACATTAAAGGTAGATATTTTTCTCTGAATGGAAACTGTTCCTTAAATATACATTTTTAAATAAGGTCATGCAACATTTTTCGAAATTTGAGTACTTTTCGCTTAATTTTACGTGAAAATACGGACGAGAAAGTATGAGAAGTTTTCGCACCACTAGTTTAGGTGTTGGTGTAGTGCATGCTGTTGGTGTAGTGCATGCGGTACACATCTTGATACTCACTTCTGATACTTTCTCGTTGAATGGAAATGTCGCACTATGGTCCAATGATCACGGTTCACTACATTGGCTAGTTCTCGTGGACACTGATGTGGATCATCGTGGATTAATTTAAATTGACATGTTCAAAGCCCGAAGGTCTTTCTGAATGTTCAGAAAGCACCATCTAGAATTTAGACCTCTCTGGCGCAGACGGTTATTCACATCGAAACGACCCTCCTTGAAACGAAAAAAAGACAGCTTTGTCCACATCTAAGATACAAATATTCCTAGCCACCTCCGCATCCTTCGCAGATTTCGCACCTCTATTGAAATCAAATATGTTGTAAATGTTTCATTTCGTTCACTTGACTTCGCATTTTCTACCACACATAGCATCACTATTTGTAACAGTTCAATACACAACTTCCGCCCAATACCAAAACTTCAAGACAAATGGCATCCATTGCACCACAGCAAAAGCAGCACCAACACGCCGAAGTAAATTGCTGTGAACTTACGTGCCAATCCACAATTTATCCGTATACAGTAGTCGAGTAACTCCCAAGTGTGCGGATGTTCGGATGTGCGATTCCGTCACTCACGGCTAGACCACTTTCCGTGCACCAATCGAGATACATGAGGTGTCAATCGACACGTCTCGGTCTCCTGATGGGAACTGATAATTTGTTTTCGTATCCGGGCAGAAGATTCAAAGAAGTTTCCAAAACGTGCTTTTGCGTGTTTTAGCGCTGCGATCTTAGTGGGTAGATGGAGAATTAAAACAATACCACCTAAATAGAACCATGTTGGTGCTGTTGATTAAACCCCAGTACCCCCTGGTTATTTTCAGTTCACGATACCATAATTTTCTTCCATGATGTCGGCACTCTGATTATATACAAACCACCAAATGTGAAATGAAAATCACGCAGCATAATTTGTTGTGAATTTGTAACATTCGAAATATTTCATGGGTATATTTTTAATAAATTTGCAAATTGTCTTGGAACGTTTAAATTGAAGAACATGAAGTAAATAAGAATAAAACCAGAAATGTAAGTATAATGAGTGCAAAGATCGATTTTCAATTTAATGTGAGTTAAAACTCATTCACCTTATTCAAATAAATATATAAAATAGTAATCTTTTAATGTTTATATATATGCGCCTTCAGAACACAAATCAGACTGAGTATGTGCAGTTTTAAAATCTTACAAAAATTACGGGATTAAAATATGGATGTGTTAAGCAACTCAGGGGAATCCTATGTAGTTTACGTCAGAATTTTCCGAACTAATTGATCTTGTAGGAATAGACAATAACGCTTTAAGGTGATCATTTATAAAAAACTAAAAATATAGTTGTGCTAAATTCTAACTATTCGCATTATTCAGACCTGCAAGTATTTTTAATGACATAATTTTGAAATTACAAAATTATCCGTTTATATTCCATATTCCTCTACTACGATTCATTGGTATGTCCAATGCCAGATACTATAATAACGTATTTGAACAAACGTAGACATGAAAGAAATGAAGTATGAAAGCAATTTTCAACACAATAAAGTACTTTTAAGACAGTGTTGGTGACGACACATTCAATTAGTTGGTAATACTTCGTTAATCCGCAAAATTCATATGCGTCCAAAAGTAGAAAGACAATTACCACGTTACAATTTCTTGTGAGGTAAATCCAAAAGTATAAGTAATTTGAAGTACTAAATGTTCATCTTCTAAAACCAGTGAAGTTAGAAAGAATGAAAGGGACACAGCCTTACTTGACTTAATCAGTTTCTGAACTGTTTATCGAAAGCAAATTATTATTAAACTATTATTCAATACCCATCACTTTTGAACAGTTTTATTTTAATGAAATCTGCTGCTCTCAGAGAAGTAAGCGAGAAGTGCTAATACCATAATACAGAATTTCAGTTTCTTGATCTTTCCACAAGTAGCTCCACCTATTATTATTGAAAACAAATTAAAGTTAAATATTTGATGTAATTTTATTTCAAAAAGGTAAAATTGTGCATTAAAATTAGTAGTAAATTCATAGATTTCATTCAACATAAATATAAATTGCATAAATTACTCAAATTGCGTTTATATATGTGCATTTCACGTTTCGTCTTTCTTGGTCTTTGTGGGAGTCTGGTGGAAAATAAACCAAGCCAATCTTCGACAAAACTTTGTTTCTCACTTCTTGTCATTATATGTATTTCATTACATCTCAGTGTGCAACAATCACTGTTAAGTCATGTAAATCTTCAAGAAGATGCCTCTCTCTTTTAGACGCAAATTTACTGAAAATAATAGTAAAGAAAGTGTTCACATATGCATTAATCCACTAAGAGTAGGAGTATGTACTACATAATATTTTTAATTCCTCACTGAAAACATATAATCAGAAATACATTCATCAACACTATGTAAGAAAAATATCTGTTAAAATGAAACAATTGAATAGTCGAATTCCAAATACTTTTAAAACAACAAAAATTAATATATTGTAATAAAAGGAAAAACACAATCACTGTAGCAATACATTGTCGTAATAAATCTTGGATCATTAAACAAATGTTTAATGATATAACACAAGTAATTCAGTTTTGTTTTTGTTTGCCTATTAATACACAGGAACTGAGTTATCTAAAAATTATGTCAAAAATCTTGAATCTTTTTTGAATGCCTAATACGGAAGACCGCATAAATTCTGTTTGCTTTATTTCTTCTTCTTATTCTGATGATTTATTTTTGAAGTATGTTTTTACAATAATACAAACGTTAATTAATAAAAATTATTATTTCAACGCCAACATAAATTACTAATATTTTGCAACAATGAACTAAGTAATATCAAGCCACTAGTCTCAATATATAAAAATAAATATGGAAAGATATTTTTTCCACAATAACTCATAAACCAACGCAACAATTAAATTTTTCACGAACACTTTTGAGCAACCGAGAAAAAATAGGATACCCAAGACGATTCGCATCATCAAAACGGGCCACGAATTTGGTTACACTTCGAAATTTGTGCTTCTGGAAACCCACAGTGCGGGCCGGGTCGTGTAGCGGTGGTATTCTTGGTGGACGTTGCCGGGGAAGGCGAGGCCGATCTGCACCGTGCCGGACGCAGTTGGTGGAGTAAAAATAACACGGCTATGCCGAAATGGTAGTATGTTAGGTCTTCATAACTGTTAATTTTCCTGTTAATGTATTAAATAAAAAACAAGTTACGAATCAACATTAAACATTTTTACAAAATTGATTAATTTCATTACATAAAATCAATTAAGATAAAAAATAACATTTGGAATGTTTAATTCATTGGATAATTTTTTTCCCTTTCACTTTGGATTTTTTAATGACTAAAATTTTTTTTTCAAATTTGTTTCTTTCAGTAAATTTTTTAAAGAAAAAATCGAAAAAAATTTTGGTTTTCTTTTTTAAAATCAACCTAATTTTACAATCTACCCCTTTTTGACATTTTCTTTTGTTTTAAATTCATTTTTTTCTTTGCCATTATTTTCGGGATGGGGATCGTGTGATTGAAAAGACGTCCACAATTTATATATAGTAATGAAAAAATAGGGGATGATAACTAGTTAAATCCTAAAATGCGTCTTTTGGGGTTAAAATTAATTTCTTAAAATTTAATAATAATAACGGATTCTAAATAAAAAAATTTTTATTATTATTTAAAAATTCTTTGATTTAAATTTGAAAGATTTTTTAAGTTTTCTTTTTCAAATTGATTTTGGGCCTGCAAAACTTTTTGTTCCCTGTTGTATACCGGGTTTTCCCCGGCCTCATAAAACGTTATGCATCGAACTACCCCTGGCCTTCAGCCTACGAAGGGGGGGTTTTTAAACTCATTCCATTCCCAAACCTTTATCAGTCTGAAATCAATGCGCATCCACCCCCCCACCCCCAATTAAACATTTTCAATTTCTCTATTCACCATCGTTCCCCCCCCTCTTCCTATTTCTTTTCCCCGCTCTCAAATTTTCTCAATGAAACCCGGATCTTTAAAAAAATCGAAGTGTAAACGTCCCCCAATTCATTTTTTCATTATTTTTTTTTTTAAATTCTGAAATTTTTCCCTAAAAATATAATTATATTTGTTCAGTTTGAAAATAAAATTTATTAATTTTTTAAACCCGTTTTTTTTTATTTAAAACGGCATACCCCGTTCTTTTCCCCCCTGAACCCAAATATTTTTTCAAAAAAACCCCCTAACACGAAACCACAATTAGAAAAATTTTTCGTTTCTCTTCAAAATTCAGGTTCCCCCAATGTCCCACAATGGGATTAAAAGTTTATCTAAAATATTTAAAATTCCGGAAAAAAATAAAAAAAGTTTAAAAAACTTCAATAAGTTAAAATGACAGATACCATTTTTAAACAATTGGAAAAAATGCTTTAAAGGTTTTTTTTCAATATCGGGTTAAATCTTTTAACAATTAACATAATAAACTTAAATCCTAAATTTTTGCTGTTTCCCACGGGAAAACATACAATATTCTATGAAAAAAAAACAAATAATTATTAAAAAATAAAATAAAAAAATATCAAGTGTTTACTAGACTATTCTGCAGATTCACATGAAATTCAAAATTTTTTTTTAAAATTTGCCCTCTTTTTTTCCCCCCCTGGATACATTTTTTTCTCTCACTAAAACTTTCTCAAAGTTTGGGTGAGACTCCATCTCCTTTGTACAATCAGCATCCGTGGATCGCTTGGGTCCTATATTCCGAAAAAAACCTAACCAAAAAAATACAACCTAACACATTTTAAACAAACGAAATTTTACACAAAAACCCCTTGGATATTTTAAACAAATTTTAAATGGACCCCTTTAGTTACATTTGTGGTCTATATCAAAAAGTCCTTTGGGGTTTTCCCAAATATTCCATCCATCAAATTATTTTTTAATATCATCTTTGAAAAAAGTTATTCAGGGGAATGGAAGAAGGTCAATTTCAATTTGGAATAAAGAAAATAGCAGATAATAAATCCTATTTTTTCATAAAAAATTGGAAAAAATTATAAGAAAAAAACAAATTAAATATATCAAAAATCCAAAAATTACTACAAATGTTTTCCATCCGTTTAAATGGTAAACATGGAAAATTGACAGACGCAGGAAAAGGATTATGGTTGTAATAAAAAGGGCACATAAATTTGGCTAAATGTGAGAGGAAGATCAGGAACATTTTCAGAAATTTGAGTTTTGGATTGAAGAATGTGGGCATTCAGATATTCAGGAAAACGAGGGTTTCTAAAGGAAGGGTGAAGGTATATGAACACAGAAAAAGGACGTTTAGGTTTAATTATATAATTAGTTGTATTTGTTTTTTTCGATAGAGGTTTTAATGTATGAAATTAAAATTGTAATATTCATTAAGAACTTCTTCTTGTCATGTTTAAGTGTTTAAACTAAAATTTTAACATCTTGACAGTCTTCAACATCATGGACCTCTGTGCCTCATGAAATAAAAAAAAAAGGGAAAAAGGGGAAAAACAGAAAAAAAAAAGAGAAATGGAAGAAAAAGTGTGGGGGGGCCATTCTAGGGTTTTTTTTTATATCAGTCGGGTTTTGGTTAATAATTCAAAAAAAACAATTTTTGGAACTTGTTTCATTTTTACTTACCATAAATTTTTTATTCAAAATCAAAAATGTGAAATGAAATTCTTTAATTTGGAATTTACTCCCGGGAAAAAATATCTGATCATTTTTATAAAACATTTTCATTATAAATTGTTTTTCTAAATAATTTTCCCCAAATGAATTTTTCGGGTACATTTAAAAATAAAAAGGTTTTCATCCCCCGGGCCAAACATGTTTGGTAAAAATTCTAGTATTAACATTTCTCAAATCAATCAAATTGACGACAAACTAATAAAAACATTAAAATTGGTTTTTAAGAAAAATCAACGGAATTATTCACAGACGAAATAAAAGTTTTCGTTTTAAAACTAAAGCTCCTCATTGTTTCGCCCCAAGGGCCCTTAGGTGTTGCAGTGATTTAGTAAACAAAAAAGAAGAATACCTTTCTTCTATCAAGCATTTATAGAAATTCTGAATACAAGTTTAAAAAAAATTTAAAAATTTTCCCCGATGACCTTAAATTCAAAAATATTTTTGATATTGGGGCCGGAATCCCAAACCCCGGGGTTATTCTTAAAATTTTTGCCAAACAAAAAAGAAAGACAAAGGTTTCAACGTTCCCTCTGAAAATTAAAAAATTTCACAGCCATAAGACAGTCAAGTTTGTAAAAAATTCTTTTTAAAACTTTTAAAATGTCAAAAAAACTTATGTTGGACGGAAACGCCGGGCAATTTCTGCTCTGCCAAGGTCGAACGGGTGGGGGTTGGCGATCCTCGTGTGACTTTTTGGTTTTTTCATGGTGCCATCAAAAGAAGAACTAAAGAAAAAATAAAAAAGGGTTTTGGGCGGGTGTCACGAGGGGCCGTCCCATTCCATTGGGGAAAGGGGAGGCCCGGGGCGACCCCGCCCCCGGGATTTAAACCTCGTAATGAAACAATTTAAAATATTACGTTTCTTACTTGATCGGATTTCTGACGAACCCGTTTTAATAAAATAAGTTCGTTAAAGTACCCCGGAAACCCCGACAAAATCTCCTCCCCCGGGATCTCGGGGTCAAATCTTTCGGCCCGGGGAGGCCCCATCACGTTTGAAAAAGTTTGCTGAATTTGAAATTGGCCCCCCCGTATCCCTGGGACCCCCCAAAAGCAGGCAGACGGGGCGGCTAGGCGGGGGCCCCGGGCCAGGCTATCAAAGATCCTCCCTTTGGGTCTCAATGCTGTCCCAAGGGGCCAAAACAAAGGTTTTTTTCTTAATAAACAACGTTTGGCACTATCCTGGTAAAATCCCCCCTTTTTCCCCAAAGTAAAACCCGCCGACCCTCCAGGCGACTTTTGCCATGTGCAAACATCGGGATTTTTTGGGTTAAAACCTCTTTTTGACCAAGTACTATTCAAAAATTTCAAAAATTCTTAAATTTTTTAACCCACTTTTTATTATTCCCAATAAAGGCCTTTTTGGTTTAAATCAAAACACGATCGAAAACCTCTTTCCTCCCCTTAACCTCAGTGGTTCTTTTTCTCTATATAAAAATTCTTCATTCACACTTTGCTATCAATCCAAATTGGGCCCGTTAAAAATAACCTAAAAAAAAACCTAACAAAACCCCTAAACAAACGAAACTTTGAAATCCCTAGGATTTTTAAACACTTTTTCAACTGGATCACATGCGTTCATTTTGTGTCTAGTATCAAAAAAGTCGTTGGCTTTTTCCCCTACAACCCAATAAATTTTTTAATATCAACATTGAAAAATTTTTTTCCCAGAAATGGAAAGAAGTGCAATCTTTCCCAATTTCAATGAATAAAAAAAATAAGGCAGATAATCACATCGCTCATTTTTGTTCATAAAAAATTTGGAAAAAATTATGAAAAAAAACAAATATAAATATTATAAATACCAAAAATTATACAAATGATATTTACATCCCAATTAAACATAAAAATTGACAGACCAGGATAAAATGTATGGTTACAGGGAAAATGTGAGCACAAAAATTTGGGGGAATTGAGAGGAAGATCAAAAATATTTCAGAGAGATGCCCCATTTTAAGATTAAGAATGTAGGCAATGTGATATTCGGATCGGGGGGTTTCCCCTAGAGGTCAAGGTAAAAGGATCAGTATGACGAAAAGGACTTGGTTTTAGGTTTAATTATATTTTTAGTGTTATTTGTTTTATATTACGATAAGGTTTTAAACTGTATAAAATATACAAATTGTTTTTTAAAGAACCTTCTTTCATGTTTAAGTTTTAAATAAAATTTTAACATCTTGACAGTCTTAAATATGGACTCTCAGGGGGGCCTCTGAAAAAAAGTGGGGGGAAAAAAAGGAGACAAAACAAAAGAAAGGAAGAAAAGAAAGTGGGATGCAAAGTGTGAGAGGAACATTCTTTTGGGGTTATTAATTTTATCAGTCAGGATTTTGATTATTAGTAATTCAAGAAATAACAATTATTGGAACTTGTTGCTCTGCATTCCTGTACGTTACCATAAATTCTTTATTCAGACATCAGAAAAGGGTAAAAGTGAAAAACTTACTTTATTGATGGCTAATTTGTACCACCATGGAAAAAATTATAGCATTAGTTATGTTATGAAACATGTTTGCATTATAAATTATTGTTTTCATCTAGAAATACATCTTCCCTTGTGTAATTGGAAGTTTCGAGGTACATTTTGAAGGTAAAAACGGTATGCATCTTTTACAACAAGGCGCAGAAACATACTTCGGTAATAATATCCTAGTCATATGACACAACATTCTCCTCAAATCTAATCAAATTGACGACAAACTACAGTCAAAACATTATAATTGGTTTTAAGTAAAATCATACAAAGACATTATTCACAGACGACAATAAACATTTTTGGTTATTCAAACAAAAGCCCCATCTTGTTTCCCCCAAAGGCCCAAAATTAGGTGTCTCAATCTTTTGTATTATATGTAAAAAAAAATAAGAAAAATACCCTTTAAAAATTTATCAACTTTTATAGTAATTCTTAAATTGAAAAAGATTTAAAAAAACTAAACTTTTTATTACGAAAACCTTCAATTACAAAATTTTTATATTTTGGGGGGAACCGAACTCACGGTACTATTCTTATAATGTTTCCCAAAAACATTTTGAAAGACAAAGGGTTTCAACTTTCCCTCTGAAGAAAAACAAAGATTCGACCAGTAAGACTTGAGTAAAAGTTCGTGGGAAAAAACCCGTTCTCTTAACATGGCCAACTTCAACACGTTTTGGCAAAACGCCGGGCGGTGCTGCTCATCCCAAAGGGGGAACTTGGGGTGGGGTTCGGTTCGATCCTCGATCGTGACGTTTGGTTTCAGGGTCCGCTACATCATCGAAGAAGAACTAAAGTAAAAAATAAAAAAGGGTTTGGCGCTTCGGGGGGCCGTGTGCATTGCCGATTCGGAAGGGGGGTGCGGGTTCAAATCCCCCCTTTTCGAGGATTTCGAGGCCCGTAATAAAACAAGAAAATTAAATTTTCCTTTTTTTCGTTGATCCGAGGGTTTTCGTGACGAACTTCCCGTTTTAAAATTTTTAAGTTGTTGGAAGTCATCACCAAACCCCGACAAATCTCCTCCGCCGGGATCTCGTCTGAATCTTCTTCAAAACAACATGAGGCCCCCATCGGGGCTTTTTTGAAAAAAAGTATTGCTGATTATTTGTTCACCCAAAACGCGCGGCATCTGGGACCCCCCAAAGCGGCAGACGGGGGCGGGCTGGGGGGTCCCGGGCCGGGGCCCCGGGGGCAGATCCTCCGTTTTGTAAGGTCTCAATGCTGGCCGCCACCGGGAACGAAGGCAACCGGTAATTTATCTTAAGTCAACAAGCAGTTTGGCACACTTCCTCGGTAAAAAACCGCCCTCTTTAAGATACAAAATGACCCCCAACCGGGCGACTCTCTCCCCTGTGCTAAAACATCCCGGCGACTCTCCCCAACTGGTATATAAATCTCTTTTTGCCCCAAGTACTATTCAAACCCCAAACTAAAAAATTAAATCAAAATCTCTACAAGCCAGGCTTTTTTTTTCTTTCCCTGCAAAAAAGGACAATTTCAGATTAATAAAAAAACACACAAAAATTCGCAACCTTTTTGGCCTGCTCCTAACCTAACAGTGGAAAAAATTTTTTTCTTAAAAGTAATCTTCATTCAGCACTTTGTGTAGTCAGCATCCTTGAATTACGGGTCCTGGATTCCGAAAATAACCTAACCAGAAAAATACAACCTAACACAACCTAAACAAACGAAACTTTACACGAAATCCCCTAGGATATTTTAAACACATTTTCAACTGGATCACAATTACTTGATTACATTTTGTGGTCTGTTCATAAAAGTGGGTTGGCTTTTTCCCCCTTATTCCCCTCAAAAATTACTTATTTAATATCAACATTGAAAAGTTATTCAGGAAGGGAAAAGAAGGTCAATCATTAATTTACGGTAAACGAAAATAAGGCAGATAATCACATACGCTCATGTCTTGTTCATATAAAATATGGATAAGAATTATAAGAGAAAAAGAAAACAAATATAAATATATCATAAATCCAAAAATTTATTGACAAATGATTTTTAAACCCCCAAATGGAAAACATAAAAATTGACAGACCGGGATGATGTATGGTTACGTAATGAAATGAAAATAAATATTGGCGGTGTGGAGGAAGGGAAGATCGGGAACATATTTCAAGAGATTTGGTTTTTAAAGATTAAGAATGTGGGCAATGTCAGATATTAGGATAACTTGAGGTTTTTTAGGGTCAGGTGGGATAGTATAACACAGCAAAGGTTGTATGGGGGTTTAATTATAAAATTTAGTGTTATTTTGTGTATATTACGAATATGAAGGTTATTCAACTGTATGAAATATACAAAATTGTAATATTCATTAAGAACTTCTTCTTGTCATGTTTAAGTGTTTAAACTAAAATTTTTAACATTTGACATTTTAACATCAGGGATTCTTGTGGCCTCAGAAAAAAAAAGAAAATAAGGAAAAAAGAGGAGAAAAAACAGAAAAAAGGGAAAAGAAAGAAGAGGGGGAAGAAAAAGAGTGTGAGGGGGGACACTTTCTTTGGTTATTAATTTTATATCATAGGATTTTGTTAATTTCAAAAAAAAATTTTGGAACTTGTTGCTCTGCATTCCTGTACGTTACCATAAATTCTTTATTCAGACATCAGGAAATGCAAGGGGGAGAAAGTGAAACTTACTTGTATATTTGATTTTTTAAAGGGAATAAATCTCTGCATCAGTTATTTATGAAACATTTTTTTTATTTTTCATCAAATCATCTTTTTTGAAATTGATTTCGGTATTTGGAAAAAAAGATGCATTTTTTTTACAACAAGGCCAAAAATTTGTATTATCTATCTTTTGAAATTCTCCTCAAATCTAATCAAATTGACAAATCGTAAAACTTTTTTTGGTTTTGTAAAATCCCAAGACATTTTTCCCGACAAAAAAGCAGTGTTTTTATATAAAAAAGCTCTCATTTGTTTGCCCAAGGGCCCGGTTAGGTTTTCCAAGTCTTGTTGGTTTATAAAAAAAAAATAAAAAATACCCTTTCAAATTCATAACATTTATAGTAATTCAGCGATTGACAAGATTTAAAGACAAACAAATTTTTTTTCCCATGACCTTTTAATTCAAAAAAATAGTTTTGATATTGGGGGTTTTGACTCAGGGTACTATTCTTATAATGTTTGCCAAAACTATATAAAGAAAGACAAAGGGTTTCGTTCCTCGTGAAGAAAAACAAAGTTGGCCGTAAACGGGAATAAAATTCGTGAGGGAAAAAAGTTTTTTAAACTGGGACAATGAAAAACATTTATGTTGAGACAAACCCCGGCAGGGTACCTCAGTGGGGGAACGGGTGGGGGTTCGGTTCGATCCTCGATCGGAGTTTTTTTTTTAGGTCACGAATGAAAAAGAACAGTGCTAAAATAAGAAGGTTTTGGCGCGTGTCCGTGGGCCGTGTGCTCCGATTGCGGGGGGGGTGCGGTTAAAGTCCCCCCCTTTTTTCAAAATTCCGGGGGCCGTTGAAACGTAAAATTTTTACTTTCCCCCTTTTGATCGGATGGTTCTGACGAACTTGCAAGAAAGTTTTAAAAAACATTTTCTTTCGGATCCGAAACCCCACTAACCCCTGGGGATCGCCCCTCGATTTTTAAAAAGGGAGGCCCCATCGGGGGCTTTTCGTATTCGGGTTTAAAAATTCGCAAAACGCCCGCCAGCATCACAGGGGGCCCCCCAAGCGAGCGGGGGCGGCTGGCGGGGTGGACGACCGCCTCAAACCCCGATCCTCCGCTAAAACCCCAAATTTTTAAGCGCCCCCCGGGCAGGAAAAAATAATTTATCTATATAAGTCAACAAGATTTCCCCTATCATCGAAAAAATGCGCCCTTTTTCCCCAAGATACGCCCCCATCCATAAGGCAGACTCTCCCTGTCTCAAAAAAAGCCTCTCTCAACATGGTATATAAAGCTTTTGTTATGACTTTTAATTATTCCACCAAAAAAAAATTCAAATCACAATCTCTACACAAATTTTTTTTTCATTCCATATAAAGGCACAATTTTCAGATTAATAAAAACCAAAATTCCCGAAAACCTCATTCCTGCCCCTCTCTAAAGTGGATAAATTTTTTTCTCTATATAAAAAATTACTTCATTAGCCTTTGCGTAGTCAATCCGTTACGGGTCCTGGTTCGAAATAACCTAACCAAAAAAATACACCAAACAAAACCCTAAAAAACAAAACTTTAAAAACCCCTGGATATTTTAAAATTTCCTGGATCACAATTCCAGTTACATTTTTTTCAGTTTTTCAAAAGTCGCGGGGGTTTACCATTTTCCCCTCATCTTCTTTTATCACATTGAAAATTATTCAGAGGAATGGAAAGAATTTACAATCATTAAATTTTACAATAGAAAAAACAAAATGGGCAGATTCACATACGCTCATTCTTGTTCTTTAAAAAAGGGATAAAATTATAAGAGAAAAAGAAATATAAATATCATAAATCCAAAATTTTCTGAAAAATTTTTTACACCCTTTTAATGGAAAAATAAATTGACAGACGCAGGATAGGAATGTATGGTTCTTGATGAGCACATAAATTTTGGGCGATAGGGAAAAAGATCGGGAACATTTTTCAGAAAATGTCTGATTTTTGAAGATTGAAGAATGTGGGGCATTCAGATATTCAGGATAATTGGTTTCAGGGGAAAAGGGGTGAAGGATCAGTATAAAACACAAAAAGGACTTGGTATGTAATTTTAAATTTTTAAATTGTATTTTTGTTATATTCGATTAAGGTTTATTCACTGTATAAAATATACAAAATTTAATTTCCAAAAACTTCTTTTTGTCATTTTTAAAGTGTTTAAACAAAATTTTTAACATCTTAAATCTTAAACTTGGACTCTCTTGATATCAGAAAAAAAAAGAAAATAAGGGAAGAGGGAAAAAAAAAAAAAGAGTAAAGAAAAAGTGGGAAGACAAAGTGGGGGAGGACATTTTAAGTTTTTTTTATATCGTCAGGTTTTTATTTTAGTAATTCAAAAAAAAATTGGAACTTTTTTTCTCTTTCCCTGTTTTAATATTTTTTTAGAATAAAATGCAAGGTGTGGGAAAGTTCTTTATTGATTTGGCAGAAATTTGTACTACACCATGGTTCTCTAGCATTTGTTATGTTATGCTTTTATTATAAATTTTTTTTCATCTAAAATAATCTTTTGTGTTTTTGGAAATTTCAGAATTTTTGAAGGGAAAAAACGTACATTTTTTACAACGGCGAAAATTGGTAAAATTCCCCTGTCATATAAAAAATTCCCCTCAAATAATCAATTGACAAAACTACATAAAACTTATTTTGGTTTTTGAAAAATCTAAAGACATTACGACGACAAAAAAAGTGTTTTCTTTTAAAAACAAAAGCTCTATTTCGCTAAAAGGGGAATTAGGTGTCTAAAGTTTTTTGTTATATTAAAAAAAAATAAGAAAATCCCCTTTAAAAATTTATAATTTTAGTAATTCAGGGAAATGGAAAAAGATTTAAAGAATAAAAAATTTATCCGTAACCCTTAAATTAAAAAAAATAGTTTATAGTTTTAAGATTTCCAAACTCAGGTATATTCTTATAATGTTAATGCCAAAACATATATAAAGAAAGACAAAAGGGTTTCCAACGTTCCTCGTGAGAGAATAACAAAGATTAACACGAAAAAGCCCCGGGAATCAAAGTTGTGATGAAAAAACCCGTTCTCTTAAAACTGAAACAATTCAAAAACGTTATGTTGGACAAACGCGGGCGGGTTCTAGCTAAATTGAAGGTGCGAACTTGGGTTGGAGGTTCCGGTTCGATCCTCATCTGGTTGGTTTTTTGGTACCCCTCTCATCGAAGAAAAACTAAATAAAAATAAAAGGTTTGGCGCGTGTCACGAGGGGGGTTGGGGCATTTCCGTTTGGGGAAAGAGGGGGTGGGGTTAACCCCGCCCTTTCGGGGTTTCCCAGGGCCTCGAAATAAAAAGTAATAATAAAATTTCATTTCTTTTACCCCAAATTTTCCAATTCAAGTATTTTTTACTTATAAGTTACTTGAATATAAAAAACCCCGACTAATCTCCTGGGATCGTGGGCCGTCGATCTTCTTCAAAAAAATGCATAAAACCCCATCGGGGCTTTTTTGAAAAAAGTATTGCTGTTTTTTCGGGGAAAGAAAACCCCCTGGTCCGGGACCTCCCAAAGCAGAGCAGACGGGGAGCGGCGGGGCGGGGTCCCGGGCAGGGGCTGCCTGGGGCCCAATCCTCCGTTTTGAATTCAATGCTTGCGCCACCGGGGCCGGCCCATAATTTATCTATTAAAGTCAACAACGTTTGGCACACTATCCTCAAAAAATCCCCCCTCTTTAAATCAAAAGCCACTCCCCCAGGCGACTTTTCCCCTGTAAAAACATCGGTCTACTCTCAACATGGTAAAAAAGCTCTTTTTGATTTTCCCATTTCTTTAAAAACCCCAACCCCAACAAATTCAAATCAAAAATCTCTGCACCCCACTATTTTTTTTCTTTTCCGCTATAAAGGCAAAATTTTCAGATTAATAACAAACCAAATTTAAAACCAAAACCTAATTTGCCCCAAAACCCAAAGGGGATATTTTTTTTCTCTATATTAAATTACTTATTTTTTTTCATACTTTGTTAAAGGGGTTGGGTTCAAATTAGAAAATAAAACCCTAAAAAACCTAAAAAACAAACTTTAAAACCCCTGGATTTTTAAACCCCTTTAACTGGATCTTTCCGTTACATTTTGTGGTCTAGTATAAAAAAAATCGCTTTGGGGTTTTTCCACCATTTTCCCCAAAAATAAATTACTTTTTAATATCAACATTGAAAAATTTTTCCCAGGGAAGGGAAAAGAAGTCAATCATTAAATTTTACAATAAAATAAAAAAATAAAGAAAATCCTCCTCATGTCTTTTTAATAAAATATGATAAATTATAAGAAAAGAAAACAAATATAAATTTTCATAAATCCCATAAATTATACTAAAAATATTTTTTCCCCTTTCAATGGTAAACAAATTAGAAAAATAAAATGTATATTTCGTAATGAAATTGAGCACAAAAATGGCGGAATAGTGAGGGGAAGAGGAAGATCAGACATATTTCAGAAAATTTTGGTTTTAAAATTGAAGAATGTAGGCAATTCGATATTCAGGATAACTTGAGGTGGTTTCTAGAGGTCAAGGGTGAAAGGATCAGTATGAACACAGCAAAGGACTTGGTAAGTAGAGTTTAATTAAATAATTAGTGTGTATTTGTGTGTATATTACGAATATGAAGGTTATTCAATGTAAAAAAAAAATTTGAAATTTAAAGAACTTCTTCTTTCTTTTAAGTTTAACAAAAATTTTAACATCTTGAATCTTAAAATCATGGACTCTTTTTATACCTCATGAGATAAAAAAAAAAGGGAAGAAGGGAGACAAAACAGAAAAAAAAGGGAATAAAGAAAATTGGGAAGACAAAGGGGAGGGGACCTTCTAGGGGGTTAAAATTTTTATATATCATTTTTATTATTAGAAATTAAAATAAAAATTTAAAAGGAAATTTGGGCTCTGCTTCTGCTTACAATAAATTCTTTTTGAATCAAAGAAGGTGTGAAAGTGAAACGTTACTTTATTGATGTTGGCGTAATTTGTTACCAGGGAATAAATACTCATACATATTTATTTTTAAAACATGTTCATTATAAATTGTTTTTCTCAAAATCCCCTTTTAAATTGGGTTTTTAAATTTGAAAAAAAAACGTTTTATTTTTTTTTAAAAAGGCGCAAAAAATTTTGGTAAAAATTCGTCTATATTTTTCTCCTCAAATCTAATCAAATTGACGACAAAACAGTCAAAACATTATAATTGGTTTTAAGTAAAATCATACAAAGACATTATTCACAGACGACAATAAACAGTGTTTTCGTAATATATCAAAACTAAAGCTCTCATCATTGTTTCGCTCCAAGGCACGGAATTAGGTGTCTGCAAGTCTTGTTGGTATTATATGTAAACAAAAATAAGAAGAATACACTGTTCAAATTCTATCAAGCATTTATAGTAATTTCCCTTTGAATGTGAAAAATTTAAAAAAGAACAAACTAATTTTTAATCCCCGATGACCTTAATTTCCCAAAAATAGTTTATAGATTTTGGGGGGGAATTTTCCCGACTCATTTATTCTTATATTTAATGCCAAAACATATATAAAGAAAGACAAAAGGGTTTCCAACGTTCCTCGTGAGAGAATAACAAAGATTAACACCAAAAAATTGGGTAAAATTTGTGTAAAAAATTCTCTTTTAAAAAGGGAAA
This sequence comes from Teleogryllus oceanicus, assembly GCA_964035755.1. Classification (NCBI taxonomy): domain Eukaryota; kingdom Metazoa; phylum Arthropoda; class Insecta; order Orthoptera; family Gryllidae; genus Teleogryllus; species Teleogryllus oceanicus. The sequence continues at coordinate 90,740,827 of CAXIVR010000006.1, read as the reverse complement.
ATGCAAAACCATTTGGGGGGGGGGGTTGTCCTGCTAAATTGCCAGTGCGAACTTGGGTTGGGGTTCGGGTTGATCCTCGTCGTAGTTTGGTTTTCGAGTACCCTACATCATCGAAAAAACAAAAGTAGCAAAAAAAAAAAGGTTTGGCGCGTGTCACGATGGGGCCTGCGCTTCCGATTGCGGAAGGGGGGCCCGGGGTTGATCCCCCCTTTCGAGGGTTTCCGAGGACCTCTTGAAACAAAGAAATTAAAATATTACGTTTCCTTACGTTGATCGGATGATTTCTGACGAACTTGCAAGTGTTTTTAAAAATACTTATAAGTTACTTTCAAGTCACCCCCGGAAACCCCCGACGGGGTTCCTCCGCCGGTCGTCGGGGTCTAATCTTCTTAAAAACAATAGCATGAGGCCCCATCGGGGCGTTTTCAAAAGTATTCTTTTTTTAAAAAAATTCACCAAAACGCCCGCTGGCATCACTGGGACCCCCCAAAGCGACGACGGGGGGGGGGGTGGCGGAGCCCCGGAGCACGGGCCCTCCCCCGATCCCCCCTTTTGTAAGGCCCTTCTCCATGCCCCCCGGGAACGGGGCATCCGGTAATTTATCATATGAAGTAAACAACATTTTGGGATATCACTCGGAAAAAATCCGCCCTTTTTCCCCAAAACAAACCCGCCGACCCCGCTAGGCGACTCTCTCCCCTGTTTTTAAAACATGGGCATCTCTCACAGTATATAAAGCTCTCTTTTAACCCAATACTTTTTAAAAACACCAACTCCACAAATTAAAATCAAATCTCTCCAAAAAGCAGGCTATTTTATTCATTCCCATAAAAAGGGCCCAAATATTTCAGATTAATCGAAAACCCCAAATTCCGACAACCTCTTTCCCCTTTGCAAACCCTAACAGTGGTTCTTTTTCTATAAAATAAATTCCATTCACCCGTATCAGCATCAAAATTGGGTCTGGTTCGAAAAAACCCTAACAGAAAATACAATAAAAAACCCTAAACAAACGAATTTTGAAATCCCTGGGAATTTTAAAAAATTTTCCGGATCAAATTTTTGATTCATTTTGTGGTCTGGTATCAAAGGGTCGCGTTGGCTTTTTACCTTTCCCGCTCCATCAATTATTTTTTAAATATCAACATTGAAAAGTTATTCCAGAGGAAGGGAAAAAGTCAATCATTCCAATTTAAATAGAATAAACAAAAAAAGGAGATAATCCATCCCATTTTCTTGTTCTAAAAAGGAAAAAATTAAAAAAAAAAAAGAAAACAAATATAAATATCATAAATGCCAAAAATTATCGAAAATGATTTTTAAATCCTTTTAATGGAAAACAAAATTGACAGACGCAGGATAGGAATGTATAGGTTACGTAATGAAATGTGAGCACATAAATATTGGCTGAATAGTAGGAGGAAGATCGGGAACATATTTCAGAGAGATGTCTGAGTTTTGAAGATTGAAGAATGTGGGCAATGTCGAATATTCAGGATCGGGGGGTTTTCTAGGGGTCGGGTAAAAGGATCAGTATAACACCAAAGATTTGGGTATGTAGAGAATTTATAAAATTGTGTGTATTTTTTGTAATTTTACAAAAAAGGTTATTCAACTGTATAAAAATTAAAATTTAAAATTTTATTAAAAACTTTCTTGTCATTTTTAATTTTAAACAAATTTTAACATCTTGAATCTTAACTAGGGACTCTCTTGACCTCTGAATAAAGAAAAAAAGGGGGAAGGGGAAAAAAAAGAAAAAGGGGAAAGAAAAAGAAGAGGGGAAAGACAAAGTGTGGGGGGAAAATTCTTTTTGGGTTTTAATTTTTTTCAGTCAGGATTTTTGATTATTAGTAATTCAAGAAATAACAATTATTGGAACTTGTTGCTCTGCATTCCTGTACGTTACCATAAATTCTTTATTCAGACTAGGAATAAGGTGTGAAAGGGGTTACTTTTTTGATGTTGGCGAAATTTTCACCATGGAATAAATACTCTAGCATATTAGTTATTTATAAAACTTTTTTTCATTAAAATTTTGTTTTCATCTAAATATTTTCCCCTTGTTAATTGGAAAGTTTCAGTACTTTTTGAAGGTAAAACTTGCATTTTTTTACAACAAGGCGCAGAAACATACTTCGGTAATAATATCCTAGTCATATGACACAACATTCTCCTCAAATCAATAAATTGACGACAAATACAGTCAAAACATTATAATTGGTTTTAAGTAAAATCATACAAAGACATTATTCACAGACGACAATAAACAGTGTTTTTAATATATCAAAACTAAAGCTCTCATTGGTTTTAAGTAAAATCATACAAAGACATTTATATAATTCGAGATATGAAAAAAGATTTAAAGAACTAAATTTTTTAATACCCGATGAACCTTCGAATTCACAAAATAGTTTATAGATATTGGGGCCGGAATTTTCCGAACTCACGGTACTATTCTTATAATGTTAATGCCAAAACATATATAAAGAAAGACAAAAGGGTTTCCAACGTTCCTCGTGAGAGAATAACAAAGATTAACACGGAGTAAGACGAGATAAAAGTTCTGATGAAACAACCGTTTTTTTCAAAACCCTTGGCCAAACAATGTAAAACCTTATGTTGAAGGGAAACGGCGGTGTCGCTCATAGGTGCAAACTTGGAGTTGGAGGTTCGGTTCGATCCTCGATCGTGACTTTTGGTTTTTTTCGATTACCCTCATCTCAAGAAGAACTAAAGTGCATTAAAAAAGGTTTGGCGTGTCACGATGGGGCCGTGCATGCATTGCCATTCGGAAGAAGGCGGGGTTCGTCCCCCCCTTTTCGAGGATTTCGGGGAGCCTCGAAATGAAACAAGTAATAATTTTAAACTTTTCCCGTTGACCCCGGAGGGTTTTTGTACGAACTTGCAAGTAAGTATTTAATAATTTTTTGTTTTTCAATCATCCCAAACCCCGACGTCTCCCCCGGGATCGCCCCGGGTCTAATCTTCTTAAAAACAATCATGGGGCCCCTCGGGGGCGTTTTGAAAAATTTTGCTGTTTTTGCAAAATTCAAAAACCCCCCGACTCCAGGACCTCCAAAGCGAGCAGACGGGGACCCGGGCTGGGCGGGGGCCCCGGGCACCCCCTAACCCGATCTCCGTTTTGTAGGTCTCAATGCCCCAGGGCCCCCACAAAAGGGCCCCCGGGTAATTTATCTATTAATCAACAACTTTTGAACTATCCCGTAAAATCCCCCTTTTTCCCCAAGATCAGACCCATTTCCCCTACCAGGCAGACTCTCTCCCCTTGTAAAACATCAGCGACTCTACTCTCAACATGGTTTTAAAAAGCTCTCTTTATGACTTTCTGTTTTAAACCCCAAACTCAAAAAAATTTAAAAATAAACTCTCCACCCGGCATTTTATTCATTTCATAAAAAGGCCCTTTTGGATTAATGCCGCCCAAAATTCGAAAACCTCTTTGCCTGCCCCTTAACTAACAGTGGATAAATTTTTTTTTCTCTATAGTAAATTCTTATTCTTTTTGCAGAGACCCAAATTACGGCCCGGGATTAAAATAACCAAACCAGAAAATAAACCCTAAAAACCAAAAAAACCCAAACTTTAAAATCTAGGATTTTTAAAAAATTTAAACTGGACCCAAATTTTTGTTACATTTTGTGGTCTAGTATCGTAAAGGTCGTGTTGGCGTTTTACCACCATATTCACCGCATCACATCAAATTACTTATTTAATATCAACATTGAAAAAGAAGTTATTCCAGAGGAATGGAAAGAAGGTGCAATCATTCCAATTTACAATAGAATAAACGAAAATAAGGCAGATAATCACATACGCTCATGTCTTGTTCATATAAAATATGGATAAGAATTATAAGAGAAAAAGAAAACAAATATAAATATATCATAAATGCCATAAATTATACTGACAAATATTTTCCATCCGTTTCAATGGTAAACATAAGGAAATTGACAGACGCAGGATAGGAATGTATAGGTTACGTAATGAAATGTGAGCACATAAATTTGGCTGAATAGTAGAGGAAGATCAGACATATTTCAGAGAGTTAGTTTTAAAATTAAAGGGAAGGGGGGGCAATTCAGTTTTTCAGGAAACGAGGTTTCAAAGGGGGTAAAGGGGTGAAGGATCAGTATAAAAACCAAAGGATTTGGTATGTGGGTTTAATTATATAATTGTTTATTTTTTGTATTTACAAATAGAGGTTATTAACTTATGAAATATAAAAAATTTAATATTCATTGAACTTTTTTCATTTTAAAATTTTTAAAAAAAATTTTAACATCTTGCATCTTAACATCATGGACTCTTTATAGGCCTCATGAAATAAAAAAAAAAAGGAAGAAAGAGGAAAAAACAGAGAAAAGGAAGTAAAGAGAAAGTGGGAAGAAAAAAGGTAGAGGAAAATTCTAGGGGGTTATTAATTTATATCATCGGGTTTTTTATTGTAATTCAGAAATAACAATTATTGGAACTTTTGCTCTCATTCCTGTCGTTCCCATAATTTTTTATTCAGACATCAAAAATCAAGGTGAAAAAAAAACGATTTATTGATGTTGGGTTTTGATACACCTGGAATAAACTCGCATTTATTATGTTATAAAATTTGTTTAAAAAATTTTTTTTTCATCAAAATCCTTCCCTTGTTTTTAAATTTCATACATTTTGAAGGTAAAAGGTTCATTTTTAAAACAAAAAAAACATACTTCGTAATAATACCCTAGTCTTTGCCAAAATTTTCTCCTCAAATCTAATCAAATTGACGACAAACTACAGTCAAAACATTATAATTGGTTTTAAGTAAAATCATACAAAGACATTTACGGGAAAATAAACGGGGGTTTTAATTATAAACTAAACCCCATCATTTTTTCCTAAGGCACAAATTGGTGTCTCAAGTCTTTTTTTATTACATGAAAACAAAATAAGAAAAATACTTTAAAAATTCTATAAAACTTTTATAGTAATTCTGTAATTGAAAATTTAAAAAGAACTAAACAAATATTTAATCGATGTCCTACTACACAAAATAGTTTATAGATATTGGGGCCGGAATTTTCCGAACTCACGGTACTATTCTTATAATGTTAATGCCAAAACATATATAAAGAAAGACAAAAGGGTTTCCAACGTTCCTCGTGAGAGAATAACAAAGATTAACACGAGCCTGAAAGACGGATAAAAGTTTGATGGAAAACCGTTCTCCGAACGGCCCAATTAAAACATCGTTTTTTGGACAACCCCAGGGGGGGTGCTGCTCAGTCCCAAGGGGGAATTTGGGATTGGAGGTTGGGGTTCGATCCTCGATCGTGGTTTGGTTTTCCAATACTACATTCGAAAAAAACTAAAGGCAAAAAATAAAAAGGTTTTGGCGCGTGTCACGATGGGGGTGCATGCATTGCCGTTGGGGAAGGAGGTGGGTTCAACCCCCCTTTTCGGGTTTCAGGAGCCTCGTAATGAAAAAAAGAAATTTAAAAAATTTTTACGTTTCCCTTTTGACCCCGGATATTTCGTGACGAACCGTTTTAATTCCCCAAATTTTCGATCACCCGGGAAACCCCATAATCCCCCCGGGGATCGTCGCGCTTTGAATCTTCTTAAAAACAAAAAAGGGGGCCCCATCGGGCGTTTTGCAAAAATTCTGATTTTAAAAAATTAAAAACCCCGCGCGGCATCACTGGACCTCCCAAAGCAGAGCAGACGGGACGGGCTAGGCGGAGCCCCGGGCCGAGTGCCTCAAAGACCCTCCCCAAGGTCTAAAGTACCGGCCCCCACCGGGGCCCGGGCAAACCTAATTTATCTATAAAGTCAACAAGCATTTTGGCACCTTCTCGGAAAAAGCCCCCCCTTTTTCCCCAATCAAACCCGCCGACCCCGCTCAGGGACTCTCTCCCCTGTCTAAAACTCCGCGACTCTACCCCAACATGGTATAAAGCTCTCTTTTTGATTTTCGTACTATTAAAACACCAACCCCAAAAATTAAAATCAGAATCTCTCAAAAGGGCTTTTTTTTATTCTTCCTGCATTAAGGCCCTTTTCAAATTAATCAAAACCGACCTTCCCGACAACCTCTTTTGGCCTGTCCTGCTAACCTAAATGGAAAAAATCTTTTTCTTATAAAAATTCTTCTTCAATTTTCGTAGTCAGCATCCGTTACGGTCTGGTTAAAAAAACAAACCCAGAAAAATGCAACTTAAAAACCTAAACAAACGAAACTTTAAAAATCCCTGGTTTTTTAAACTTTTTCAACGGATCAAAATTCCGTTACATTTTGTGGTCTGTACCCAAAAAAATCCTTGGGTTTCCCAAATTCCCGCATAAATCTTTTAAATATCACATTGAAAAGTTTTTCCCAGAGGAATGGAAAAAAAGTGTTTAATTTACAATAGAAAAAACGAAAAAAAGGGATAATCCATACCTCTTCTTTTCATTAAATAGGGATAAAAATGAGAAAAAAAACAAATAAAATATATCATAAATCCAAAAATTTATGCAAATGATATTTTTCGTTTCAATGGAAAACATAAAAATTGCAGACCGGAAAAGAATATTTACTAATGAAATGTGACACATAAATATTGGCTGAATGTGAAGAAGTCAGAAATTTTAGAGATGTCTGGGTTTTGAAGATTGAAGAATGGGGGGAAATTCAGATATTCAGGATGCAGGTGGTTTCTAGGGTCAATAAAAGGATCTTTGAACACAGAAAAGGTTGGGTATTAAGTTTTTATATAATTGTTTTATTTGTGTGTATATTACGAATAAAGGTTATTAAACTGAAATATAAAATTAATATTCATTAGAATTTCTTTTTGTTTTTAATTTTAAAACTAAAATTTTAACATCGGGTTTTAAAATCATGGACCCCTCTTGTGGTCTGAGAAAAAGAAAAAAAGGGAAAGAAGAGGAAAAAACAGAGAAAGGGGTAAAGAAAAATTGGGAAGAAAAAAGGGTGTGGAGGACCTTTGGGTTTATTTTATATCAGTCATTTTTTTGATTATTATAATTGAAAAAAATTATTGGGAACTTGTGCTCTGCTTTGATTAATATTCTTTATTAGACATCGGAAGTAAGGTGTGAAAAAAAAGTTATTTTATTGATTTGGATAATTTTCCACCATGGTTCTCTAGAATTATTTTTATAAAACATTTTTTTTATAAATTTTTTTTTTAAATAATCTTCCTTTGTTTGGGATTTCGGGGTACATTTGAAGAAAAAACAAATCATTTTTTAAAAAGGCAGAAACATACTTGTAATAATACCCTATCTTGCCCAAAACATTTTAAATCTAAAAAATGGAAAAACACATAAAAACATTAAAATTTTTTTTAAATAAAATCTAAAAAATTATTCAACGAAAAAAACAGTTTTTTCTAATATATCAAAACAAAAGCTCTCATCATTTTTCGCTCCAAACGGAATTTAAAAGGTGTCTAAGTCTTGTTGTTTAAAATTAAACAAAAAAAAAGAAGAATACACTTTCAAATTCTTGATTATAGTAATTCAGGATTAAAAAGATTTAAAAGAAAAAACTAATATTTAATACCATATCCTACTAATTACAAAATAGTTTATAGATATTGGGGGGAAATTTTTCCGAACTAAAATCTTTTTTAAAATTTTGAAAAAACATAAAAAAAGAAAGAAAAAAGGTTTTTAACGTTCCTCTGAAAAAAAAAGTTTCCGACCTTAAGACTTAAGATAAAAGTTCGTGTAAAACAACCTTCTTTTTGGAACGACCAAAATGTCAAAAACTTATGGGCGAGCGGGCGGTGTTTTAAAATGCCAATGCGAACTTGGGTGTAGGTTCGGTTCGACCCTCGATCGGATTTGTTTTCGAGTCCCGCTACATCATCGAAGAAGAACTAAAGTAGCATAAAATAAGAAGGTTTGGCGCGTGTCACGATGGGGGTTGTTTTGCCGATTGCGGAAGGGGGGTCGGGTTGTCCCCCCTTTTTATTCCGAGGCCTGTTGAAAAAAAGTAAAAAAAAAATAACGTTTCCACGTTGATCCCGGATGAGTTTCGTGACGAACTTGCAATAAATTCTTTGTTACTTTCGGGTCACGGAAATACTGGTCTCCTCCCCGGGATCGTGGGGTCAAATCTTCTTAAAAAAGGGCGGGGCCCCAGGGGGGGCTTTTTTAAAAAAATTTGCGTTTTTTCAAAATTCAAAAAACGCCCCGTACATCCCCTGGGACCCCCCAAAAGCGAGCAGACGGGGGCGGGCTGGGCGGGGGCCCCGGGCCCGGGCAACCTCAACGAATCCTCCGCTTTTAGGCTCAATCTGGCCGCGCCACCAGGGCAAAGGCAACCCGGTTTTATCTATAAAGTCAACAAACAGTTTGGCACACTTCACTCGGTAAAATGCCGCCCTTTTTAGATCAGCCCCCGCCACTTGCATACCAGGCAGACTCTCTGCCACTGTTTTAAACATAGGGCGACTCTCCCCAACGGGAAAAAAAAAGCTCTCTTTTGGACTTTCGTCTATTCAAACCCAACTCACAAAATTCAAATCACAATCCCCAAAAAGCAGGTTTTTTTTATTCCTGCATATAAGGCACAATTTTCAAAGATTAATCAAACCGACCATATTCGACAACCTCCATTCCTGCTCTGCAAACCCTAACATGGATAAATTTTTTTCTCATATATAAATTACTTCATTCAGCACCGTAGTCAACCCTTGAATTGGGCCCTGGTTAAATAACCTAAAAAAAATACAACAAACAAACCTACAAACAAAATTTTACAAAATCCCTGGATATTTTAAACCTTTTCAACTGGATCACAATTCCATTACTTTTTGGGTCTAGTATCAAAAGGCGCGTTCTTTTCCCCCTTTTCCCCCATCTTACTTTTTAATATCAACATTAAAAAGAGTTATTCAGGTGGAAAAGGTAATCATTAAATTTTACAATGAAAAAAGAAAAAAAGGGCAGATAATCACAACCATTCTTGTTATATAAAATATGGAAAAAATTTAAGAAAAAGAAAACAAATATAAATATATCATAAATGCCATAAATTATACTGACAAATGATATTTCCATCCGTTTCAATGGTAAACATAAGGAAATTGGACCAGGAAAAGGAAAAGGGTTACTTTTTAAAATTAACATAAATATTGGCTGAATGTAGGGGAATCAGGAACTTTTTCAGAAGTGTCTGATTTTGAAGATTGAAAAATGGGCAATGTCGATATTCAGGATCAAAATTGGTTTCAAAGGGTCAGGGTGAAGGATGTATGACACAGCAAGGACTTGGTTGGGTTTTAATTTTATATAATTATTGTATTTGTTTTATATTACAATGAAGGTTATTCAATTATAAATTCAAATTAATTTCATTAAGAACTTCTTCTTGTCATGTTTAAGTGTTTAAACTAAAATTTTAACATCTTGACAGTCTTCAACATCATGGACTCTCTTTTTAGCCTCAAAGTAAAAATAAGGGAAGAAGGGAGACAAAACAGAAGAAAAAGGAAGTAAAAAAGAGTGGAAAGAAAAAATGGGGAGGACATTCTAGGGGGTTTTTAAATTTTTATATCAGTGGGATTTTGATTTTAGTAATTAAAGAAATAACAATTATTGAATTTTTTTCCCCTTTTCCCCTTACGTTCCCAAAAATTTCTTTATTCAGACATCAGGATCAATGTGGAAAAAAAAAACTTACTTTTTTGATGTTGGCAGTAATTTGTACTACACCATGAATAAATACTCTGCCGGTTATTTATAAACTTTTTTGTTTTTTTGTTTTCATCTAAAACATTTTCCCCCTTGTTTAATTTGGGGTTTTGGGTAAAACGGTTCATTTTTTAAAACAGGCGCGAAACCTTTTAATAATACCCCTAGTCATAACCCTTTTTTCTCCTCAAATCTAATCAAATTGACGACAAACTACAGTCAAAACATTATAATTGGTTTTAAGTAAAATCATACAAAGACATTATTCACAGACGACAATAAACAGTGTTTTCGTAATATATCAAAACTAAAGCTCTCATCATTGTTTCGCTCCAAGGGCGGAATTATGTCTAATCTTTTGTATTATTTAAAACAAAAATAAGAAGAATACACTGTTCAAATTCTATCAAGCATTTATAGTAATTCGTAGCGAATGTGACAAAGATTTAAAAAGAACTAAACTAATATTTAATACCCGATGAACCTTCGAATTCACAAAATAGTTTATAGATATTGGGGGGTTTGAATAATTACTATTCTTATAATGTTTGAAAACATATATAAAAAGAAAAAAAAGGGTTTTTAACGTTCCTCGTAAAGAATAAAAAAAGATTAACACGAGCCTGAAGACAGGATAAAGTTCGTAGGGAAACCCCTTCTTTTTAAACCCAAAATGTAAAAACCTTTTGTTGAAGGGAAACGCCGGCGGTGCCCCTCTCAGTGAAAAGTGCGGGGTGTGGGTTTCCCGGGTTCGACCCCTCGATCGTGACGTTTGGTTTTTTCATGAGTACACGCTACATCATCGAAGAAGAACTAAAGTAGCATAAAATAAGAAAGGTTTGGCGCGGGCACGATGGGGCTGCTTTTCCGGTGGGAAGGGGGGTCGCGGTTCGCCCCGCCCTTTTCGGGGTTTCGGGGGCCCTGTAAAAACAAATAATAAATTTACTTTTCCCGTTGATCGGTGATTTCGTACGAACGCAAGTTTTTAAAAAAAAAAAGTTCGTTCATCTCCCCCGGAAACCCCGACTGCCCTCCGGGATCTGCGCGTCTGAATCTTCTTCAAAGCTGCGGGGCCCCCATCGGGGGGCGTTTTAAAAATATTGCTGATTTTTTGCAAAATTCCAAAACGCCCGGGCATCACCTGGGACCTCCCAAGCAGAGCAGACGGGGGCGGCTGGCGGAGCCCCGGGCAGCTATCGACATCCTCCGTTTTGGCCCAATGCTAGCCATCCCCACCGGGCCCAAAGGCAATAATTTATCATAAAGTCAACAAGCATTTTGGGCCAACTATCACTGGGAAAAAGGGCCCCCTCTTTCCCAATAAAACCCTTTGCTTTCCCAGGCAGACTCTCTCCACTGTCTACAAACATCGGCGACTCTCTCAACATGGTTATAAACCTCTGTATGATTTTTAAGTACTTTCCAAACCACAAAAAAAAATAAACAATCTCTGCACAAAAGCGGTATTTTATTCATTCCCTAAAAGGGATATAATTTCAGTTAATCAAACCCCACGCCCTTGCACGAAAACCCTCTATTCCTTCCTCAACCCTCGTGGATAAATCTTTTTCTCTTTTGTAAATTCTTTTCAGCACTTTTTGTATGACCCCGTTCGGTCCTGGTTAAAAAATTTTTAAAAAAAATACAACCTAACACAACCTAAACAAACGAAACTTTACACGAAATCCCCTAGGATATTTTAAACACATTTTCAACTGGACCCAAAATTTTTATTACTTTTTGTTCAATTGTAAAGTCCGTTGGCTTTCCCTATTACCATAAAATAAAATTACTTATTTAATATCATCTTAAAAAAGTTTTTCCCAGTGGAAGGGAAGTTGTAAACCCAATAACGGGTGTGGATTTCCCATTTTTATTTTATTTATAATTTAGAAATTTGCGTGAAAACTTAATCTTATCTCACATTCAAAGATTTGGAAAAAATTTTAGTGGGGATTCAAAATGGATTTTCAAAAATGTAGAACCTAAAACTCTAAAAGCGGAAGATCTCTCCTATGTCATAGGTTTTGTTTTAGGTTTAAAAGGCTCAGCATATTTTTGAAACCTCTTATTCAAGCAGATTTCAGATATCAAATGTTCATCTAATAGTAGATGTCTTATTTGTCGTCAATAAATTTTTTTTTTCAATTTAATAACACTGATTTTTAAATTTGTTTTTAGAGCCCATCGGGTTCATCAGAGGTGGTACAAAATTGCGTTACTACTAAAAAGGGTGTTTAACTGATCATAAATAACCAAATTTTCCTCGGTTTCCCCAACATAAAAATTAACCCAAAATAAGTTTAAAAAATTCTCAATAAAAGATTAAATAAAAAAAACTAAAATTTCATTAAAAAGTACTTCACAATAAGGCCTGCGAAATTTTTGACTACATATCTGTTAATATGAAATTTTATAGATACACTAATCTATTTATTTTTTATTTATTTATTTATTTTACGTAAAAGACAGTTCAAAACTGTACTGGGAAAGTAAATTCTGTGCACAATTTCAAAATTCGTGTTTTACCTTGCCTCTTAACTTTTAATGGGAAAAAAAAAGGTTTTTCGCAAAGTTTTAAAAATTTTACCCCGATGTAAAAAATATTTTTAAAAGGTAAATCAAAAAATTTGGGATCACCCTTATGCCCTTTTGTCAGGAATAACCCCTGCCGCAAACGGGAAACAATAATTTGAAAAATTTTTTCCCTGCTTTTCTGACGGGGGGCCCGATATAAGTTAATCAGTCGTGGCGTGGAAGTCATTTGATTTTGCTCCCCAGGTGGGGTCTGCCCAGTCACCCCTGAAAAACCAAAAAGAGGGTGAGCTGGCTACAGCCTTCGACGGGCGTCATGGGGTAAAGTCATTTAGAAAATGAAGTTCCATTTTTTCCCACAAAAACTTTCATAATCTATTTCTTTAAAAAATCCTTGAATGTTCCCGGGGGGCGCGCCCTCTGCGGGCGGCTTCCCCCTCCGGCGGCGGGGCCCCGCTCTTCTTCTGCTCTTGCGCCCCCTTTTTCCCCTTGCTCGCCTTTGGGCTGCGGCGGCGCGGCGGGAAGTATTCATCGCGCAGGGGTCATTTCCCGGCCTTCTCGTTGAAGGGGGCCCCCCGGCTCGGTGAGCGTGGGCTTTTTTCAGCTTCGTCTTTGATGGGGTGAGAAGCCCCGCGCAGCCGGGGGGTTTCGGGAGTCCCGCCGCACACGTGATTTTGCGTGTTTTTGGGTTTGCGAATCTGCCCCCTTTTAAAAGTGAATAGTAGGACTAAAGGGTTTGGGGGCATCTCCCCGGGTGTGGCTCAGGACATCCCTGATGTCACTGCATTCTCTGACCGAAGGCCTAGGTTAGCCCCGGTGCGGCAGTTTTGCGCTTTTCAGCTGGTCGAATGAGTCCTATCTTGGAAAATTCGGGCCGGCTGTTCAAATCTATTTTTCCCGTGGTTTCCCCGATAACCCAGGCAATGGGGGCGTCCCCTAAAAAAGGGGGACCCCGGTGCGTCCCCTTCCCTCTTCCTTTCCTATCCCTCTCCTTCGAACACACTGATCTACCCACATTTGGGGGAGACGGGTGGGGAATTTCCTTTTTCCCGCCTGGGGCGCGTTGTGGGAGACCCGGGTTAAAAACCAGTCAACAGAAAGTTCGTTCGGTCGGCCCCCGGACCCGCCATCGAATAGGAAGATCCCGCCACCTCCCGATAAAAAAACATACACACGGATAAAGACCTCATTTGGGGCCGGAATCATAAAGGAAAAAAAGGGACAAAAAAAGCCAAGGATAAAAAACCCAAATACTAAAAGGACTCAAACAGACAAAAAAACCGAGGAGGGAAAATGAAGGAAAAAAAACTCAAAAGGGACTAAACCACTGGAAAAATGGACAAAAGGTAAAAAAGGATAAAAAAGGAAAATCAGACACAAAAAGGAAAAAGACTAAAAAAAATTAAAAGGTAAGGTGATCAAAAAAACTGAAACTAAAAGAAAAAAAGAATAAAAGTTTAAAACTAACTAAACAAAACCCTAAAAGTGGATCAAACCTAAAGACACAAATTTAAAAAAGTAAATATGACTAAAAAATTAAAAAAGAACAAAACGAAAAAGGGACAAACATATAAATGACAAAAGGAATGAAGGACAAGACCTAAAAAACAAAACGTATAAAGGACAAAATATAAATTCTAAAAGGAATGAAGGACAAAACCCTAAAAAAGAACAAAATGGACAAAGGGGAAAAAAGCACTTTTTTTTACTTTTTGTACCCCTCATGATCGCCCCTCAGCTCAAATAATGGCATTTCATTAGTGACGTTTCGATAAGATACACGCGATTACAGAATTTTAAAATGAAAACCGCAACCCTTGGACAGCAATTTTTTAAATTTATGTAGTTATATAACTCCAAAATGAAGCGTTCTAGGCCCTTAAAACTTAGAATTGGGGACCAAAGACCTCGAAGAAACGTTTCTCATACCATCACTTACAGGATGAGGACATCTATTATATTTTTGCTGGTTCGGTTCGTTTTGATACTATCCTACCTGTTCAGAGACGTGTAGACTTTGCAACTGAATGTGACTATACTATTTACTTGCTATTCTACACGACTGAATTTCACGGGTGTACGGTAATAAAGTTCGGTAATAAAGTTAAATAAGAATTTTTGTATTGACAAGGATGTATGGTACTAAAGTACGTTCAGTTAGTACACTTACCCGAAGTCGCGCTTCTGCTTCTTCTTCTTGGGGCTCATGCCCTCGAAGTAGGCGCGCTTCATGAGCAGTCCCATCTGGTCCGGTCCCTTCACCTGGTAGTCAGACACCAGCCCCGCAGTGATGGTGCGGAAGCTGCGCTCGCGCTGGATCTCTCGCTCGGTCTGAAACGCATGCGCACCAACTCACAGCAACCTAGGGGACAGTTAGGTTAACTGAACCGGTTAGGTTAAGTGGTCCGCGCTTTTGAATGTTGGTGAGAAGTGATACCTGCTTTTTCCACTGGATGGCATTCCTAGAATGACAAGGTTGATAATCTAAGCCACCTTCATAAGTTGCAGGCCTTCATTGTTGGGTACAGTAAGGCATTTTGTTTTTCTGAAAGGCCAAAAGAATGTTCTACAACTCATCTTGCTTTGCAGATGATCTCAATTTTATTGCCATTGAATAACAACAAGAAAAATATTCACACTATCACACTAATTGTGTGACTAATATTTCTGCTTTACAATAGTGTGTTTTGTTTTTAATAATACGTCGCGGCTTGTATGTTTTCGGGAATAAAATGAAAATATGTGCAGTGGGGTTAACTGGACCGCCGGGACGTTAGGTTAAGTGGAACGGCCCAGTAACTCTTCATTTTTTTCGAAATTAGTATTTGCAGAATTGCAATTAACAGTGTCATCAGTTGATGCCCTGAGCTATCTCCCCCGTTCCCCGGTTTTTGTTTCAACAGTAGATATTTTTACAAAGTTTCCATGCAAACTCAAGGATGGCAGGGCAATATTTAAAGACATTATTTATTTTAACGTGAATTTTTAAGAGTACAATCTTCGCTAAGCATTTTCTCCATTTATGTGTAGAAAAATGCTATGGAAATGCGTAGAAGAAGGTTTTTTTATTAAAACGTCAATGTTATTTTCACAATTTATTTAACTTTCCTGTCCACTTCATTTTACCGGTTACGTTAATTGGTCCTATTGCAAATGCATAAAAAATTCCACATTTGACAACACCTGTAGGTACAATGATGATGTTTGTTCCCACAATATAAGGCTAACGCCTCACTGATATATAATGCAAAATTTCACGTAGGTCAACTTAATAACATTTTAAAGCAAATTAAAAAAAGTGGACCAGTTAACCTAACTATTCCCTATTCTGTGGTCTAGGCTACCGCTCCATGGACTCGTATAATCAACTCACGATCGTCCTGAAACGCATGCGCACCAACTCACAGCAACCTACTCTGTGGTTTAGACCACCGCTCTACTACTATTCCCTCACCTGCTTAAATTTCGAGTCCACCCAAATAGCTTCCATGTCCAAAAGGTTGATGCCGTTGTCGGGAAACTTCTGAATGGCCGCCAGGAAGGTACCGGCTGCAGTATAAGTTATCGGGTTGTTTCCAATTTTCAGCATCCGCAAATTTTTATTTCTTGAAAGTGGCCTTCTGAGCTGTGCTAGACATCTGTCATTAATTCTGAAACAGAACCAACATTTTTCCAAGCGATCCAGATTGTCAATAAGCCAGCTTAAATTAGTAAATCGAAGCGAAAATAATAATATTGCCAATTATTATTATTATTATTATTATTATTAAAATATGTTTCATATTTTTAAAAACTCTTAACAATACTCTTAATATTCTTATTTTTGAAACAGAGAAATAAAAATACGTTTTCTTTTTGTTTCGTAAATCAAATAAAGAAGTAAGTAGTCCTGGTATAATTGTCAACAGAAAACAGTAAAGTCCATGATCATTGATGGAAATATCACACATCAAATCACAAGTATCACACAAGACATAACATATCTTTAAACCCTTTCGCTAGTTAACAAAAAACGCAACAAATAATTATACGGAACGGAAGTCATTGAATCCCTATTATTGCTCAATACAAGCCATAGTTTTGGTTATGATGCCCACATCCGAGAAGAACTACCAAAAACAGAGCATTAAGCTTAGACCTATTCCAACTAATGATCGATTCCTTAAATGCTGTATCACATAATGGCATAAGCATGATTGAAATGTGTATCAAAAGAAACGATCTTCCATTACACATAAATGAGGCTCAACTTCATATCTTTTAATTAGCAATTTAATGAAAAAAATATTGACGCATACTAATAAAACTAAGATAAAGCGCGGCATACCGGAGCGTTTTCTTCTCATATAGTTATGAAATGCATGCTTAGGATAATATAGTGATCATCCCACTAGTGAATTTAAAACCAGTAGTGATTAACTATACTTATAGTAAAATGCCCCAATTACTGCGGGCTATCTCAAAGAATGTTTCGCTTGCCGATTTTTCTTACCGCTACTCCCTACTGGCCAAAGGTGCGATTCATCTAAGGAGGCGGTATGTATCGATTGCTCTGTTGAAGTGCAATAAACCACTTATGTCCTATGACATAACCTCTTTGATTTTAACATAGCTTCTGTTATTTTGAATATTTAGTGCATTTTGAAACTCTATTGGACGTAATTTGTTCCTGGAATAATTCTAATAAATACCCTTGGAGCTTTGGAAACTCTCAGATAAGTCCCCTCCGCGCTTCGCAAGTCGGGGATTTATCGACAGTTTCCAAAGAACTCCTGGAATTACCTATGAAAACAACGTGTTGATGGTGACAACTCTAGACTCTACCGGAAAGTATACAGAATATAATATACCGTCCGGATTCTTCTCGCGTGAACAGGTGGGGATGCCAACTCACTAAAATGATTATTTGCATGTTTTGGAAAAAAGTAATGTTTTTCGTCAAAATTTTTCAACAATTATTCATATTTTTAAATATTGTAGATTTAAAGGCCCAAACTTGAGTGATAAACTGCTTTGAGAAATAAATACGTTGAAGGTGTAGGACAGCTTCGAAAAAATTTGAACTTTTTCAAAATGTAAGAGTATTAATGAAAATCCGAAATATTCCGTATTTATCAATGCTATTTCATCTATTCGTAAAATTTTTAAAGAAAAAAGGTTTTGAGATTTTTCAGAAATTTTTGAAAATGCCACTGGAGCATCTGAAAAGTCTCCCCAAAATGTAAAATATCTTAATGATCCACGGCATGGCACAACTATATTTTACTTCTGACCTCCAAAGTTTGAGCTTCAAATCGTCAGATGTGACCAAGTTAAGCGTGATCCCGATTTTTCCGATTCCACAGTCATCCCGATTTTTGTACATCTCGTCGCCACTAACATGAATTTTAATCATCTTTGGAATAGCACTAATACACCTTCACCCTGATGTGTGTTCCACGTTACAGATCAAAACAACTATAAAAATGGTTTTCGCGACTGTAAATTCGAGATAGAATTATTGAGGTGATTCCAATAATTTTCCAGCCTACTAGAAACTAATAAATACAGATAAAGGAATGAAAAGTAATAAATAAAACAATAGAAAATACCAAAAACTATTAAAATCTTAAAAGTACTGGTTTCAAATAAAACATATAAAACAGAAATACCGAAAAGTTTAGATGTAACATGAGTACTGAAAATTAATTAATAGATCCAAGTGACGACATAAACAGGTGAAAATAACCCGCTTAGGCGAAAATAGCAACAAACGAAGAAATCCATGAAAACTAACCGAATATGGTAAAACGACAAAATTCAAAGGCTTTCTCTCACCAGACATGTAATGGTAGGAACAAATGAATCGTGACAAAATGGCGAACAAAGATGCTTTGCCTCGTCTTTGATAGCCCTGATATTTCAATCTGGTGCGTTTGAGAAAGTCCGTGGGAGGTGGGGTGGGGTGGGGGTCAGCCACCTGTTCACCTGTTGAAGCTGAGGTCCAGCTTGCGTAGCGTCTTGTTTTTGACGATGAGCAGTCGCAAGGGGCGTATCACCTCCATGCTGAGCGCGTTTCCAGCCAATATCAGCTTCTCCAGAATCTGGTTCTTCACAAGCCCGTCCGCCAGCTTACGGAAGCCTGCAACACAACGCGTTTTCGTCCTTCCGTACATTACATTCATAGCCTGTACTTTAAGAAGCAATGAACTTCAGCATATTCATCAATAGCTTACTACAAGAAATTCCACTTATAATAATATACATTACAATATATTGCCAGAAGAGATGGCTATAGGCATATTAATAAACAATTAAAACTTGGTACACAAGTTTTAAGTGCCAAGTAAAATCTTTTCTGCTGCAAAACTGTTCCTATAAAATTAGAGACCATACTGTCGATCAAAAAGAAAATAATATTTATTTTATCAATGATAAATAATAAATTATTTTACATTTGTACTGCAGAGATTTTAAAAGCATCTTGAGTCTCTAACACGTGATGCACTTCAGTTTCTGGAACTGCCATCTCGAACAGATTTTTTGCCGGTTTTCTCTGATCTATTGAGCTACAGCTGAGATGTCTCCTTGTTTTGCTTCTGACCATAAATGTAGCTTCGCTCTGTGCACGTATTGTTGAGCTCTCATTTTGCTACTTGTGAAGGAGTAGAACCGAGGATGTTGGTTACTAGTCTGTTAGCAATACTAAAAAAACAATGCTGTAGTTCGTTTACCAATTCACATACGTTTTGTATTACTCGAGAGCAAAATTGTCTAGTTTTCGAACGTTGCCAGTCTCATTTTGTTGGTACTTTTTATTCATTATTCAACTATGCACGAATAGTAAAAGAGTGAGCAAGAGATTCTTGAACTCAAGAAAATGTGCGCAGAATACAAATACTTTTACCCCATACGTCGCACACACATTGGTTACTGTTCTTCGACGAAAATAAATCAAAACAATCAAAATCAAACTTCTATCTGCTTCTGTCCATAAGTTTCAGGTACTGTCCATTTTTATGTTATGGAATGTAAAAAAAAAGTAGTGACCAGTAGAGATCCGCTACTCAAAATTTAAGGACCCGCGAGCCACATTAGGTAATAGAAATGAGGAAAAAGGTACCGGCACGCACCTAGAGTGGTCGGTCTTACCCGGCGTGGTGGTATTGATAAAATAATATTACATTTTATCAAATAATTGTCTAATTAAATGGGAAATTGAGCATTGTAAAATAAATCAAAAATCAGCCTCCGAGCGAGAACGTAAGAAAGCACTCGAAAGAATATATGAGAGAGCGCTAAGGAAGTATATGACAGTTCGAGAACAAAATAATAGAACAGAAGTCGAGGGAAGTAAGTGGCATTATGAGAACATAATAAAAAATATACAGATATGACACCTTGAGAACAAAACAATAAAACAGCATTCGCGTAAAGTTACACGACAGCATGAAAAAAATAGTAAACCAGCACACCAGCGAAAGGATATGTCAGCTCGAGAACAATAGTTATTAACGTAATAAGGCAGATGATCAGCAAATGATCCAGCAAATAATCAACCGAGTCTGTTATTTATTAGCCGTGTGTCGTTCAATCCAATTCGCAATAAATATTCTTATAAGACAAATCATTTAGTAAACAAGAAATAAACACTGAAGCGAGTAAAGTCGTGGCAATATGCAAATATACAGATGGCAGTAGGATTGCGGTGTTAAAAAGATATAATAGGACAATGCATGGGCAGAGCTTTCATTTGCACTTCAGTGATTCATGTGAAAATATTTCTTACGTGATTATGGCCGAACAACGGGAATTAACACACTTTGAACACGGAATCGTAGTGGGAGCTGGACATTCTATTTTGGAAATTAGTAACAAATCGCTAGGGAATTCAATATTCCAAGATCCAAAGTGTCAATAGTGGGCCGAGAATACCTAATTTCAGGCTTCAGGCCATTCATAACCTCTAATGACGGACAACGCAGAGACCGACGGCCTTTTATTTATTTATTTTACGTCAAAAACAGTTAAAACTGCGTATGACGTGCTATGGGGAAAAGTGAATTGTGTGCACATTTTCAAAATTCCGGGGTTCCCTACACTAAGTCATATACTACTTGAATTTTGAAAAAAAAACTCTCATGTAATAAAATCTATTTTCAATGATAAATAAGGAATAAATTTTGGGTTCTTATCCATGTTGTGTCTTCACTTAACGACTGAGAGCAGCGGTGTGAGCGTAGAGTTGTCAGTGCTAACAGACAAGAAAACTGCCTGAAATAATTACAGAAATCAATGTGGGACGTACGACAAACGTATCATTTAGGACAGTGCTGCGAAATTTTGCTTTAATAGACTGTGGCAGTAGAAGGCCGACTCGAGTGCCTTTGCTAACAGCACGACATCGCCTGCAAGACCTCTTTTGGGCTCGTGACCATATCGGATGGACCCTAGACTGGAAAACCCTGGCTTCGTCAGATGAGTACGATTGCAGTTGGTAAGAGCTGATGGTAGGGTTAGAGTGTGCCGTAAAATCCATGAAGTCATGGACTCAAGTTGTCAACAAGGCACTGTGCAAGCTGGTGGTGGCTACATAATAATGTAAGGGCTGTTTTTCATGAAATGGACTGGGTCATCTAGTCCAGCTGAACCGATCATTGACTGGAAATGATTACGTTCAGCTCCATGGAGACCACTTGCAGCCATTAATGAACTTCATGTTCCCAAACAACGATAGAATTTTTATGGATGATATCACGCCATGTCACCGGGCTACAATTGTTCGCGATTAATTTGAAGAACATTCAGGACAATTCGAGCGAATGATTTGGCCATCCAGATCGCCCGAAATGAATCCCATCAAGGGAGACAAGAGGAGACATCAAGAATCACGTCAAGAGGAGACATAATCAGTCACAAGTCAGTTCGTGTACAAAATCCTGCGCGAGCAAACTTATTGCATTTTTCTAGGCCTCGTCGAGTTGCCTGTGGGTAAAAGCATTTCGCGGGTAAAAGGAGGTCCGACACGATGACATGATAGTACCCCATAACTTTTGTCACCTCAGTGTAATTTCTTGCGGTAAGTGTACCCGTACATCCGCTTTAACTAAACTCAATTTGGATTTTTCTTAACGCACAGGGGACTATGACATCACAGAAATGAGATATTAATATTAACAAATATCGAGATGCCTGCTGTGGCTTATTTTGTTACTGCT
This sequence comes from Teleogryllus oceanicus, assembly GCA_964035755.1. NCBI lineage: Eukaryota > Metazoa > Arthropoda > Insecta > Orthoptera > Gryllidae > Teleogryllus > Teleogryllus oceanicus. Next base: position 90,719,390 of record CAXIVR010000006.1, on the reverse strand, counting down.
CCAAATCCTTACATATTAAACGTACTCCATGACTTAACACAATTATAGCCATTACATTTATAGCGTCCTTAACGTACTCCAGCCGCTAAGAATGGCTTTTCCTTCCTGTGTTTCTTTGTGTTAAGTCTATATTACAACAGTACAGTATAAATAACTATAAAGACTCCGCCCACGCGGCTGCTGCACTGACTGTCTTTGTCGAAGAGCGCGTTCCACGAGAGGTCGAGCGTGCGCAGCGTCCAGTTGTCCTCGATGACGGCGCCCAGGGCGACGGCGGCGCGCCGGCCCAGCCCGTTGCGGCTCAGGTCCAGCTTCTCGATGGACATGTTCTCGGCGATGCCCACCGCCACCCCCGCGGCCCCGCGCTCGCCGATGGCGTTGCTCGCCAGCAGCAACTTGCGCAGGCGCCGCGTGCTCGTCATCAGCTCCCCGATCTTCCACGCGCTCTCCGGCCCCAGCCTCAACACAGCGCGTGTTCATCGCTGATTTCGTCATTGATGGAATGATTGATTGGTTGGTTGATTAATGATTCCGAGCGAGTCATTTGCTAAGGTCATGAGTCCCTAAGTGTAGTGCATGTTTTTATCTTCTGAAGGTGGCGGTGATCTTCCCCCGCTGGATGGTGAGATTTGGCGCCTACCAGCCTGTCGACTAGCGGGATTTTCCCCAACCAGGTATCTCCCACCAGCGAGGCACTACCCCATCCAAGACAAGCTCTAAGATCCTGAACGGTTTTCCTGTATGTGTGGTAGTGTAGTGTGTGTAAGTAAGTGGTAAGATGGAATGCGAAAGCAAGATTGCGGGCGGTCCATGGCCCGTTTATTAGAGTACTGCTCCGGCATTTGCTTGGTGTTGATAGGAAAAACCACGCAAAACTACCAATCAGACCTGGCAGTTGCTAAAATTCTCCTCAGGATAGCGACTGAATTCGACCTAACTATCTATCGAAAATCCTGCCACCACGGGGACTCGCACCTACGCGTATGACTTTCCGGTCAGAGATACTGCAGTGGCTGACAGCCGCGACATGTTAGTATTAGCCTTCAGGTTTTGAGATAAATGCTTATTTAACAGTTCAGATGTAGACGCTCATAATTCATTGGAGGGTTTGGGGCAGGGCTAAGATGTGTCACTTAAAACAAGCCTTCCGCTAGCCGTATATGTAAATAACTCGATTTTGATTGACGTGTAGCTTATCTCGTTACTTGTTCATACTTTTGAAGGACTTGGTACAGAACCAAGATGAGTCTCACTTCCACAAAAATTGAGATATTAATATTAACAAATAGCGGAATGCCTGCTGTGGCTTATTTTGTTACTGCTCCAAATCCTTACATATTAAACGTACTCCATGACTTAACACAATTATAGCCATTACATTTATAGCGCCTAAATCGCTTATTGACCCTTGATTGACTCATTTTCGATTTTTTAAAATTTTGGCTATATTCAAGTTCGTTTCGTAGTGAAACATTTCAAAAACAATGTGACAGATTCCACTCCCATAAATTACATAAGATCTTGATGAAATATAGTGAATCAAAGTATGAAAATAAATTTATGCCACAGTTATTACAAAAAAATTTTATATATATCTAAAATAATTACATTTTACCATGTTCATCGATTATATTCTTTTATTATTTCAAACTAATACTTCGAATAACAGCGTTTCGAAATACATAATAAAATGTTTATTCTGAAAATGTATTTTCATCCCAACTTATACTACCTATTTTAGATTATAACGCCTATTTTTGCATTTGAATAGGCTATTTTAGGCGCCACAAATGCCTTTGAATAGGCCATTTTAGACTCCAACAATTGAAGTCTAGTTTTCAATTCAAAAACTGTACATTGATTCTGGGAGTGTAAAAGTAAGTATAATTGTAAGAGAATAGCTGCAATCGTCAGTGCAACTGTGTCAGAGGGATTTCCATCGTATTTATAGAATTCTTTGTTATTGTTAATGGAAGATTAAGTTTCTGTGTAAGTCTATACATGCAATCATCCGCTTCATTGTACGTTTAAGTGTGTGTTTAGTACACTACATTCGTCGGTTTCTAGCTCATTGAAAATGTAGTAGAATCATTGTAATTGTGTCGTTGCTGGAAATTTGTAGTTTCAATGGAAAGACAAATTGGTGTAAGTTGGCAACTTTCTTCAAAACCAAGAAAAAAATTAATTTGTAACAACTTCATTAAACATATCCATCTAGAGTGTAATAAAAAGTTGTTACTATAGCATCATAAATTAAGAGACTAATATAAATCAACGACGAGGCCTGTGCCCCTCTCAATCACCTGCAACCTGTCAAGTTCAGGTATTCGATTGTGTCGTTCTCCAAGAAGAGCTCCGTCAGATGGCACGCCGAATCGTACGTAAGCCAGTTCTCTTCGAGGTCCAGACGCTTCACGTATTTATTCCTGGAGAGCGCCTCTGTCATGGGACGCACCCCTCTGGGATCCAATCCGTAGTACTGCAATGTCCGAGAAATCATCTCCAGGTGATAGTCATTGATATCTATATAAATAAAAATGAATCGCCGAAATGTATGTAAGCACATAACTTTCGAATGACTGCACCGAATTGAAAAGAAATTTTTAAAAAATCCAAAGAATTTTTTTAAAAATCATAATATGAAAAGTGAGTAGTGAAGAGACAGAAGCTTAGAGATATTCAATAATTAACAAATTATTAAAAACGAGCATGGTTTTTTTAGAGTGTCATAGTGTGGGGAGTGGTTGGGTGTGTAATAAAGAAGAGAAGAAAATAGAGAGGGAAAAGTGAGAAAGGGAAAAGAGATAGAATGGAAAAGAGAGAGCGGAAAAGAGAGGGGAAGAGTGAGATCTGCAAAGAAAGAAACATTTTAGGGAAAGAGAAGGGAGTGAGGGAGAAAGTGAGAAAAGGAAATAGAGAGAGAAGGAAAGAGAAAAGGAAAGAGAGAATTAAATAATGAGATATAATGAAAGAGATAAGGAAATAGAAGGAAAGTACTAGAGAGGAAAAAGAGTAAGGATGAGACGGGACGTCAGGAGGATAGGGAGGAAAGAGGGTGAAAAAGGAGAGGAGAGAAAGGGAAAGACGGAGGAGAAAAGAGAGGAGAAAAATGGAAGAAAAGACTGAGGCGAAAAGAGAGTAAAAGAGATATGGAAAATGAGATAAAAAGAGAGGGGAAAAGAGAACGGGAAAAAGAAGTGGGAAATGAGAGGGAGAGGGAAAGGAATACGAGAGAGGAAAAAAGAGAGAGGTAAAAAGAGAGGGAAAGTTAGAGTGAAAAGAGAGAGGGAGAGAGAAAGAGGAAAACGAGAGAGAGGGCAGGACAACGTCTGCCGGGTTCTGCTAGTTTTATTTTAATTATAAGTAAATTTCGTTGAACTACTTCTTTGTCGAGCCGCAAGAATATGGAAGTAACATTTTAAATAAAATATCAAATAAAATGAATTTTCTGTTCTACTTAGCACGTCATGAATTAGAAGGTTTATAGTCGCCTACTAACTTTTTTTTACAAATGGAATGAAACTTATGTACGAGTATGTAAGACCTTTGAATTGTCTTACCAATTATCACCCATCCGCAGCGGGAGGCCTTTTTAGGGATCTCGTAGGCGTAAAATAATAGTAAGTTATTATGCAAAGTGATAAAGAGGTACTTTATCTGTTGAAAGAATGATATTACATCACGAGCGACGATAGGAGCGAATGAGATATCTTTCTCGAGTACACAAATTATCTTCATCGTTATGTGTAATATTTGACCTTATTTTATTGCAATTTTTACTAAAATACAAAATTAAAAAATGTTATATACATCAAGATACAGTTTGCAGCATCGTCACTTCTGAGAGCCCGTGCGCCACCGTCCTGAGCGCTCAGGAAAATATATAAAAATGTGTCGCCCGTAGGTGACAAAAAGAGAAGTTTATTTATCGCCATTAAGAAACGTCTTTAACCTTATGAATCAAATAAGTTCATACTGGAGATAAAACAAATTCAGAACAGTAAGGAGGGGAAATTCGCATACGTTGCAGAACGTAAGAGTAATTGCCAGGGCGTTTTTGTTAGATTATTTGCGTTTTTGCTTCTGTAAGTTTCGGTGCAACAAAACTGTGTTTTACTTACTTTTACTGTTCGCGTGTTTAGCTTCGTTGAGAATCACATTGAAATTTTCCAACTATGGGCTAAGATCAGATATTAAAACTACGAAATATTTATAAACGCGAATTCAAAGTAGTGTTAAAACCGTATATAATAGTTTATATTATGGTTCTTCAAAGTCATGTTTACGTGGGCCAAATGATATACATAGTTGTTTTGTTTTTATTTGAAATTTTAAAATAATATACGAGACTATTTGAAACAGTTAATATTTGAAGTAACATCAATATTTGTGTCATGGTGTGCATAATACCAAAAATACAATACCAAATTGTAAAAAATAGGTTTTTATATCATAAATATAAAACAACCATTCACACCTACATAAACCATAAAATGTACTTACATCCATGAATATATATCATGAATGTAATAACCTTTTATAAAAATGTAGCCCGCACTATTTTTGCTGAAATAAATTAAGACCTAATAGTATATCATACGCCTAAATTGCCTGACCACAGGGAAAATGTGGTAAGGGAGAGAAAGAAGAAAAGAGAAGGATGATCTGAAAACACTGAACGGGTCCGTCTGGCCTACCCGGAAGCTGGCGTTGCTGGTGCGTAGCTGGCGGATGAAGTGCTGCGAGGGGACAACGTCCAGCTGCTTGCACATGTAGCGGTAGTGGCGCTCCCCGCCGTCGTCCCGGAAGTCGGTTGGCTTGCCTGCAAACGCAGACAAAGACATGGTGACGCCGCGAAAAATATCGCTGCAATTGAGAAGTGGATGTATTAATTCATTCGTAAAACCAATTCAACATGTAATTGCTCATAATATAACGAATAATTTGAATTACTTGTGGATGCAAAACACATCCATCTCGACCACAATTTCATAAACGAATAAATAAATATATAGGGGACATACTACCAACTAATTTAATTTCTCTCTATCTTTAAGACTCACTAAAACATGCTAGCAAAACAACTCTAAAAAAGCTGCATGAAGGAAATGCATCTGCATGGATTGTTTTCGTAAGAGCATGATTTTTTGAGAAACGACTGATATTCAATAAAACTATCCACATAACACAATTGATACAACACCGAAGGTACCTCAGATGAGTGTACAAGTGAAAAGAAGATCATTGTAAAACTGTCTTGATATCATAAAAAATAAAGTGTTTCTCCCAAAATTGCTCAAAAAAATCGATGCAATTTTTCTTTTTTTTTTTTTTTTTGTTGCATGTTTTCCACTTCTTAGAGAAGGCCAAATTGGTTGCCTACAAAATAAATCTACATCGTGGCTCGCAGCAAGCAGCTCGTAGCAAGCAACAGACGAAAATCCTGTTATTATCTGCAGGACTGATTTCAACGGTTATTCTCAAGCCATGTGGAATTTGCTTCAGCCAATGAGTGCTGAACGCTGAAAATGACGTAAGCGTGTATGGTGCTCACCTCCAAGCGCGTTGAAGGCGGCCTCGTTGCCCGGGTCAGAGACAGAGGAGTGGCCCGAAACCTCTGACAGTTCGTCTTCGTCCTTCATTCTATCCAACTCCTTAAACATCTGCAACCACAAGCCCCACACACTTCTTTCGCACGATCCCCTTCAGTTGCCTTCTTCATCCTTCAACCCATCCAACTCCTTAAACATCTGCACCCACAAGCCCCCACACACCTCTTTCGCACGATCCTCTTCACTTGCCTTCTTCATCCTTCAACCCATCCAACTCCTTAAACATCTGCAGCCACAAGCCCCACACACTTCTTTCGCACGATCCCCTTCAGTTTCCTTCTTCATCCTTCAACCCATCCAACTCCTTAAACATCTGCACCCACAAGCCCCACACACCTCTTTCGCACGATCCCCTTCAGTTTCCTCCTACATCCTTCAACCCATCCAACTCCTTAAACATCTGCACCCACAAGCCCCACACACCTCTTTCGCACGATCCCTTTCAGTTTCCCGGCAAATACGTCTCCCATTGCGGTTGCTGCCACGTGAACATGAAAAGTCAATTTACAAGATGGACTTCAGTGGCGTTGCTGATGTAAAATCGATCTCGTCTCCTAGAGTAAAGTATCGTCTGTTCAACACATGCTGTTGCATATGTTGCATACGGGATTTTGTGTGGCATTCATTGTGTGATAATAAAAAAATCAGACTTAGGTGCTCACTCTTTTCAATTACTTCAAGTATAGCAGTGACCATTTCAAACAAACTTTTGAAATGAATCTTGAAACGAAAATACTTACAAAAATATTTTGAAATTAAATAACTTCAAACTCAAATATTTCAACGAAAAGGACTTTTTTATTGTGAGTTTATTTTCTCTACTCTCGATTTCACTATAAAGTTCTCCATAATCTCCTTAAATAATAGTTGTTTTTTTATCCACAAATTGTTTGCGAAAATTGTAACAGTCAAGTACAAATTTGAAGATTCTATATTAATTGTAAGTTTTTATGAGTACTTGTTGTTCCTTGTATAGGTCATAATGCACCAACATGAAACCGTTTCTCTCATCGAATTGTTATTTACTACATATGTGAAAGTAATTTTATTCATAGTGATATAATAATACTGTGTGAACCAGGTGAAAACTCATCGAATGAGAATTGCGCCGATCACATCTCAAGTGACATAACTGAAAATTCAAAATTTGAGAAACAAACAATAATAATGCCATAACGAATGAGAATTAAAACAGGCACAACTTCCTTCTATCAGATAAATTGTTTTGGAGATCCGACTTCATGGGGAATGTAGAGGCAAACCATATTATTTATCAAAAAAAATCATACATTGCACTGGAAATTTTCGATAAATTTGAAGAGGGATTCAATATGTCAATTTTCGATGATTGAATATTCGTAATTACGCGCCCGTCCAATGCTAAGGTCATTAGACCCGTAACTGTTGCCCGTTTTTTCCTCGGCAGATGGCGGAGGTCCTCCCCGCTGGATGGCGAGATCCGGTACCGACCTACCGTCGGCTAGTGGGTTTTCCCCAAACAGGTATCTCCCACCAGCGGGGCATCGCCCCAGCCGGGCTAAGCTCTAAGCTTCAGACCGGTCTCCCGTCATTAGTAGTAGTGTAGTGCATGTTTGTGTGTGTGTGTAAATAAGGAGTGAGGATACGACAAGGAAGAGGAAAGAAAGATCGCGCGCGGCTCGTGACCCATTTGTTACAGTACTGCTCCGGCATGCACCTGATGTTGATCGGAGAAACCACGGAAAACTACCGATCAGAGTAGCCGGTCGCTAGAATGTTCCTCCAAACAGTGACTGAATTCGTCCTTGCTTAGAGTTCCTTGATACAAAATAGCGCATTCCACTGTTTCACCGACCTCGGCATTTTATATCCAGTTGTCAGGAGAATTGGAACTGTGTGGTATTCTGTGTATTGAGAACCATGAATCTCTCCCAAACCAATATTAATATTCCTGAAAATCTTCATAACGCCACCAATTGTTATAATTTCCCTTCAGCTCCTGATTGCTACCTGGCGAGGCTATGAGGTAGAGGATATTAAATGGCGGCGGTTGGTCTACTCTCTATATTCAGGTATTTTAACCTAGCTGACAAGACAGAGTCGAAAATCCTGCCACTGTCGGGACTGGAACCTAGGACCTCCCGGTCAGAGGAACTGCATTCACATCAGTTGATACCCTGAGCCACCTCTCATGTTCATTTTCGAGCACGAGTGGTATATAATAAGACTAGTACATCTTTCAACAAATGAAATTACTTTTAACAAATTACTTTCAAAATACGTCCCGGAGGCCCAGATGTTAGCGGGTCTCCCGCTCGTAGCACTAGCTTCGGGAACACTGATACTTACAGATGGTACATTTTAGCAATTGCTAAATATGCGAAATATTACCAAACGCTGAGAAAATTACTATGTTAGACGGTTGGTGCAGTACACAGGAAGACCCACCAACTACGGGCCACCCGCATAACGTCTGATCGGTTCAGATATATAAATGCAGTTTTGCTCAAAAATGCGGAATTACAGGACAAGAAATAAGCTGTAGAGATATTGTTTAAAATATTTTTAGTTTTCTAGAAATTAAATAGTTTTAATTTTTTAATGGAATTATATTTTTCTCGCCAGTAATGGATAGATGATTAAAAGGGATGTGTCGTATGTTAGTATTTTGATAGAAATTTTGAGTATAAAAATAGACTTTCTGACATGTGGTTTTAATTAAGCAGACAATATTGCCTGTAGCAACCCTTGCAACTGTCGCCATTGGGCCTTCACGGAGTGGCCTTCACGGAGCCGAGGCTGTTAGGGGTGGCGGCACCGCGAATCGAAGACCACCTCCTCAAAGGCGAGAGTTGCAAGGGTGACTAAAGGAAATTTTGTCAGTTTAATTTAATATTAATGGTCATAAAGTATTATTTTATAATCAAACTAATATAAAAACATTAACAAGTGATACATCATTTTATTACTCTTTTTGTGACCTATCCATTGCTGTTGAGAACAACATGCAGTTCTACTTAAAAAATCAAAGATAATTAAATTTCTAGAAAACTAAATTTTACAATGTTGCATTGTTGAGCGAAAACTGCATTCGTAAACCGTTTAGAAAATATGAGGCACTTGTCACTTGTTTTCACAGTATTGACATTCAGTATTTCTGAAGATTTTCTATCTGCTACAAAATGCGAATTTATGTACAAAGTGCAAAATGGTCGTGAATCTGCGAAATAATTGCTAAATTGCATGGTTTCCTTCATGTTCGCTCTTTAACTACGGATGTGAAACAACCCATCGATGTTTGAAAACATGTTTGAGAGTGATCGTGATTATTAATTTATAATTAAGTTTGAAATGACCAAATAAAATTAAAAAAATTTAAAAAGTATCCTCAAAGCCGGAGCGCTCAGGGGTCTCCGCTTCCTCAGTTCGCTGAACGGAGAAGGTCTCGGAAAGAAGAAGTCCCAAGGCCTAAACCGCACGCGTTATTTCTTACGCATCTTACGTTTAATAAATGTTAACGTTATCTTACGTTAAACAAACTTTAATTTACGTTATGTAAATTTAAGTTTGTTGAAGTTCACAAATGGCGAAATATTAAATTATTATTTCCTGATTCCCTTATTTCCTGATTTTAATGGTAAAATCTAAAAAGCATCAAAATAATGAGTTCATTTCAAAGAATCCTCTCTTAATAATATTTTTCTCAACAAATTCTGTAAAATACTAAATCTTAATTTTTATAATGGTATAGGCTTGTTTTCAAAACGTGATTTTTTAAAATTTAAAGTGCTAAATTCTACCATCAATACTAATATGCCACATTCCCCTTATTATGACCCTGATACTACGTATCTTCTTTTGAACCAAAATCGTTCTATGGAGACGGTCTCCGCCATTGTTCCTCTGATTGCGGGTTCTTCCTGGAGCCAGATAAGCTAGATTTCCCTTACAAGGTCCCAGCTTCTGCAACTGCGTATTTTCTCCTGGACCACGCACCTACGACCCGGCCAGTGATCGTCAAGCGATACGAGCAAGGTTTCCGTTATCAATCTCCGAGGGCCAACTTTTTGTCACACTGTACCGCGGCCCTTTGTATATATAAAATTGTGTATGGAATAAATGTTGTTGTTTTTTGCAAACCAGGTTAATTTATTTGAGCCCTTGCAAACCCAACGGCGCTAAGCACCAACATTTTCGAAAGGAAGGTTTTGAATCTAAGTATTATATAATGCCAATACACAGAATAGCGATGTTCCAAACACCTTCCAAGTAGTTGTAACTTCTACCTAGGGATGTCCCTGGTTGTATCTAGAAGAATATGAATTCGTATTTTTTTTTTTATTGATTTCACGAGAAAAAAAATTATGTTATTTGGCACTTCATTGATTGAATTTTTCGTGTTTCCGGGCACGTCAACAGCTTTGGTCATTAGTCTCGTTAGTGTAGTGCATGCTTTTTTTCTCGGGAGATGGCAGTGATCTTCCCCCGCCGGATGGCGAGATCCGGCGCCGGCCTACCATCGGCTAGTGGGGTTTCCCCCTAACCAGGACTCTCCCACCAGCGGGGCACCGCCTCGGCCGAGACAAGCTCTAAGTTCCCGATCGGTCTCCCGGAATATGTGGTTGTGTCGGGAATGTTAGCGTAAGTGTGTGTGTGTGTGTAAGGGTAGGACAAGGAAGAGGAAGGACAGATCGCGCGCGGTCCGTGGCCCGTTTGGTAGGGTACTGCTCCGGCATTCGCCTGGTGTTGATCGGAGAAACCACGGAAAACTACCGATCAGAGCAGCCGGCCGCTAGTATTCTCCTCCAGACAGCGACTAAATTCGACCTAGCTGAAAAGCTAGAGTCGAAAATCCTGCCGCCGTCAGGACTCGAACCTAGGACCTCCCGGTCAGAGGCGCTGCAGTGGCATCAGTTGATTATTTGGCACTTACAAGGCCTCATTTAACCAAATACACAGTACACTCTGTTAACTTAACAAACAATTCACTCATTTAACTAATTGCAAAGCCGGCGGCGGTAGCCGGATTCGTTTACTACACTCTGTGAAGTCACGAAGGTTAAGCGAATTCAAGACTCGCGGGTTTTTGGTTTGGTGACCGGCCAGGAAGCCCGGGATCTAACGTCGTCGAGCCCCTGGCCGAAGGGATAAAAGGCACTGACTGACTGCGACGTGACGAGACTTGACTAGAGATTATTGTAACGGAGGATTACTCCAGAAACAAAAGCACATTAATGGAGGATTACTCCCCAATGCAAAGCGCTCAACGCCCCTTAAGACGCCTTGCGTCATGGTGTAGATGCAACAAATTAAATTTTAAAAAAAAGCCCCACTGACCGTGGCGTCGATGAGGCTGGTGTCGGGGAAGGGGATGACGTAGCGCATGCCCAGCGGCTTGCGCGTCTCGCGCTCGTAGGGCGACGTGTCCACCATGAGGGCGTCCGTCTCCACCGCGTCCAGGTCCACCACGCGCAGCTCCTCCTCCGACGAAGACGACGACGACCAGTCCTCCTCGTCCTCGAACGGGTTGCGCCACTTCTCCTGCTCGGGCACATGGTCAGCGCGTTTCAGGAGCTTCACAAGGCAGTACAGGCCGTCTCAATCTTCTAGAGGAAACATTCCTCTAGAAAACAGAGGAATCTAACAGGAAAAGCCACTTCTCCTGCTCGGGCACGCGGACAGCGCGTTTGAGGAGCTCCACAAGGCAGTACAGTCCGTCTCAATTGTCTAGGATATGCAGAAGAGTCGATAATGATATTTTTGCCCGTGAATATGTGATACGAAATTTCACATAAAGAATGTATGCATGATACATTCGCCCCTAATTTGTAGGCAACAGGAAAAATAAAACTCCCTGTGTCAAATCATCGCACTAAATGCCTAAAAGGCTTTACATTATAATTTTTCACCTATGTCACGATCATACGATTATATTATTTGTACGTAATCGATCTATAACACGAAGTCATATTTAATACGCCTTGACATCCAAAATACCGACCCTGTAAGTGAAGGAGTGACATATAATTTTCAAAGTATCTGGAGTTGCGTATATTGTTCATGAGGAGCGCAAAAAGCTGGTGAACGTAGTTGTGGTATGTTTTCCTTGACCTCTTTGTTATGACCCCCTAGTTATGTCATCAATTTTTTTATTAGGTTAGTCAATTTCATGAATTGGATAACTCATAGTACGTTATTTACTCAGCAGGTGTTTTGGCGTGTTCTGGGAGGTTTCGATGGCTACTAGAATTGAAAGAGAGAAAGGATGGTTGTTGACAGGTCTTTATTTTACTGAGCGGCCATGTTTTACGGTACCATAACGGTACCATAATGGTTGAATTTAGAACTTGTGAAAAGTTATTACAATTTTTGTTTTTGTTTTTTGGGAAGCCAAGAGAGAAATCATTAGTTTACGGTAAAAATTGGTCAACTCAAATAAAAAAATGGGTAAGTTGGATGATGAACTCTATCCGTTTTAAAGAAGTTTGCTACCCGTACGTTTCTCCCGAGGGCGCTAAACGGTCATGAAATCCACGACGTCGACATGTTCTCACCTCCTTGATCTTCTTTTTGCGGATGGTCTCCTTCTTCCAGTCGAAGACGGGTCGCACCTCGCTGACCACCGCCTTCTCCACGAGGCGCGCCAGGGCGTCTTGGGCGGCCTCGCGCGCGCTGTCGCGCCGCAAGGGCGGCACGCGCGCCCATAGTCCGAACTCCTCCTCCTCCTTGGACTGCGTGCGGTACACCTGCGGCGCAGGCTTCTCCACCTGCCGCACACGAGGACAGCGCCTGCGCTGCAGTGCTCCATCTCCCCTCCCCCTCTTCGGTAGGGTATACTAGCTGCGATTGGTTGGTGGGAACGCAGTCATCGATACTGCGTTCCCACCAACCAATCCATGCCCGCGGTAAAGTGAGATTTTTATATAGCTGCCTCTCAAGGTCTGTCTTCACAGCGGCATTGTGTCACTGCATTTCGCGTCTTTCCAGGTCGTGCCGCTAGATGTCGCAAGATCGCGACCGTGTCGAGCACTACTTGATCATGTGACATCTAACGGCACGACCGAGTAAAATGCAAAATGCTGTGACCTAATGAAGGCAGACCTTGAGAGGCAGATTTATAAAAATTGCACTAATGATGTTTCCGGGGGAGCCAACTGCTACGTTCATTAATCCCGTAATTGTATTGCATACTTTTCATAGCGGGAGGCGACGGTTATATTCCTCAGCTGGATGGCGAGATTCGGCGCCGACCCACACGTCGGCTTGCGAGGTTTTCCATCAACCAGGTATCTCCTACCAGCGAGGCATCGCTCCAGTTGGACAACCTTTAAGTTCCCGATGCGTGTGGTAGTGTAGGGCATGTAATAGTGTGTGTCAGTAATAGGTAAGGATATGACAAGGAAGAGGAAGGAAAGAAAGCCCGCGGTCCTTGGCCCATACTGCGCCGACATTCGCGTGATGTTAATCGAAAAAAAAAAACAAGGAAAACTACCGATCAGAGCTACCGGCCGCTAGAATTCTCCTCCAGAGAGCGGCTAAATTCGACCTAACTATCTAGCTGGTGTCGAAAATCCTGCCACTCACGGATCATTTCCTGGAAGTACTAGGGTTTGAGGCTGCATGGTGGCAGATTTTCGATACTAGCTACACGGCTGGGTCGAATTCAATCACTGTCTGGGGGAAAATTCTAGCGATGGACTTCTGTAATTGGTAGTTTTCTGTGGTTTCTCCGATCAATAACAGACGAAATGCCTAGCGAACTGCACAAGGACCGCGTGCGATCATTCCTTCCTAATCCTTGTCCCATCAGCTTCTTTTACACACTCACACTGACCAACACTACACAACGACACGCCGTAAGACTATCCGAGAACTTAAAGCTTCTCCCAAGTAGGGTGAAGCCTCTCTGCCGGAGATATCTGGAGAGGGAAAACACCGCAAGCCTACCTGTAGGTGGATGCCGCGCCTCACGGTCCAGCAGGGTGTGACACACCTACCTGACGGATATAGCATTTACGGAACTTGTTACGTAATGAGGCGTTTTTAAATTTACTCTTTGATGATGATACATATTTGCAATTTAGCTTAAGATACTATTGAATGTAGGGATAGTATAGGTCCATCTAGGTAGCCGCGATCGCTACGATCGAACATCTACGCGTCATACTTCAACTTCTTCCAGTTGATTTTCAGTGTTTTAAATTTTAAGACAATCAGTTGAATATTTTTAAAAAATAATCAGTAAATTGTATTTTATAGAAATAATTTGTTTCGTATTTCAAGTATATTTTTTCAGGAACTATTTTTTATTTCTATTAAGTACAATGTACAGATTATTTTTTTTAAATATTTAACTGATTGTCGTAAAATTTAAGATACTGTAAATCAACAGAAGTTGACCAATAGACAATCAACGTAAGCAATATAATTCAACTTCCGTCTTTCATTTCTGATTTGCCTGGCTTCCTCAAGGACGTGGACTTTCATGCCAACAACGCGTTACTTTCTGACTGTACTGGGTTCGAACTCCGCCAAGTCATGGATATTGGACGTTGTGGCGTAGTGGGACGGAGCCAAGAGTATTCTCTGAACATACTGTGTCTCTTTCCCGACTACCCCTATCTCCTGTCTGTCACAGAGATGGTTGATTCATTTTCACTTGCACTCGTCATACAGATGTCATTTTCTTAAAAATTATTATCTAATTCACGTTATAATTCTGGATTCTTACAGGCATTTACTCATTTTGTTACTGCACCCTCCCATAAGGAAATACTGATCTATACTACTTACTAAAAGTACAGGACGATATATTTTACATTCAACAATGAAAAACAAATTCCATTAGAAAAATAAGCCTCGTTGTTGGAGGGACATTTAGTGCATAACTCACGTTTCTGACTTCATAACTTTGTTGTGATAGTTACTAACTTGACTGTGATTATGGAACCAAAAAATTCAATGTATTTCTGACACAAAATCAGAATCTGGCGGTTTGAATCACATGACTAATTTTTATGAGTTTTTTAAAAATGTCTGGACAAAAATTACCCTCCCTTGGTCAATACAGGGTTAAATACGGTCATATTATTGTACACAATGCGTTAATTAAATATGCATGTATTGTGCATTTATCGTTGGCCAAAGTTTTTTACTTAAAAAAAAAAAATTAAAAAAAAATATTAAATATAACAGAAATAGTGTATACCAAAATCTAATATATTGTTAATAACATAAGCGAATATACCTGATATCGTGAATAACATAAGCGAATATATCAGATATCGTGAATAACATAAGCGAATATATCAGATATCGTAATAACATAAGCGAATATATCAGATATCGTTAATAACATAAGCGAATATATTAGATATCGTGAATAACATAAGCGAATATATTAGATATCGTTAATAACATAAGCGAGGATATCAGATATCGTAATAACATAAGCTCCTAGGCAACACTCACCGGGCGCCGGTGGGGCTTGGGGGCCTTCTCCTTGGCCTTGTCCTTGTCGGCGCCCACCATCGCGGAGATCGCGCTTTAGACGGTCCTAGGCAGCACAGCAGGACATCGCAATCATGCTTCGTAATGACATAAAGCTATGCTTTAATGTTAGAAATAAAAATAGGCCAAGTAGCCGATTTGATTTATTTTCTTCAAAAAGCAGTATAAACTATGTGACGTGTAGAGGAAAAGCATAATCTACGCACGTTTTCTTGAGTTCCAGAATCTTTCCCGCACCCTTTTACTTCACATAGCATGATGATAAAGCAAGCATAACAAGATGACAAAGCAAGGTTCGCAACATACAAAATCCAGACACTTTTCTCTCCCGAGTTGTAGAAAACTACTTGCTTTGATAGTATTTTGCTAATAAAATAGGAACCCAAATTTCAGAATACACCTACCACAACTATCAATAGGAGAGCTCAACAAAGCGTGCGCATAGTGGAGCTACATTTATGTCCAAAAGCCAAACAAGGCGCCAGCTCAATATTTGCTAAATAGAACACGGGAAACTGGTCAAAAACCCTGATCGAGAGGAGGGATCATTGTCCCAGAAACTGAAGTACATATTTGTTAGAGACTCAAGTCTTTTTAAAATTCTACAATACAAATGTTAACTACATCCTTATTTATCAATGTTAAAATAAATATTACTTAAAGCAGCACATCACTGTCATGAGCAGTTCATAGGATATTTAAGCTAAATATTGGACATGCCAATCTGATTTTTCACATTTAAATGAAAAATATGAATTGTCTGCTATTTTGTACAGCGGAGTATGTTTGATTTAACCCTGACGATGGGCGATGTTCAAGCATCCTCAGGAATTTCCGTAGAACTGTCAAGTAAATGTGTTGCTTTTGATCTTAAAAATTTCTTCCAAAACTTTCAGTTAATTTCTTTCAACAATATGGTGGCCTCCGTTTCAAGAAAGGAACAACTATTGTAGGGCTTGGAATAACAAAGAGATTCCGAAATTCTTACGAACCCCTTGATTCAACAACCTTTGGAAAAAATCATCCTCCCACTAAAATGAGCAATTCAAAAAATATTGAAGCGAAACGTTGGTTAAGCTAATCCGTTTTTACGATGTAATGAAAAGTAATAGCTGTATTAGCTGCTTTCTCGAGCAGAGCCGATGCCTTACCTGGGTGAAAGACGAAAGCAGTCCGCGCACCCTGAGGTGCACGCGGCGGCGAATCCACGGTTACGCGCCATCTGTTTGGGCCGGGCTGCGGCGAGGGTGCCCCATTGTTTGCTTGCGTTGCGCCACAGTGGGTACGTTTTTTGTTTAATTTATTTATAGTAAAAAAAGTAAAGTACGGGTGTGAAATAAGAGTAAGACAACCTGCGCACATTTTCTTTGAGCTCTAGAATTCACACAACTATTTTACTACATATAACGCGAGTAACTGGAACCAGTTTGTTTCCTGTCAATGAAATGATTTAATGATATCAGGAAGCGTGCTTCGCATCATTGAAATTTTTGCACAAGGGTAATATAAACGACAAATTTTGTTGTTTAATTTTAGAGTTTTCATGACAAAATAACGACCCCCCTCCAACCTAATTTTCCTGCAAATAACAAACGGTAGCTCAACAAAGTGTGTATATTAATTGGTACTGTGACATACCAAAAATGACGGACATTTTTATTTAGGCAAATAAAGGTCATAATGTTGTAGATATTGCAAACGACGTGGGGTTCTATGGTGCAGATACGCAGATGACACATGGTGAGATAGAGATGACACCGTAGCCGGGTTTCTATGGTGGAGATATGCAGATGACACCGTAGTAACTGGGAGAGCTGTAAAGTAAACATGCTAGGTACATCGTAGCAACGCGAAAAAAAACAATAGAGAGAAAAACACAGCGAGCTTTGAAGATTGGGAATTAGGGCATTCCGACTCGTGTCGTGGTGTTGAGCGGATCGCTTGTGCAGTTTTTCTTGAGGTTAATTATCAAATCGGACTTTTTTGAGGGTGAACATTGATCTTGAACTTAGAATATTTCCCATTGGTGCGCAACTGGAACTTGTAAAATTTATGTGTTGTACCATTGCAAACTCGGACTTGTAATATTTTCATGAGTGAACTTAAAAGTGAACTTAGAATATTTTCGCGGTGAAGTTACAAGACTTTACTTAGAAATTTTACCAGTGAATTGTGAACTGCCATATTATTCCTACCTGGGTAAGTAATCAGTTTGAAATAGGTGCCCACCTGAGGCCCAAGACAAAGAGTTTAGGCAGTGTTTGTGAAGTGGTTGGAAGAAGTTTCGACTTGGTCGCTGATCATCGTGGACTTCAACAAGAAGGAAGATTGATCTACCCTACGTGGCGACATCGAGCGACGTGCGCGCGAAGAGACAAGAAAGAATATAAGGTTATATAACGCTATTATTGCAATAACGAGAAAAATAGTCATGACCTAACGATAAATTGTAATAATTGATGATAGTTGATAATTTTGGCATGCATAATGAATTATAATTCATAGTTTGAAAGAAAGCTGATTCTCATTAGCCATTACGTGCAATCCTAGAATGGACATTTTAGAATTATTTTCAGATTCCTCGCCACTCCGTATGGATGGCAGATTGAGTAATTGGTTGTGGAGTAAGTAGCAACAATTACTTCATAAGAACCCGTCGTCCGAGCTAACGGGATTTTCATTTACTTGCAATATATCCTAAGACAGTAATAGATAATCAGGAATTCAAGTGTAACCTTTTCCTGGCGTCCAAATTATTTATAAATTCGGAAATTGGTTACGATTTACATTTATTATTGGTAATAAAAACATTTCAGTAGGTTCAGCTCTAATTACTTGCTGGTCGATTTTACTATTTAACCTTCAAATACTCGCGTGGTGTGTAAAGAATACGCAGGCAGTTTCTTGTAACTGTCACATAAAAAGTGAATGATAGAATTATTTTGCCATTTTCAATTTCTATCTTTCAACAAGATGTTACTTCGCTTCAAAGAAAACTAGCAATGCTTTAATAGCACTTATTTTCTCGCATTATGTGTAAAATTTACGTAAGGTAATTTACGTAATACTACATGAATCCACAAAAATGTTTCCAACCCGTAAAATAGTATTTGGCCATGTTGGGATTCGAGTGGGAACGGTATTAAGAGAGAGAACCTTCGAGATGATATCCATCTGCTAGCATCTCCTGAGTATTGGGATACCCACTACACCACCAAAACTTGCAAGAATAGAATTCACATAAAAAATCGCATCTCCTGGGTCTGCGTTGGGCTTCCTGATCATCCCAGCCCGAAAATTTAGCATGAACTCAAGATTTGCAGTTGTAACAATGGTACCATAATTCTGTCTTCCCATAAATTATACAGACTTGTCGGAGAACATTCAAGACATCATCATCCACGTCATCGCGTGTCAACAGACTCTTTGTCTCTCCCAGAGCTCTTGCATTTCTCATCGGTTGATGAGAATCGGATGATGGTTATAGATAACTCAAAATTAATTATAACTAGGATATTAATCTCTAATTCTAATTGTCATTATATTTGTAAATATTCGTAGTAGTTTTGTAATTGCATATCTAATTGTAATAATGTTTGCCACCGAGCATTAGCTCAAAGCGAACTTTAATAAATCTATCTATCTATCTATCTATTAAAAAATTCCCGGTGCGAATAATTTCTGAGAGAGACATTTCCGGTTTGTTGGCAATTCATTAGTTCTATGTAATGCAAATTCTTATTTTTCCATTTCTTTCAATTTCTATTTTACATAAATCATGCTGTAACTCCTGAACAAAAGCTCCTCATAACTCTTCGGTATTATACTACTGGAAGTTTTGTGTCCGTTGTTGCTGACTTCGGAGGAGTCCATAAATCCACAGTCAGCCGAATAATTGCTAATGTTACAACAGCATTGGCTAAATTAAGGAAACAATACATATATTTTCCAGAGGAAGAAGAGTTAACGATTGTGAAACAAAAACTTTATATCGCAAAATTTTGGAAGTGCATTGGTTGCATAGATTGTACTCTCGTTCGAATCAAGTCTCCAGAGGGAGATGATGCTGAAATATACAGAAACAGAAAACACTTTTTCTCTCTGAATGTGCAAACAATTTGTGATTTTGACTTCAAAATACTCAACCTTTTTTCAAGGTGGCCTGGAAGTACTCATGATTCTACAATTTTTGCCAATTCGAAAATCAGAAGAAGATTTGAAAGCAGAGAGTTCAAGGATTTGGTGTTAATAGGTGACAAGGGATAAGCTTTACGATCTTATTTATTAACACCTTTCTCACATCCAACCACAAGACCACAACAATTATATAACGAATCGCTCATCACGACTGGCAATTGCGTGGAACGAAGCTATGGAGTGTGGAATAGGCGATTTTCTGTCTTAGCTACGGGCATCAATTTAAAATTTTGTATTGTTGAAAGTGTAATAGTAGCTACTGCTATTCTTCACAATATAGCATGCCAAATGAAGGAGCGCGTCCCTGATGTTACTGATGATGTAAATGAAAAAAAAACCATTATTGAATTTGTGGTTTTGAATCAGTAGAAAAATATACATTTGTCATGAAAAAAATACAATTTAATTTTTACATTTAATTTTTTTATTGTTTTGTAAAGGCTTTTGGTTCTCCAAAAGAAGAATTTCCATTCGTAACAAAATGTTCCTTCTCCCACATTCTCACTTTTGCGGCACTTTCTCTTCTCATTATTTCTACTTCGTTCTTTGCCTTCTCCTTCATTATTTTTATTTTAGTCTCGTGTTCTTCAGCAGCATTTTTTTGGTCACCTGCAAGCTGTGCTTTGGTCCCGGCCCATTCGCACACACTGTCCTGAGTTTTCATTCTTTTGTTTGGTCCCAGGGCCATTTGCGTTTTCGTAAATCTGCGGGGTTATAATGCCCTCAGTCACCACACTTACTGGTGGAAGCAACAGGCTCCCAAACACTGTTTTTACTATGCGTAGAGGGAACAAGTTCCCGAACACTCGATTCTAACCCACTCCATTCATACACATTTGCCGAGCCTAGTTCAATGTTCGAGTCTAACTCAATAATAATGTCTTCCATTATTAAATTTTCCTGCACACCCCTGCTGTTCTCAAATATGCTGTCTTCGGAAGCACCTGTATCTGCAACAGGTCCACTCGTAGCACTAGCATTTGCAGGTACGTCCACATCATCTTCTGCATCGTCATCGAACTGGAATTGTTTCCAGTTATCCTGGTTCCCAGAATTTCCATAATCGCGCAGTCTACAGAAGTTGACTGCAGAGCCATTGGGGGCCCACCTCCAGTGCCTTTTGAATGCAGCTTGGCCTTTGCAAACTAATTTTTTGTTCGCTTTTTGATTTTATCGTACTTGCCCCGAATGACAGTATCTGTCTTCGCAATCTCACCCATTGCGGCATTAAACTCTTGGCGAGTTTCTTCCACGTTTCATTCTTCTGTCTGTTGAAATAAAGAGTAGCATATATAAACACGAAAATTAAGTTAGCGCCCAGCATTATACGAACTCACGCATATATGGGCTGATTTTCTTTCAGAACTTCCAATTACAAACATTATTGAACATTATTATTAGCAGATATGTACCTGTTGCTAGTGGTGTCGGATTTCTTGCATTCTAATACTGCCGAATGCTTTTTCACTAGCTGCAGAAGAAGAGATATTTCCTTCAGGGAACATCTCTTCACAGCACAGAGATCACACATCGGCAAAGAGACTCCAGTTCGAATTCATCGTTCTTCAGTTGTTTGCGCTATTCCGCTAGTTCAGGGTAGATAACTTTCTTTCCCGAAAGTCTAGCGTTCATTTACCTGAACTGTCGATTAAGTCTGATGAACAATTCAAGTGTGGTTAAACTGAGTTCACATTCTGAACGGAGGTTCGCCGATAATTCGTAGGATAAGATGAAGTTTCGAATTCCTCGTCATCTTACACGCAATGCTGTTCATCATACCCCATTTCGCCATTTTGGTTTGAAACTTGTCTAGCAGTACTACTCGCGCACCTTTTCTTGAACGATGACCTTGCTTCCCCCTCCCTGAAGCCATAAAAAGCTGAAGGCAAAAGATCGCAGCGAGCACTGATGACAATATTCCCAGCATTAAAACTTCGTTGGCGCGAAACATAAGCTAGTAGCTTTCATAGTAAAGAACGTCTGTTCAGGTTTATTATCAGTATCTGAAGAAATGGCTGAGGTAGGTTCAGGTCCTTCAAGGGAGGCACCTAAAACTCCCGAAAAAGTTAGGAGGACGTATCGTAGCGGCGAACGCAAAATTATAGAAAAAGTTGTAAAATCTTGTGAAGAGGAAAAGGAGAACAAGGTTTTGTTGCATCCTATTGGTCATGCTGTAGATCGGGCTTCTGCGTATACTGGTGCTAGTATTTCCACTATACGTAGAATAAAGATGCAAAGAGCCAAAGACCCCTCACAATCCCCAGAAACGCCCGGTAAAAAAGGTAATATTCAAGTAAACCCATTTATCATACTCTCTTTAATTATATTTTTTACATACTTTTCCACCAACTTTACATTTTCAACGAAAGGCTGATTTATAGTATTTTAAGACTTAAATGTTTACCTTGTTAGTAACTCTTTACATTGTCACAATTTATAATAATCAATTAATGCAATGAAACAAGATTTGATAAAATAAGATTCAGTGGGCAAGTGGGGAACTCCATGTGTAGACACCTCCTCGTGGTGAGTTCTGGGTAATTTCGACAAGAATGCTTGTCAAAGTTAGCAAAGATCTACACAAGCCGACCTCTTAAATATATTTTAATTCATTTAGTGTCCCTGCCGTTGCCTACCGAGAGCGATGACCTGGTTGCAAACGTAGCAGGTTTGACTTTCATCTTCCACAGGTTGGCATTAATGAAAATAATTTAGTGGCTGTCTTTGTAACTAACACCCCCACTCCGCCCGCATTTCGTCAATCTATCGTTCAAGAAAAGTTGCGCGAGTGGTACTATCCGTCTTCATTGCAAACAACCTGCATATATCACTATTATGGAAGTTTTAAGGTGTATTTTACGAATATTCCAAGGGGAGCTAAAATAACTTACCGTAGAAGAGTAATTTCTTACTCTGTGAAGACCAAAAATGACCAGCTTTACCTTCCAGATCACGTTTGCCCCTCTCAGGAGGTATACTGAACTGACTTCTTCCAAGTGAGGTATATTGCTAGTCGCCAGAGAACTCTCAAGGCAGAGACAGGTCATTATACCTATTAGAACGTTCGAGAAATCGACTTACACGCCTCGCTATCTTACCCTCCCTTCCTCTATGTGCGTTACCCGCTTCTTCCCAAGCACATTTAAAAGTAAAATACAGATTAAAATTAAAGTAACAACTTTTTAAAACGTCTGTCTATGTTTTCCTTTCCATCAGAGAACCACATTAGCGTCTCAACCATTTCATCAAATGTTTCATTAAGATCTCTCTTCCTTGCGGTAGAGGACGGGGAGAGCGTTAAGTCTCCTGATACACCTTTCAGACAATAATAGACGCTAACGTTCTTCTCCGTCAACCTCATCCATCACGTGTCCAAAAAGAGCCCAAAGAGAAGTCTCCAAACGAGTACCACGATTGACACAGAAATGTGCAATAGTAAAGCATAGCGTGTCTTCTTCCCAGCACCCACAATAGCAGGGGGACACCACATCAATCCACTTGTCCTGGAGTCCTAGTCCGAAACATATGGTCAAAAGTGTTCGTATACAGACCGAAGTCACTGTATTGGTACAAGACAAATGCTACCCAAAGTACGTAACAACTTACTCCCAGGAGTTAGACTATTGCAATACGACAGACACCTCTTAATCTGTAAGACACACACTCCCTCTGATGGGTCGCAGTGCACGGCAAACACATGGCGAATTTCATGAGAATGGAAGGTACTAAATGATTTATTTCGTGTTTCCAGGTGAGTCACCTGCTGTCATTAGTCTCGTAAATGTAGTGCATTATATATTCCGGGAGGTGGGCGTTATTACTTCCCCGCTGATGGAATTTGGCGCAGACCTAAACGTCGGCTTGCGAAGTTTCTCCTCCAGATATCTCCACCAGTGGGCACTCGTCCTTCCGGAACAAGGTCTAAGCTCTTGGCTGACGTCTTCCGACCACGATATTCTGCAATGCATGTAAATGTGTGTGTGTGTAATGGAAAGGTGGTGTCAAGGATGAGGAAGGAAAGACCGTGAACCGTTTCCTTTCACCGGTTATTCAATAAGAAACCCACGGAAAACTACCGATCAGTAGAACTGTCCGCTACAATTATCCTTCAAACAGAGGCCGACCTTGCTGTCTGTCGAAAATTCGCCACCGTCGCGAGACTCAAACCTAAGGACCTCCCTGCAATGGCAACAGTGGTTACCTTCAGCTGTCTCAGGCTGTGGAGGGCACTGAAACAAATGTTACGAGAAAGCAAAAAGACCTAAAGGCTAGGAAGATGACACAATAAAAGGGGAGAAATGCAAGAGAGCCTTTCCCGCGTCCCTCCATCAGAACGAGATGAATTGACGAAATGAATTGAGATGTGGTGAAATGACGCAGGTGAATTCAGGTACTGTACAGGGATAATAAGTAAATTCATTAGTACAAAGGTAAAATCGCCTCAAATTAGATGCACAAAGAGGACACATACGTACAGTGGGATTAATTCTACCGCTTTACAAATTACATTTTTTTAATTTTTTTCTAATTGAAATTATGTCCAGTTTGTTTTACGGTTAATGTTATGATGTTTCTACGAAACTTTTTCTTGTTTAAGTAAATGCTGTGACACTGTAAAAATGTAACTTTGAATGCCATAGTTTTCGTCGTGCTGAATTTCCTTTTAAACCAAACCACACATAGTTACATCTTCAATGTAACTTTTAATTTTTTTCTGAAAAATGAAATTTGATGTATATGCCCAATTAATTAATACTCATTACAGAATAAAATTAAGAGGTATGCTTTTAACAGATGCGCAAAGTTTATTAAGTCAACAATTAAGGTAAATATTTTATTAAAGAAATAAAAAATAATAAATTAAATTATAAGTACTAAATCTTAAAACGAAATCCATCAAAAAACTAAACTTGATTCATTGTCATTTCACTGGATCTTCTCTCTTTTCTCCAACGTTTGGAAATTGCAGTGTACGTCTCCCTTTTGTCCAAGGGACCTTCATGAGAAATCCGAAGAGGAGGAAGACAAGACGCATCATCGGCCCGGATCGTTTGTCTGCGAAAAGGGAGTTCAAAGTGGTTAAAAACGTACATCGTTTCTGAAAGCACTGATCTATAATCAGTGCCCCGCACCTGATGTACGCAATCATACTCTATGAAGTCTGATCAAATGTTGATGTCCTTTTATCTTTTTACGAAATTTATTACCGAATAGTGCTTTAGCAATCTCGACTAAATAAACATCTAGCCTTCATACTTTCAAAACATGCTTATATGACTCGTTTAGAATGTAGTATGTGTCTTTTAGAGATATAAAATTCATAAATTGGTAAACGGAAAAAAACATACGTTGAGCAGAAATGTGCGTTCTAGGATTGCGACAAGAGGGCTCAAGGTGTCAATGATTTTAAGCTATACTTCAAAGGGTCCATTCACATTGGAGGATACGTATCAGTTTTACTGATGGAGCTTTGCAAGACTCGAGTTTAACCGTATCCCAAAGGCCTCACAGACGCCCATTTTTATCCATCGGATTCACCGCCTCTTGTACTTAACGGAACAACTTGCGCCTAATCAGTTTAAACAGAACCGAATCTGGTTCAGGATATGGTCAATCACGAACTCGTATTTTGAAGAAAATTAGAAAATTAAATCGGTTTTCGTTCGTGACAGTTTTAATAGTATTGATTGTAGTCACACACGCAATTTTTCTTGGACGAGTAAAATCCTAGTTTAATTAAAATTGTCACTACCGAATGTGTATGGATCTTTTCACGGCACGCGGTGACGTCAGGACCAGATTAAAATCTAAAGAAGCCGTACGCATGGCCAAACAATGGACCCTCTAATAATTTTGAAATATTGAACATGAGTAATCAACATGGGAATGAAAATAAATCGAATCATTATAACTTATAAAATGATTATTAAAAAAATATAAATACAATAATCACATGCATAACATGTAATTTAAAATAATGTTCGCCTATATTTTTATGTGGGAAATTTTTTAAAAAATGTATCTTCTATTATTTGAAATGTGAATCAGTTTTATATTTTTCTATTTCGTTAAAAAACTAAAATTTATTTGTACATACTCACGAATATAAACTTTTAGTTCAACATTGTATTGGGGACCCCTATCCAGTTGAAGCTTTAGGAACCGTTCATAAATTACGAAACGCAAATTTGGAGTAATTTGAATATCCCCTCTCCCCATTGTAACACAAGTAACACGCCCTTAATGCCCTCTAAATAATTACGTATCGCTTGCGACAAGACCGCCCCCTCCACTTACAACGAGAATAGGTAAATTATAAAGCAGTAACACTATGTTGTATTAATTTTATTTGTGTTTTATATTAAAATGTATGATAATTAAAGTACGAATTAGTTGGCGATATACACTGCACTTCAGAATAATACCGAGGGAAATTTTTAAATGAAGGACACACATGTGAGAACATTTCTGACAACAGAACCACGCGCACGCCGTCGTGGATTACGCATGAGCAGTCTACTGTGCCAATTTAATTGGATTCTAGAATATAGCATAGGCCAGTTTTGCATATTTTCGTCGAAATCCAACAGATTCAATCAATATACTGCTGATGAAAAAATATTTCTATTTATTGCAACAATTTATTCATTAAAACGTTCTAATTTATTTACATATTCAAATGTAAGTTTTTTAATATTTTCAAGTTTTAGGACGATTAGAAGAATCAATAAAAGGAAATATTTCAAGAAATGGTTATCTATTTAAAAAAAGAAATATTACCATTAAGTAACACTAATCTTTTACCCTCCTTATCCCTATTTAAAGCCGTGCGTTGCCTCAAACCCCCTCCCCCTCTTTGGCGTTACGTAATTTATGAACGACCACTAGTTCCATCCTTGGACAGCGCACAGTGTGCAAACACTCACCGCGGCTGTTGTTAACAGGGAGTCCATGACTTGCTCCGTTGCCGCGACGGAGTCGGTGACAGTAGCGGTGTCTACCGCCGGCCTCGTCACCCCCTCGACCGGCGTATTGGCCGGCGCCTCCATCAGCGGTTCGCCCTTCCCTTTCTTGCCCTTCTTGCCCTTTTTGCCCTTCTTCGCCTTCGGCTCCGGGGGCGGAGGCAGCTTGGTGTCTGGGAAGTACTCCATGTACGCCTTCGTCATTTTATCAAGGTCCACTTGTCGCTTTTTGTCGAAAAATTTACGGGCAAGGGCTATGCACAAAGTATCTGTCATTTTTAGTTTCTCTGCTTGGACTAGTTCGATGAAAGTGTCCATTGGAACCGGAGTCTTGGGTGCCCTCAATAAAAAGTGTCTGCAAAATAGAGATTGCGTATTTCGCAGATAATGTAGGGAGCTTTAGCGCTAATAATAAGGAAAAGGCGTTATGCATCAACAGCCGCATGGCAGGCCTTGAAGTCATAACGTCTTACCTTAGGCCTAAGACACGATCTACACATTCATAAATAGTGTACACCTGCAAGAGTCTGTGCGGTCATCGTACAAAAGGCAAGATGGCCGTGCGAAAACAGGAAATGATGCGTTTTTCCGATTCTGATAAACTGATTCTTGAATGTGAGGCAGTTACAATTAATTTCTACTATCATCCATAACTCTGGCAAGAATTAATGGAAAATGTTAGAAAGTTGACAGGTAAAAAATTCAAGAAAAAGAAGTTGAAATCATATCTTCATGTTAGGTTATTCCTCTGTTTTCCCTACATTCTCAAGTAAAGCCGATTCAAAATATCAGACTGCATACTCATCGCGCTGAGCCTGAAAATCTAAAACGTCTTGGATAATGGAGATTTGTTTACTTTTGACTCGTTCCGTGGTTCAAATGTCTCACCAATCATTTTCACTCGTTGGTATTTTATGCAATTTTTTTGTTCAACGCTTGAAATACTTTTTTTATAATGCATAACGTAATGTCCCAATTTCTAAAGGTTGTGCCTAACGTCCTTATAACGTCGTTAGTCACGTAAACAATAGAGTTTACGGATGTCGCCTTCTGCACGGCACTAAAACACCCTCATATAAATACAGACGAGGTAGTACGCATTACAGCAGTCGTGTTTTACACACATTACATAGGTAATTAAAAATGTACGTGATGATAAGATATTTAAACTGCGGTGTATGTGTCATGACTGAAGACAGAAATATGCCAAATATTAAGAGGGTCCGGTTAAATCGCACGTTAGCCATATGGTATGAATACGTATTTACGTATCATACGTATCATTTCAGTACGAAAGTCAATGAACAGTTCATTTTGGAATTTCTCCAACTAAAGGTGTACCGCAGGGCACCACCCGTTGGCTTAAATAATGTGATTGTCCCAGTATGGGGAGAGTTGTATGTCTGCAGGAAATATTTCGGCGTACAAATGCGTGGGAAGTTATTTTGTGTTAATCGCAAACGCCGTTCACTGAAGTCTCGACACAAC
The DNA here is from genome assembly GCA_964035755.1 of Teleogryllus oceanicus. Taxonomy (NCBI): domain Eukaryota; kingdom Metazoa; phylum Arthropoda; class Insecta; order Orthoptera; family Gryllidae; genus Teleogryllus; species Teleogryllus oceanicus. Next base: position 90,691,642 of record CAXIVR010000006.1, on the reverse strand, counting down.
TAGAAAATTCGTAGCGAAGTGTCAACTGAAATATTGAGATGTTAGATATTATGGTATCATGTACATTGAAATTAACGTCTCTCAATAGCCTTAAAAACTTTCCGCTAGCAGTTTTATCCCTATGTATCACATATCTACTATTCCTCGGTACCGTAACGTACTTCATCTGTTCTGATCGCCTCGTGTTGACTAATGCTAAATTCAACAACGCATTCTGTTCTAGCCATGGACTTGATCCACCCATTTTCAAATAATGACAACAATTAACCAGCTAATTCAGCAATTCGCAAGATTCGCATACATCTTATACACAAATGAGCAATACATAGCTGATAAATCTCATCAAATCAAAAAATGGAAATTCTGCGAAACTTGTTGATGATACTTGCGAGAAATACGTGGATTTCGTTGACGCCTTCTTGTTTTCAGTTTGCATTCTGCATCAACGCAACTGACATTTTGAGTGTAACTGCCCAGCTGCAGTGCACGAACACTTCTCATAATCACTTTACTTCAATGCACATAAAGTGAACTGTTTCGCAATAATGAAATAAGTTTGTAGATGTTTATTATTTTCTTTAATTTTCAAATAACACTGGTTTGAGGTGTCTTTAAGTAATTTCTATAAACTGTACATTTCAGTTACAGTGTAAAACAACTTGACGCGATACAAAGGTTTTTGAATATTTGAATCAAGGTTATATTAAATAATAATAATAATAATAATAATAATGTATTTTATTACTGGCGGGGATCAGGTCGTAAGGCCTGCTCCTCCGCCTAATCACTTAAATAGTTTCACATTTACATAATTGAAGCACTCCGGCGCAAATAATAATTGACCAGGAACATCAAACCGCGCCCGCGCGAGCTACTTGCCCGCCTGGGGAGCCCGGCGCTCCTTCAGGCCCGGGCAACTTCCCCTGACATCGGCCTCCATTCTCCTCCACATCCAGAAAGGGGTGTACAAGCGCAAGCTGAAGCGGCGCGATGCATCGAAGAGTGACTTCGTACGAAAATATGTTTGCCAGATTATTTTCTATCAAATAACCGAGAATTTTATTATGTTTATTTTCTTCGCTACTTATTACTATTTGATGTTTATTTTCTTACTAAATTTTCCCTTATATACACATCTTTTCTAAGCGACAAGCATATGTTTTAATGGCGAATTATTTCCTTGTTTTCGTTTTGTGTTGTGTTATTAAATCATTCAGTTATTTATTGTATTTAGCAATAATGTGAAATAAATTAACAAATCTCTATAATTAACAGTTCTCGCTTACGGACGGACAGCGCTGTAATATTTGAAAATCTTGTAAACTCAACATAGAAATTTAATGCTTTTATATCACCCTTAAGTAAACAGGATTACAAAATTGATTCTTTTGATTCATTTTTTTTTAATTTACTCTCAATTGAGAATTTGAAATCGGACTGGTGTATTATTTCGTTTTAATGGATTACATTTTTGTCTTAAAGAGAAAATGGGAATTAATATAGCTACATTTGTGACAATAACTGTCAATAAACTTCTTCCAAAGACTGCCATGGGCCAGGTATCCAGTGACGTACCGCCACTCAGGAGGAAATTTATACAACCCTTACTTTTAAATCTCGCGCCAATTTCTCTGGACGCAGTGCCCGCGAGCTCTAGGAAGCTTGTTACCTTGCCCGCGAACTTGACACGCTTGAGCTAGATGGAATGGGATGAGCGTAACGTATGGGCTCATCTTCATTGTCATTTATTTTTCTCTCGAAACCGTATGTGACATAGAGAGAACCATAGATCTCGTTCAAATGTAAGTCAATTATCTTGATTTCGCGAAATGTCAGAAATTATGTTCATTTACTCATTACGCCTTTATTATGAACAAGATGTATGAATATCTTTATATCACATGGAATTCTGAGTTGAGAACAAATGACAATGAAAATATACTCGTACTTTATGTGCAGCGCATTCCCTGCTGTTAATGCGATAAAAGTGTGCAGTTAATAGAGATTTAGACAACCATTCAATTTCAAGTCGGAGAAAAATTAATTTCGCATGTATTTTGCTGACATTCACGATTCCTTGTCTTTCCCTGAGTATTGGCCACCGCCACCCCGCGTGTTGCGAGCAAAGAAAATGCACGAAATCGCACCCGAAGTCCTTGCGTTGCTTCTTCTTCTTGGGGCTCATGCCTTCGAAGTAGGCGCGCTTCAGCAGCAGCAGGACGCGGTCGGGCTCCTGGATCTCGTAGTTGGACACCACGCCCGCTATCACGCTCGAAAAAGGCCGCACCTCCTGGATCTTTGCCTCGCTCTGCGCACACCCGCACCCACCGCTTGAATAGCGCACCGTGTCTCGCCCATGGGCGTGTACAGTAGGGGCGAGGGGTGGGAGGGCAACATGGCCCGGTCCCCGAGTTCATTGGGGCCCCCAAGAAGGGATTTCATTAAAAATATATAAAAAAATATTGACTTACAGCGGTTCGCTTGAATTATAAGTTATCTCTTGCAAGGAGAAATGAATTATGTTTATGTGCCCCCACAAATGTCAATAAAATTCACGTAATGCAAAATAAATTTTTAATATTGATCACAAATGCCCCCTGGTTCATAAGTAATAAACAACTTCATTCAGAATTAAACATCAATACAATAATAAACCAAATAGCACAAATATCACACAACTTCTACCAAAACCTAACAGACATACCAGCAGTATCCCATTACAAACTACCGAAAAATCCAACCCATACTCGAATAAAAAATAAGATTCCCTTTTGAAGCATTCCTCAAAATTTTAGCCAACCACGATTCTTAACACCGAGTTTCTCCCCTAGAGTATCCTCTCCAATGTATAGACTAAGTTAGCTTAGCTATTTTAACTAGAATAAGTCTGAAAAATACATCTGTAAAGTAATTGTACTGAACGATGTAAATCTTTGAAAATGAATAAATGTGTGTTTTAAAAAAATTATGTTTATGTATTGGGGGAGGGGGAACTTGCGTTTGAAATAGAGAGCTACAGCCTCAGGTCTTTGGTTTCCTCTGGACACTTCTCTCAATACGAACATGCAGGAAGTTTCAAAATTTCCATCGAAAGCAATGAGCTCATATAGAGAGGAAAAAAATCAGTGGTACCGTACCTATACATCTTTTGTATTCCTTATTGGCAAACATAGTCGACTAATTTTTCAGCCATCTCGTGAAAGATTTTCTTCGGTAAAAGGGCCGAAAGATATCAGAATTTTCAATTTTTGCATCCCTCATCCCCCCGGCAAGTTGACGAGATTGTAATAAGAGTTACCACAGTAAAATGCAATCTCAGTTAAATTCTCACGATCTATATCAAACTTTCTCCAAATCTACTAATATTTTGAAAAAAATGAAGTGAAATAATTTAAAAACAATGATTACAAATATTAAGGAAGTAATTTCTATATTCAATCTTCAATATTAAAGTGTAAAAGAGGATCTAAAAACTCGACCAAGGTGTAAAAGAGGATCTAAAAACTCGACCTTTCGATGCTGAACTGCAATTTTGAAACACAAGAAGTATAAATAAAAATAGCTCACACTTATGAAGCGAACGTTTCTCTATTTTAGCCAAAAAAATTGAAATCCACTTTTTCGTTTTCAGAGGCCTAGAAAATGAGTTTCTGTCGAAAATCAGCACTTTTTCTTGCAGCATTACATAACTTTCTCTTTACTCCGTATACGAGAAAGCTAAAAGGTTATTTCTGCACGGGTCCGGAAATGCTTGGTTGCAGAGTGGTCTAAACAAATCATTTCCAACTTAAATATACGATTTTATCATCTTATTTATACATAACTTTCATTACATATACGTGTAATGGACTTCAATACGATGATTTACAATTATTCTGTAAGGGACAAATCGATTCGGAGTTCTGGCTAGCAATTCTTATAAAATTTAAACAATAATCTTGACATTTTCCACCTTGTGAATGACTATGTGGTTAACCAGCATATCATCTGTTACACGCGAAAACCACTGGATGTGATTATTGAAGATGAAGAAGAAGAAGAAGAAGAAGAAGAACAACAACAACAACAACAATAACAACAACAACAACAACAACAACAACAACAATAACAACAACAACAACAACAACAACAGCAACAGCAAAAACAAAGAGTTGTCCATCAATAACAAAACGAAAAGATGATAATATTTCAATCCAGTTTCAAGGCTTAAAAATATTCTTAGATATAAATTCCCAGTGCAAGTTTTCGGCACACACACTTACACCCAAACACAATTCTAAATTTAGAAAAGATTATTCTCGTCATTTATATCAAAGAATACATCTTTCAAATATATCACAGCTTTTGTTTTCTTATAAATGACTGACTGAATTATATCGAGTACTCGTTTTCTTATAAATGACAATTTCATCTCTAAAAATGTTAGCCGTTAAGAATGTCTACAATTTCTGAAAAGTATTACTCACGACTTTAAACTTCTTATTCACCCATATGCCTTCCATATCCAAGAGTGCCAAAACGTTGCTCGGAGACTTCTGTATGGCTGTGAGAAGGGCTCCAGCTTCAGAGTACGATATAGGATTGTTGCCCAGTTTCAGAACACGCAAGTATACACTTTGTGCAATGGGCTGCTTCAGCTCTGAAATACATTCATCATCTAGCCTGTAAGAATTCACACATTTCTTATATTAGAACATAGGAACGCAGGAATTTCATACAAAAATATATCAAAACACCATTTCGTGATTCTTGATAATCATCAATTTAAACAGTTTTGAGTGACAAATATTATCTTATAAGCTGCATAGTTTATTGCTTGCTCCTACTGTGAAACAATCTAGCCCCAAACCACGATTAAGAATAGTGAATTTAGATTTTCTAAAATTATTTTAATGAATGCTATTTAAAAATATATTTAAAAAATAAAAAACAAATTTAAATTTGAATTTCCCTAAAACGAACGTAATGAATGCAGTGGAGCCATTTTTAAAAAATAGGACTCTGATGGACCAGGGTTTCGACGTGAAAATACGCAAACGAAAACGAAATACGAAAATACGAAAACTGCAAACGTAGAACGAACCAGGAGAATGTTAAAGTTCTTACTTCTCGAAAGACGTCTCGATATTGAAAGACGTGTTTCAGATAATCATGATTTCTAGCGTCGTCGTTGACGCAAACGCGTCTTTTGAACCCTTGTTGGTCGTTTAGCGCTTTCCAAGGAGTAATCCTCCATTACTATTTTGTCAAGTCTCGTCACGTCGCTATCAGTCAGTCAGTGGCTTTATCCCTTGAGTTAGGGGTCGTAGATAGTGGATAAGTAAAACTATTAGTAAAATAATAACAATAATAATAAAGTAATAGTAGATTAGTAAAAAGTAGTAGTAAATTTAAGAAACGAGGCAAGAGACTGACACTGGAATTCCAGTTTCAAAACACAGATTTTTTATCTGTGTACCCAATTATTTCGAGATTCACAAATACTCCTTTTTTCTTTTCCCTTCTGTTATAAAAAACACTAATGCAGGTATTCCCAAAGCGGTCGGTGTCGACCTCCTGGGGACTGGATTAAATTTTAAAGGAGAGTCAATGCAGATTAGGAGCTCGACTAAGGGCCAATAGGTGAATATGAATTGGCAACTATGGTATAATCAATATCAATATCAATTGAGTATAAAAAATAATAATGAAATTAATAATTAATTTTCTAATAAAAAGCTGTAAAACATCTAATAATTAAATAAAAATTCGCTTCTCTTTCATAGCCATTTTTCATCCTATCGATGTTTACAAAACTCAAGAAGTAATAACTATGAATCCAGATTTATATAATCCAGATAATCTAACGCTCAAGAAAATATTGTCCTTAATACTCTCTGCAGAAATGGAATTGCCAGTTCTCAAACAACTCTCTAAATGGTTTGCATTTTGAAATCATTTCTTAACAATAAATATTAGATACTCACTAAGCGGAAGTTTCTCCGATTTTTGAAAAAGAGATACTTACGTCAATATAAGAATGCTAAATTATCTGTAAGTCGTTTATATGCATTTCTTTTATGTTATGATTATGTGGTACGATGTATATTGTAGAGAAAAATGCTAGTGTCCATTAAGTAAACAATTATTTTAAAAGAGGTTCAGGCAAGAAAAAAGTTGGGAATCTCTGCACTAGGGTTGTATTCTGTACTATGACTACAACTACAGCTCGTACGCATGCCACACGCAGATTATTACTAACCGATTAAAACTTAAATCCAGGTTTTGCAGAGTCGTACTCTGGGTTAACAGCTCTATAAGGTTTTCCAAGACATCAATACCCAGAGCATTACCAGCCAGATTGAGAGTCTCTATACCCTGGTTTTGTATCAGTCCATCTACAAGATTCTTGAAGCCTGCCACATTATTTAATTTTTTTTTAAATATACAATTCTGAAAATTCATGAAAACACAATTACATCGTTGAAAAGAGCTATTAATTAAAATATATCCTCAAATGCAAAAACTTGTAGTACTTCCAATAATTGTCAAATAAAGCTGGAAAATATATTAGAAGGTATCCTTATTTTTAACGACAATCAAGTAAGTCTACGTTTTCAATTGAAAACGGGAAGGTATCTTTAACTCTAAAGACAATCAAGTTCTCGTTTTCAATTTGAAAACATTTATTTATTTGAATGAGTCAATAGATCACACGTTTCCCAATATGGTTGATTACCTCCTCATGTTAAGTTGAAAATTCACTCATGTCAAGTTGATTCGTTTGAATGTATGTAAAGACCTGCTTCGGTCTTTAGACATACAATCTTAGACAAAAAAAAAAAGCATTTACATCCATAAGGACGTGTGCAAATGTGAGATGGAGGAAGAAGGTATCAAAGATGTGAAACGATTACACTTTCAGCTCACGGAGCACAATATTTCTTGCGCAATGCATTAAGAACGCAATTCTCAAGAGGGAGTGCGAACTCCTGTTTCGCACTGAGTCAGGCGTCGCGACAGTGACACATACGATGCCAGATGGTTTCCTATGATATTCCGTTCCATGCGTCTTCAATTGAAACACAGTTCCCGAATATTGTGAGGGCGAGGAGTGTTCTGTAGGGAACGTCCCATTGCATCCCACACGTGCTCGATAGGGGAGAGATATGAGAATGCTGCGGGCCATGGAATAATGCAAGTGGCTAGGAGGCACTCCCTAGCGATAGCGGCTGTGCGCGGTCGGGAGTTGTCCTGCAGCAATATTACCCCCAGGGAGTGAGTTCAAGAACGACGAGCAACTGGCTGCAAGATCTTCTCCACATAGCAAAGACCAGAAGTGACTTGGTGTTATACGCAAATGCACCCCACACCATGACCCAAGGTCTTCGAGCCGTTTGGCGTTCGGTAATATACCGCGGGATTTCATGTTCTCCAGGGTGCCTCTACACACGGATTCTCTGGTCATCGTCACCCAGATAGAAGCGAGATTCATCGCTGAACACCACGCGCTGCCAGTCTGCATCCGTCCACGCCTCCCGGATGCGACACCATGCCATGGCAGTACGCTCTGAGGAAGGCCACAATATGTTGGCCGAAACGTCAGCTATGAGCAAATCGACGCGGCTTGTCCTGGACAGCCAAGAGACATACTCCGGCCGCGGAAGCCTACGTAATCAACCTTTACTCCGGTCGGTGAAACGTTAAGGGGAGTCGTCCGCACGGCCGCCATGAGCGTAATCCCACGTCATGGAGACGTCTGGCAATGGTGCGGCGGGATACGGGATGTATCATTACGGGTTGTACTTCCCGCTGAAGATCAGCAAGCGAAGTCGGCTCATTCACAGCCTGTTGGACAATCTTCCTGTCCACCCTTGGTGTGGCCTGCCGGAGCCTTCTAGACCCTTCCCGCTGATGGAGTGTTTGTTGCCACTGCTGCCAACATCGTGCAATCTGTACGATCCAAATGCTCCGTAATGCGTCAAAATCAACCAGCTTGATGGAGTCCCACGATGCGGATCAAGCTACTGATATTGCTCCTGCATCCGTCTCCCCGGCATATTCAACATCTCACGATGCTACTACAGCAGATACGCTGGTGACAGCGACTGTCCGGCGAAAAAAAACGCCCCTGGGCTCCCTCTGGGCGGATGGGTTGACACGCGCGTGCCCTACGAGCGCACTGTGTGCGATCAAGGGTGTAAACAAAATCAGTGAGTTACCTTCCTATGTGGAATCGACCTGCCAAGTTTGAAACAATTCGGTCACTTCTTTCTGAGTGCAACTCTTTTTAGTCTAAGAGTGTATTTTGATAATGTCCATTTACGGTACACTTCTATCGTACATTAATTGTTTCTCTAAAGTTGTCATTAGCACGTCAGGAGGCAATGAACCATATTGCGAAACGTTATGTTCTCTTAACACTTTCAAAAGAATGAATCAATGAATTAGTAAGTCAATAAATACGTTTCCATATTGAAAATGTGAACTTGACTGTCATTAAAAATAAGAATTCCTTCCCATCACATTCTAAAAGACACCCTCTCACACAACAGCAGCTGCCGACACTTGCACGAAGGTATGGGCTCGAGTGTATTTTTGTTTTTGATTATTAAACCTGTATAATATCTTTCTGGGACAAAATTCAACAATCTTGCTTTAATTTTTTCCATGTTAACTGTCTTAGGTCCGCATCAATTGTGTTTCGGTGCACAACGACCACTTTTAAACATGGATAAGAGTGGCTTAATGCATTTTCACTACTCAAGGGAAGGTTGCAATAGGGGATTGTTGTCAGACCCAAAAACTTGATACATGTTTCTCTACATATTTTGACGCGCTGAATCCGAATCTGAAGCCAGAATTGCAGAATCGCGCCACCACGCACGCAATTTATTTAAATTGCAAAAATCTTGAAATTTACAATCCCGAACAACCCCCGGAAACAAAAAAAAACACGATTTCACTGTGGTTTTCCGGATTAAAAAATTGAGAGTGGTGGCGCAATGGTGGCTTCAGATTCGGATTCAGCGCGTCAAAATATGTAGAGAAACACGTATAAAGTCTTTGGATCCGATAACTTTTTTGTGTGCCTGTGTTATTCAATAACACCTATTTAAATACCTGCTTCAGAATTTTAAGTGTATATTTCGCCTGTTTATTTTTAAAGCTTTTCATACCTCAAGACCCGCAGCATACTCATTACTCCTCGGACACACCTTGCACGTCGAAGAGCGAGTTCCACGAGAGGTCGAGCGTCTTCAGCGTCCAGTTCTCCGGCAAGGCGGCGCCCAGCGTCGTGGCGGCCCCGCGCCCCAGGTGGTTGCGGCTCAGGTCGAGCGTGTACACGGACGAGTTGTCGCAGAGGCCTTCGGCCATCGCCATGACGCCCGCGTCGCCCAGCGCGTTGTTGCTCAGAAGCAGCTCGCGCAGGCGACTGGTCGCCATCAGCAGTTCGCTCAGCTTCCATGCGCTCTGCGGCCCCAGCCTGCGCCGCTCATTCCGTGATACGCGCAGAAGGAAATAGCAGTGCGCGTCTAACAGCTGGGCAACCCAGTACTTAAGGCGCAAGGAGAGGTTAGCCAAGTGCATTTATCAGTTGTGCAACTAAGACGCATTTAGAGCACGCCGTGGTAAACGTAGAAATGGATAGCATTGAGCAACTAACAGCTATGCAATGATAAAGCACTTGGAGTCCCGCCTAATACAAGTAGAAAGTAGCATTGTGCACCGAATAGCTGTGCAACGAAGCACTTAAAGCCCACCATGATACAAAAAACGAACCTTAAGGCCACCATGATATAAAACGCATTTATAATAAAAGAAGCACTTACAGCCCTCCGTGATACAAGTAGAAGGGGATGGTGAAGCGCATCTAACAGCTGCACAAAGGGGAAGCGCATAGATATAAGGAAAGGATAGCTTTGGGCATCAGCCAACAATACAAATAGCAAGTACTCTCCACCGCAAATTACGTTTGGGTCATGTGAAAATGAAAAGTCTAACAGCATGAAGTTTACCATCTCCCAGACGTTAGCCTTGGGTCAAGAGAATCAGCACTTATCGTATATTTGAAGAAAATTAATTACGAATGAACATATCTTCGCGAAAATATTTTTTATCGAAAATATATCCTTATTCTCCATACAACTTTCAGCGAACGTTTTTGGCAGATATTACTTTTTGAATGCAGCTATAAACCTCGTCATTCGACAGCACATAAATTTGCATTAGTTTTCTAAAATGTAAACACATAAATGTGATGTCCGTCAGTACTTCGTAGAATAAAATCCGATAAATCCCCTTGAAAAACGAAGAATCGTAAAGATCTTGCTTTCAATAAGAAAATCTAGACTTGTATACATCATTCGATAGCGTTATTTGACTTACACGTCTTCAACATAAATTGTCGAGTTTTTTAGTACATCCTACCTGCATCCGGTCAAATTCAGCCCTTCTATGGTGTCATTTATTCGAAAGAGAGTCGCTAGATGGCAGGCTGAGTCATAGACCAACCAGTTGTCTTCAAGGTCCAGATATTTGACGAATTTATTCTGTTCCAGACACTCCGCAATGGGTCGAATTGCTCTCGGATCCAGACCGTAGTACTGCAGAAGTAGAGAAAGAAATATGCATGTGTGTTTCACAAATAATTGTCTTCACCTATTCAGTTGAAACGGGAGGGCGGAGTGAACATTACACGGAAGCTGGCGGTGTCGGTTCGCAGCTGGCGGATGAAGTGCTTCGATGGGATTACGTCCAATTGTTCACACATGTAGCGGTAGTGTAGCTCACCTACGTCGTCTCGGAAATCGCTTTTGGCGCCTGCGGAGAAGCGATCATCCCATTAGCTGGATCCACGTTTTTTATATGCAGAGATAAACATGATATAAAAATATCAATAGTTCATTTAACATGAGTTTACAATAACCAAAATCTAAACACTGGCATTACAAACCAGTTCACAATTTGTACAAGAGAAAACACAAAGTCCGCAGAATAGTCTTCGTACTCAATCTATGTACATCCCTAATTTCAGCACAGCTCATTACTCTCCAATAGACTCGCAATACACGGTATCGTTCAAGTAGGTAGTAGACACTACGATTCAGGTTCGAGCTCTCACACTCATTTACCAACTTCCTGAATTGGATTACCTACTGACTCACTAGGGAAACATTTTATAGTAGAAGTGACGTCACGCCTATGACTTGCATCGAAGCTCACAATTATAGTGGCTACCTTCTCAGAACTGGTAAACGCCAAAGCTCGCGCTGCTCTGCCTCCCGCGCCCCGATTATAAATATCCCAACTCATCTAAAACAACTTTCAAACATCTATACTAGTGATATGTGGCGCAATCAGAAGTCTTCCGTGGGTACGTGGGGATAAGTGTAGTGACCAGCCGACTTGATGTTTTCTTGGATTCTAGGTTGTCCGGTATGAGCCGCGTGTCAATGAAGATGACGTTTCGGCCATCTTGTTGTGGCCTTTTTAAAGCTATACTGATGAGCATGTATAGTTCTGAAGAAAGTCACAAGATGGCTGAAACGTCAGCTCCATCGACTACGCGATTAACATAAAATATATTTGAGCCTCCAACGCATAATTCCCAACTTTGTTTGCCTAAGACTTCTAACTTGTCACTTGACGTCTAGATACGTATGTCGAACTTCATGAAGAGACAACCTTCGACCGATTAATGTAAAACAACCAACATCCTTTCAAACACATAATTTGCAAATCATCATGGGCCAAAATACGCTTTAAATTGAGTAAATACGCCATTCTTATTTGAAATACAAAACATAATATATTCGTTCGCGCCAATCGTTCATCGCTTTCGTTCACCGATCTCGCAACGTGGGAAACTGTTCGTGACGATGAGGGATAAGCTCGTGGAGGTGACTTGGAGGGCGGAGGGGGGGGCACGCACCGGCCGGCTCCTCGAAGGCGATCTCGATGCCCGGGTCGGAGACGGACGAGTGGTCGGAGACATCGGAGCGGACTTTAGGCGGCTTGGGCACCAACCCTAACGCCTCCCGCATCTGCGCAAACGCACCAGCGCGAAACCCCTTCAGCCTCACAGCTAGGGTTGCCAACAATGTTCATGTAAAAGGGAGGACACTCAATAAGGCAAAAACGCATCAACACATTTCTTTTTATAAACATTTAATGTAGTCTAATATCAGTTCAATTTCTTTCTTCTCACCATTTGCCATTCAAGTGATAAGATTCCTCCAGAAAATGCAGATGAAGATGGTCTGTCTCTTTTTTTTTTAGTCGCTGGATAGCTACACTATCATGCATATGCATACATGTGTCATGTGCGTGTGTCAAGTGTTCAGAGAAAGGATATTCATGTTTTCTATTCTAAATTAAACAAAAGAATACAAAGTAGCAGATGTTGGTCATGTGATAAAATAAATGACAACAAATGTTAAAAATTTACTAAAAGAAAGACATTTAAAATACTAAGGATAACGAGAGGACAATTGAAGTCAATGTCCTCCCTGGACTGTCTTTCCAAATGGAGGACGGTTGGCAATCCTACTCACACCTCTATTCTTTCGCTGCACTCACCAATAGCTTTTTCTTTCTCGTAGTCTAAAGAAAGTTATGCGATGCTAAAAAAATCGATATCAGGATTTTCCTCATTTAAAGTATTTTGCCCAACCCTGATTATCGATTTATGCGGTAGATACGTTCACTGATCACGAAAATTTGAAGATAGAGGATTTCAAACAATCGATGAGGTCGTTTATACTAAGGTCTAACATCTCAATATCAAAAGTCATAACTAAATATCAGATTCTTCTGATCGGATTGTTAAATGTGTATACAGTGATATATTTTCCTGAAATCAATACATAAAAATGTCTGACTGATCTTAACCGAACAGAAACATATCTACAAGTGCTATCTATTGAGCCTTGTATTAATTTGAATAAAAACATAATATCGTTATAAATCCTCCACGAATTAAGGGTAGGAAGTGACTTACGTCGACGTCGATGAGGCTGGTGTCAGGGTGGGGGATGACGTAGGTGTAGCCCAGCGCCTGCTTGGACTCGGGGTCGAACGGCGATTCTTCCAATTTCAGCGCTTCGCGCTCCACGAAGTCGGGATCCCAGTCCTCGATAGCGCCCTCCTCCTCTTGCTCACCACCTTCCCCTCCCTCAGCCTCACCTTCCTCCTGAGGCTGCACCACCTCCACCTCCAACTGCGGAACAGACAATCGAAGTGTCCTGAGACTGACTTAGTGCAACTCGGAGGAGATGAGAATAAACCTAAACTGCAGGAGACCGCCTTTGGAAAATTAAAATTACCCTGAGATGAAACTAAGAGCTCGGTGAGTCTTGCCGCTCATGGGCACAATATTCAACACGAATGAACGAAGCGTACTATAGACAATTTACTCTGAGAGGGGTCCAGTTTGACAGATCGGAAACAAATGAACGTGTTGTCGGACGATGGTATTGCAAGAGGTATTGTCGAAGACATTTACATGTGAGCTAACTATACAAAAACGCTTTGACAAAATGAGCTCATGGTCATAACTTGAAGTTTTGTTACCAGCAATGGCCAAGCATTAGCTACCACAGCAGTCCTTTCCTAGAGTAATCGCTAATCTTTCTTTAATCCAGACAATAGTGTCACAGGCTGAGCTGTTCGATCCGAAAGGAAAAAATACTGTTATTCAACACTGCATAGCGTAATTTCATACCGGGTTAAAAAAATTGTACTGAACACTTCGGTTCACATAGGACTGGCAAAAGCCAGAACCCCTGCTCGTTAGCAATGAAATAATGTGCAGCAGGCAAACTTCTCGCTCTGTACGAAAGCCGCCACAAATGTTTTGTGCAAGTAAGCCAAATCAGTTTTGCCTTGTATTGGTTCATCAGATGCGGAAAAAACCGAACTGACGTCTTCTCACCTCACGCGTGCAAGCGTCGCTAATGACCGAACTGCTCCACGGCTAGCTGCCTTTCAGCAGTGCTCTTGCACGGGAAGCCTTCCTCGATACAACGCCGCCGCAACTCTACTGACGGACAAGGTACATTGTCTAATATAGAGTGCGTCACGCTAAGTGAGCCCATCTTAAGCAATAGTTGAATCAATAGCGTCATAGGGTACGAGTACGTAGAACACGCCGTCGCATGCATTCACTACTGAAAACCAGCGCTGCTCGTCCAGCAAGGGCGAACACGCAAGACGCCGATTCGATAGTGTCGAGAGCTAACGGTTCTTCCCAATACTCCACTTCTACGATTGTGCGAGGTAGAGTGCGGCTGCGGACCAGTTTATTTATCAGAATTATTTACAAGAAGAAAATACACAGTTTTTATGAAAAACAGTAAATCAAAATCTGTAAACAGAGAAACGGAGTGCTACTGATGAGTTCGCCACCATTAGATAGCATGGCGCAATCAAGGTGCTAATTGACGGCATTCGGCGACGGGCATTGACGCGCCAGAAACCAGCGTTCTACGTGAACATATTATCCATAGGCTGAGCGCCTGTCTGATATGTGTCCGCAAGGAAGAAACGCAATCTCTGTAATGTGCTCACCTCCATTAATAACTACTTGGCTGTTACGTAGACGCCGCGTCCTTGGTAGACACTGGTGCCAATGTTTCGGCCACCATTCTGCGTCCTTCCTCAAGAAATGCTTATGGTGGCTTTTCTACCTGAGGAAGGTCGCAGAATGGCGGCCGAAACGTAGACACCTGTGTTTTAGGACGCAGCGTCTCCCGAACAGTCAAGTATACTTCGATTGAAGTCTTTTCAAGGTCACGATGTGAAAAGGAAGCTGGTACTATCGTCTCAAGGGAGCTTCAAGAAGAAAAACCTAAGTCGTCACGAAGCTCGCGATTCGATAACAATGTCTTCCTCTCCTGCCAGGTCGTGACCGTGAAACAACTAACTGGTTCAATCGGAATATACTAAATGACTCCGGCCGCGGAAGCCTAGGTTCTCACCTCCATGAGGTTGCCGGCTTTGGCGGCGGCCGTCTCCCGGACAGCCCAGTATACTTTGATTGAAGTCTTTTCAAGGTCACGATGTGAAAAGGGAAATTGGCACTCTCCTCTAATCGGAGCTTCAATAATAAAAATCTAAGACCCAACGAAGCTCGCGATTCGATGACAATGCCCTCCTCTCCTACCAGGCTGAGACCTTGAAAGGACTGTTTCTTTGGGAGTGTAGTTAGTGACGCTTGCCGTGAAAGCGCCCGCTCTCACCTCCATGAGGTTGTCGGCGTCGGAGCGCAGTCGCAGGCGCAGCGGGGGCGGCGGGCGGTGCCCCCAGTCGTAGACGGGGCGGGGCTCCCTGACGGCGGCCTTCTCCGCGATGCGCGACGCGGCCGCGTGCGCCTCCTCGGCGGCGCTGCTCTGGCGGAAGGTGGGCATGCGCGCCCACATGTCGTACAGCTCCTAACACGGCCGGCGGCGGCGAGGGCACGCGCGGAATCTTCTTCAGCGCCTCCTCCTCCGACTCCGTCGGCGACACCGCTGCGCTCGGCCTCGGTCGCTTGGCCGCGGCGGCGCCGGCGCCGGCGTCTCTTCCGCCGACCCGCGGCTCATGGCCTAGCGGGGGCGCCGCCGATCCGGTGAAATGACAAAAATAAACGAAGGCCCCGCCTTCGCGGCGCCCTCCCATTCCCCTTGTTTCCCTAGAATCGGGACTATTGTTGCTGTAGCCCACTCTCACAAGCTCTATTGCCATTGGTCGCTGGTCATGTAACACTAAGGGTTTTTCTTTAGAAAGTAATTTGAACGTTCTACTCTACTATTGCTTGAAATGAGTGTTATGTGTTATTGCTCGTTATTATTAACATGTTTTATAGTAAAAATAAAAAAAATTTAAAACAATCTTAAAATTATTTCAATGAACGTTTATCTATTGTTTGTGCATGCCGTGGGTTGATTGAGCGAGTTGCAATCGGTCTCTTGAGAGTATTCAATGTTTCCTCATTCACATCGAGCAAGCGTGTATGAGTTGTGGTATAGTTAACGATGTTAATATTGCAAGTTTCCCAAGTTCGAAATGTTAATTTACGTAAAGTTCAAATGTTTTACATGCAAGGATTAGTGAGTGTGTAAAAACGCAATGTCAAGCAAACATTTGAAATATGTGTATCTACCCACAAAAAAAACGTGGTTATAATACGTGAGCAATTACATTTTTAAATTCAGGTGAAGAGCGGGATTTACTGCAATAATTCACTACAACACATGCCCAAATATTGGTAAATATAAAACATTTAATTTACATATTCATAAATATTTTTAACTCTGTGTTGACTGTGTTAGTGATTGTATTGTTCCAGAAGTTGTAAGCATTTCATTAGTCTTCCAGAATAAGTAGTGAACGATATGAATCAATACTTTGAAGGTTTCCCTTTACCTTATAGTTCATATGATGTAGTTTCCGTTTTTTACGTTTTACAGTTCCTTCGATGCGATGTAATCGCGAGAATTAAGCTAGTTTATAACTGTTATGTTAACATTTATGTTAACGTATTTTTTTCTAAATTTAATGTAGTATTAACTGTCCAGCTCGTAATCTACTGAAAAATGTTTATTTCTGGAGTGCTGGCAACGATGGACTTCTCCCATGTACGTTAAAATTATGCAAATTTGCCAGATGTTCATACAGAAACACATTGGAAGTAAAAATATGTATAACAAATTGGCTACGAGCTCAGCATTTAATCGTTTCTTGTCCGTTCTCTAGCCACAAACGTCAAATGACCAGCCTCAAAGCAATTGGCTTGCGAAGATTTGTTTCCGTAGTCTTACATAGACTTAAATCAGCGTAGCAGCTCATTTGGCAAACAGTCCTTCGTGAAGCACGTAAAGACTTCTTATTAGCACAATCAGTTCGAATGAAATGTGTCTCCGAAGTTGCGTGCCAGACTAGTTTGTGCAATATGGTTCGGCTGTGGGATATTGAATGTGTCTAACGATATGTCCTCGCCTAAGGGTAAACCGGTGGGTACTTCGAGGGGAGGGACATTTTCGGTTCCAACTTCCCTCCCTGAATGAATGATGCGTGAATGAAAAATAAATTCAAAAAAAAAAAAAAAAAAAAAAAAGAATCAACTAGCAAACCCTACAAAAACATTAGTTAGAATTAAGAAAACAAATAATATTTTTAGTGTAAGTATGCCAAAGTGCTACTACATAATTATTAAATTAGATTTAAGCTAGAATTAAGTTATTATGATTAGCTTTTTTTACCTCTCCCTCTTAGCTGCTTAAGCCGCAAGGCAGCAGCGCAAATTGTATTGCCGTAGTGGAATAAATTCCCGCCTCCTCAGGGTTACTGTGGAGGGGAAACAACAAACTTCCCTCCCTCAAGAATGTTTTCGAAATAATATTTTTAATTGTACGTTTGATTTTTTTTAATGTATATTAATAATGAGGATATTCGATAGCATAAATATGTGGTAATTATTTTGAATAAATTGAGTAAAAGTATAAACTTGTCTTTTGGGGGATATTTGGATCCGCCACTGTCGCCTCATGTCGATAATTCCAACTATCATGTAGGTGATGGCACATGCGTGGTAGATTGTAGCAAGCAGGGTCGGTTGAAGGTACTGCGGGTCTGTCAATCAAAAACACCTCCCATCACTAAACAATTTACTTAAAAAACACCTCCCATCACTGTAGATCCCTGGAACATTTCATCCCTGGAACATTTTGAGGTTAACGTGAACAATTTATACACTCAGATGCAAAAATTATATGTACTTCATGTCAGACTAGACTAATTTAACATAAAAAAAATATTAATTTTTAATACTTTTTTAGTTCAGAAGTCTGTTTGATTAACATGTATTATTTACCGTAACAAACAAAAAATATTGGACATTTTTTCGAATATTTTATTAATTTCCGAGGAACGGGGCCTCCCATGGAATAATGCCTCTAAGCAACTGTTTATTTTGCTTGTAGTAAATCCAGCGCTGGCGGCAAGAGCGTGTCGAATTTTCAGAGACGCTAATAGGAGTTCGTTGACGGTTTTGTAGAAACTGATTAAAACTCTCGATAGGTAGAAATAGCTTTTTTTAACCACTGAGTCTGAATACATTATAAATTCTGCAGCAGATGCGGCTGAATATCTTTTAAAATGCCATTCTGATATTTTTTACCATTAGCTTTGCTGTTGTTGTTTTGACGGGCCATCTTTAAAGCGTCTATCAATGTTCTTGCTGTCCTCTGTGATCTGAGTATTGATATTCAAAGCACAAAACCACGTGGAAATTGTGATGGACAATAATATTAGCCCTTTATTGCATGGATTTTTTCTTTAAACAAAGTTGCAGAAAACATACATAGGAAAAGGAAACAATACAAAATTAATTGAAAATAGAAAATATAATTTCTTAATATTTTCTTTAAGTTATTTGTGGAACATATTTGCGTTTGTTGCAACACTATGAACACATGTTCGCTTTAATTTGTTCCAAATTATTGACTGACGTGCGCTCAGGGGGCACAGGAATGAGGGGCGAATGACATGCGAATACGGGGCACACGACAACTCTTATTCCAGTAAAATCGTGTTTGGTAACTTCATAATTGATTTGCAAATACAAATTCCCAACCACTGTTCTAATTCATCGCGTGTCAACTGCAATGGCTTATTGGGGTTTTGTTGTACTGCTAATTTGTTAACCTCTTCGACCATTTTCTCAATAAGTTCATCACTTACAAACATTTTAAAGTACTGAAGAGAAGACATGACTCGAGTAGGAAGTCTTACCAGTCCATTCTTGCATTGCACTAGATAGAGAAGCCTCCCAACTTATCTCAGATATATCTGATGGCAAAGAACGGCTTATATTTTCATTGACAGCCTCCGTAGATTCAATTTTGGTTTCGTTATTCTCTTTCCTCTGATTTTGGACGACACTGACCGATTACCAACATCTTTAATATTTGCTACACAACTTGAAGAATACGGGAAGTTATCACTATTCTCATTTTCGTCAGTCCCTTTACGCTCCCGTAATTCATTTTTGTCCAATTATCTATCCTATCCAATTCTGATTACTGTCAATTCTTCGATCAGAGAATCATTAACAGAATATTTGTACTTTCACTTTCAGGCATGACGCCAATTCCTTTATTGGTGACGTTTTCACAATCACTTTTTTTAGCAGTAACAGAATATTCATTGTCTGATGATGGAATAGGTCGGATATTCACCTTCTATCCATAAAATTTAAAAACCTCCATTGTATGTTAGAAAAAATTTTCCGGCCAAAGAATTAAGAGTTTCAATTCAAATAAAATATTGAACACGTTACTGACTTCCTTGTTGCTGTTGAGATAGATATGATTCTGAAATAATAAACCATTCGATATTCTATCATAACAGAATCATTCACACGCACGCACACACGCGCACACACGCGCGCACACGCACACGCACACGCACACACACACACACACACACACACACACACACACACACACACACATATATATATATATATATATATATATATATATATATATATATATATATATAATATTCAAAATTGTATTTATTTCTACTAAAGATAATACAAAAGTGAATACTTAGATTCTCATCAACACAATAAAGTATATCTTTACTATATCTTCAATTAAAACGAGAACAGAATTTCGAAATACGAGCACAAAACACTACAAGTGTAACACCATTAGTTGGCAGCCATGCTTTTGAAGGTGCCAGAGGACATTGGAATGCCGGCAACCGTAGGGGGAGCCCAGGGCGGCGCAAAAAAATGGCCAGCTAAGGGGGAGTAGAGTGAACCCCCCCCCAAGATGCAAGGGCGTGCAGGGGTGGGCCGAGCAGCCGCCCTCGCTAGGAGGTTGTGGGCGATCACGTGGCCGCCAAAAATATGCGAGTATCAGATTCCCATACAGAGCCATGGTATGGGGAGCAGTGTAAATAAATTTGCACATGGAGCTAGAATCTGTATCATCATTTAGCTACCCCGTCTCTGCAAGATTTCTTCAAGGTACCCGTCCGTAACCTGCCGCGAGAGCAAGAGTGGCTTAAACTATATCTACCCTCATTGTAGTTAAATTTATCTGTCTCACGGCGGGATGTAGTTTTATTTATATGCCCACTTGTGCTCTCAGTTATATTTAAATGTATCTATCATATTTGTAGAACGTTCGGGTTCCCTGATAATGTCGATTACGGCAGCAAGAAGGTCCTTCTTCACAAGAGAAACGCAAACTATTCATTTTGATTTGACAGATCGAAATGCATATTTTTATTTCAGAATGTGGACGACAAGAGTTATTTACGTAATTAGTAGAGAAAATGAGTATTTGGCATACGAAAGAAATGAAAGCGTAGGCTTCCGCGGGCGGAGTCAGTAATTACTTCGCAGTCAGGGAGAAACGAAATGCGTAGTCACATTTTGCCCTGAGGAAGGTCGCAGAATGGCAGCCGAAACGTTGGTACCTGTGCATAGAATGCGGTGTCTCCCTGACAGCGAAGTAGCTACTAATATACGAATGAAATGTTGACGGACGAGGCGACGAAAAGAGGCGAGTGTGCATTTTGAAATGAATGCACGCCTAAGGTATTTTCGTAGGAGCAGAAATTTTTGAAAATCTACAAAAGTACATAATCTTGGTTGGTAGGTTGGTTAGTGATTCCGGGCACGTCAACGGCTTAGATCATTCGTCCCGAAAGTGTGGTGCATGTTTTTTCCTCGGAAGATGGCGGTGATCTTCCCCCCGCTGGATGGCGAGATCCGGCACTGACCTACCGTCGGCTAGCGGGGTTTCCCTCTAACCAGGACTCTCCCACCAACGGGGCACCGCATCAGCCGGGACAAACTCTAAGCTCCCGACCGGTCTCCTGCAATAAGTGGTAGTGTCGTGCATGTTAGAGTGTGTGTGTGTGTGTAAGTGGAGAGGATAGGACAATGAAGAGGAAGGAAAGAACGCGCGCAGTCCGTTTGTTAGGGTACTGCTCCGGCACTCGCCTGGTGTGGCTCGAACCTAGGACCTCCAGGTCAGAGGCCCTGCTGTGACATCAGTTGATGCACTGAGCGACCGCTCCCGGTCACAATCTTAGGATAATCTATTTTTAAAAGTTATCTTCGATGAGATAAGATTACATTGTTCAGTTAATAAAATACGTTGCAATTGTGTGGTAACTTAGAGCTCACTTAATTTGATTTAAAATCTTAACTTTCTTCAATATTGAGTGAGGAAACAAAAAAAAATCTCCTAAAAATTATTCAATATTTGAATAAGTAGAGAGTGGAGGCGAAATCAGTTCTTAATTCTAGTTTCATTCCTAAGATTTTTTCAGAGACGTCTGCGAGTTGCTGACTTCATGAAGGGTAAAATTTGATATTGTAACGAATATTGCGTCATCGGCCGGCACCACCACGAACTACCTGTATGCGCGGATTGCGTCATCTGCCGGCGCCACCACGAGCTGCCTGTGGGCGCGGGTTGCGTCATCTGCCGGCGGTCCCTGCACTAGATTATTCCAGAACGTTCGCGGGGTCCGGAAAGTTCTCGACGGCACCCGCAGAGTATAAATACGCGGCGGCCGGCGACCGCGAGTCAGTCTTCAGTCCGCAGCGGAAGCTGAACTGTGAAGTGTGTGCATCGCGGTGAATAGCAGTACAGTGATTGTGCTCAGTGACGTGAACCGTGGTCAGTGCATCGAACTGTGGTCAGTGAAGTGGACTGTGGCCAGTGCATCGAACTGTAGTCAGTGCTTAGGACTGCGACAGTGTAAGAGAAGAGTAGTGTAAATAAATAATCAAGAGAAGTGTAGTGTATATAAATAAAGAGAAGTGTAGTGTAAATAAATAATCAGTGATTGTGTTAAAAAACAAAATAAACGTTTATGTTAAAGTTATACCAGAGTTTTAATTCGCCACCTAGAATCGTAACAATATGAATCCTATTTGGTGTGCTATTTCATCATGTAGCTGTTGGTCGCAGATGAACCAGTGAGATCTTGCTATTTGTCTTAATAAATTGCAACTATTTCCAAACAAATACTTGAGATTAGTTTTGACAACATTCGCCTAGATAAGGTATGCGTGTTAGGAGAAAGTTATTTGAACAGTTATGACAGTGAGATATGGGTGTATTGGTTAATAGAGGTCGCAATTGGATTTGTCGTGTTATTGTAAGGTGCTCTTTCCAGATGACTTTTGTGTCTAAATTTAATCCAAAATAATTTATTAGTTTTGTGATTGATGTCCACCTTATAGCATTATTATTCATTAGTGGAGATTGATGTGCAAAAGGTATTAGTGAGGCTTTTGCTGCCAATGTTGAGAGATTTATTTTCCAAAAATTTGCCTAATTTCTTATTAGATTTAGCTAGAATTGGTGTCTTGATAATGAAGT
This sequence comes from Teleogryllus oceanicus, assembly GCA_964035755.1. NCBI lineage: Eukaryota > Metazoa > Arthropoda > Insecta > Orthoptera > Gryllidae > Teleogryllus > Teleogryllus oceanicus. The sequence goes on along the minus strand of CAXIVR010000006.1, from coordinate 90,669,266 downwards.
GCCGGAGATATAGTCTCGTAAGTGGACTGGACAATATGTGTTGGGCATAAGTACTGTGGAAAGCAACTGGTCATAAGTATTGGGGAAAGCAACAAAACTTGAGGGACATCGGCAAAAAGTTTGTCTTATGTTATATCAACAACTATGTATTGTTGGCCAGAAAGTTCCATTCGATAGAATGTTTCATGATCTTTATTAGTTTGGCATAACAATTTGCACTAATTTGAAGTAGAGGGCTGGTTGCCATATTCTGTCGAATGCTTGTGATACATCTACAAAATCATGGAAGTGTGATGTCCTTTGGAAGGCAGAGTGAATATGTTCTCATGGCCAATTGGAGTGTCGTTGAGTGAAGGGATAAGAAACCGTATTGATGTGGTGGAATTGAGTTCGTTGTGTGTTTATTTAATCCAATAAGAATTAATTTTTGTAAAGTTTTTGACACAATGGGTAATAAGACTGATCGATTTGTAACTTTCCACACGTGACTGATTTTTGTTTGGTTTTGGTATTGGACGAATTATTGAACGTGACTGGACTACATAGTAACCCATTCTTAAAATGGAGTTGTACATATGGTTTAAAAATGCAATGGCATTGTTGGCCAGCCTTTTGATAGTTGTTTTAATTCAGTTATTTCTTGGTGACTTCAATTCCCACTATTTTATTTGTTTGAATTCATAAAGGGAAAAGAATTTAATTCAACCTTATTTACTATTTCCTAAACAGTGATTGTTTTCATTTTGGTATTCATGTAATATTTCTTTAAAAATTGTTCTATGTACCTCTATATAAGTCAGACCTGCACCTCATTCACTACACACTCCTCAGCCTTCTAATTTTTTTCAGTAATCGCAACTTCATCATTCAAAAATCTCTTAGGGTTTTATAAATTACCTTCTTGCATTGGGAGTGATCTTGTAGTAGCACTGATCTTGAAGGTAGGTATGGCTCACTGTTCCAGTGTAATAGGAATCTATGGCAGTATGATTACTCTTTGGCCACCAGCCCAGTATGACCTGGTGGATGAGGCAAAGAAATACCAACACACCATCTAATCTGCCAGATTTATTCTTATTTCTTTTGTATATCCATTATCCTTCAATTACTGCCTTTTCTTGGGGTGAAATATACACAATATTCCATAGATAGAGAGTGAGATGGTCTAGCTACAGGAAAGAAATTTCAGCAAAAGTTTTCAGGGTGAGAAGTACCAGCTTGCAGAGCTCAAGGTTGGGGAGCTGCAAACTTGCAAAAATCAGGGTGACAAAGCAATGACTGCAAAATTATTGGTGAAATCTGTGATGCTAAGGTTAAGCGAGTATTAACTCGAAATATTCAGGGCAGGCAAGCTACAACTCCTGACGTTAATAATAGAGAATGCAAAACAATAGGTAGCTAGAGCTATGGGTAGAAGGGAAACTGGGTAGAACTAAAGAAGCCATCTGTGTGTGATAGAAATGAGCCAGTGAAGCAATGGTTGAGACGATTATTACCCTATGAAGCTCTGGGTGGGAAAGCTACAAATCTACACTAACTCATGAAGCTTTGGGTGAGGGAGCTACAACTCTACAAAGTTATGAATGGAGTTCTGCCAACTTGCCAAGTTCATGGTGATTGAATTACCAACTCATTAAGCCCAGGCAGAGGGAGCTTAGTAATGAAGGTCAGAACTATGGAAACTCAATAATTGGGGTAAGGGAGCTACAACACAGCAAAACTATTGATGGGGAGCTATGCAAGCAAATCTATGGGAAGAAAGCTATTCCTCTGTAAAGCTATGGTAGCTGCAACTCTGGGGAAAGTGACATGAAGCAAGATTGGAGTAGGGCAGGAGGAACCAGGATGGATGTAAATAAGATTACATCTATTTTATACTGTACTTAACTTTCCTAATAAGATGATTGTGATAAATGAATACCAGAGCAATGCAATGCCTTCCGCTAGTTTATAAATATTTTTGAATAAATGATAAAAAAGAATTTTAAATGTATACCCACTCAATATATTTTAATTTGAAAAATGTATTGCCTATTATTGAGTGTCACTCTTGCCCATTTATCAAGCCATGGCTAAATATAATACTTTTTTTCGTTTCATTTTCTCAGCATGAGATTGTAGTTGTGCAAAATGATAAATGTTCATATTTAAATGATTCTTTAAAAAATAAAACACAATTTTATATTTCAAGTCTTTATACAGGTCTGAGATATTACATACAGAGAGGATGTAACATAAGTGGAGTAGTTTAAGCTGAATGTTGACATTGCTGTAAGGAGTACAACAGACTAATTGAATAAATTATGTCAAGGAGAAGTATGCTATTGACCCAAATCACAGCTTCTGCTCGTAACATGAGTCAGTGACGAAGTGTCTACAAACCACCTTTTTGGCTGCCAAGTGATTTGTTTATTACGAGAGGAATACTGTACATGAGCATCCATCAAGATAATGAATACTTATTTATTGGTACCCTGTTGACATTCTTGGTGACCATAAAAGGCAATATTATCTTTTAGATTAAACAAAAACAGAAGTCCACAATACTCAAAGCAGCTCAAATATATATCTATATTTCATATATATTAAATATTGTTCATTTTCCATATATTCTTTTGTATATTTATGAACACTCATAAGAAAATATGACATGATGTATCTGTACAATATTCACACATTATAAACCTCACAAACTATTGAAGACATTATTTTCTGTTACACATATATACATTAATACAAATTCAGTCCCAAGTGGAATGTATATAACCAATTCACAACAAACCACTTTCACAATGTATCAGTACTGTATGCTCACTCCACAATATTATATATACAAGGCCAATGTCAGAGACACTACAGTAAGTTAAATACATTTCTTTTAACATTTTAACGAGCAGCTATGAAATGTTTTTACTGTTACAAATCATGTACTAAGATGAGCTATACTCAAATTCCTTTACAGCGCAAATATGCCTGTGTCTTATTCCATTGAAACATAAAACAGATTCTTCCAGCAGATGACATCACATCACTGCCTTGCTGATTAAGTTTGATATTATCCTTTTACTACATTTTATGTAGAGATATATTAATGATTAAACTGAAAATCTTCATATTGTGTTAAATCAATATTCTCCTAGATTCAGTTAAACGAGTCAACACATAGTTGTGGTAGTGAACTGGAGTAAGAAATGAACAAACATAACTTACAAGCCAGTTCTGAGCAAACAATACAGTTATAGCTTCAATAAGAACTATATAAAATGCATTACCGTGAATGCTGAACAAATCAAGTCATAATCTTAGTTGGAATATTCACCCTTTAACGAACAAGGTTATTATTTGGGATTCTTCAGCCCAATTCCATAGCAGTCTACCAAGTTTAAAGGGAAATCCAACAATAAAATAACTGATTTTGTACTAAGATTACAAGGACATTGTGCTATAATAGCATTCACAATTAAGTATTCAACTAACATCAGGGACATTAAAATTGATCGAAGCATAGAAGAGGATGTATGCAGCACCAGACTGCACTTCTCCAGGTGAAATTTCACTTACCTCGTTGTCATCAAATTTATACCACTTTTTGTGCTCCACACTTTTGCAGTAGGCTGTGTAATGGCCACCTTCCATTGTACCGTAATGATTAGAAACTCCATATAAATTGTACTTAATGTATTTTTGATCTGGAAGAAGGGTGTGCTTTTTCATGTCCAAATTGGTTAAAGGAAACTGAACAAAAGTCTGCCTTTTTCGGCACCATCCATCAATATAAAACCTGCAAACAGTGCACAAACTTTTAGACCTTATTTCACATGCAATTCATAAGATTATGGATTTTCCTATCATGATAGTATTGTAAGAGGTCAGAACTTTGCTTTTCATGATAAAGCTAGACAATAAAACACAGATTTCTACCTTTTAAAATGTATTACCAGAATAGGAGGTAATTTGATGATGTCAAATTTCTTCATGGCATCACGTTGTTCCTTGCAAGCTGGACATTTCCAACCAGTAATATGCTCTCCTCGTACATACAACTGCACACACTCCTATAGGAAAAGTACATGCACAATAAATAGTACTGCAACTGAATTGGTGATAGTTTTGTTGTATTCAATACCCACAGGAATAATAAGTGTCTCCTGTACGTTGTCCCAATATTTTCAGACTTCTGACAATCTGCCCAATTAGAACAAGGATGACCTTGATTCTTTACTAAATTACATAATACTGCCACAGGTGTTTCTAAAAACCACTGACTGAAGTTCACTTATTAAGACAACTGTTTGAAAGCTACACTCAGCAAGCTCTCTACTGTGGCAAAAGATACAAAAAGATTTCTGAGTAACATTAATCCTTTTCTGAAAATCCTAAACAATTACCCCACCCCTGCTTTGTTCCAAGAAAGATATTACATTCATGTATGATGATCTTAATAGCATGGCCAAATTCCCCAGAATAACCAACATTCCTTCAACCCTTGATTAAAACTGCCCCCTTGTTCAGAACATTAAAGTTGCCCAACCTCAATCCCAAAAAAACCTTTTGGGGATTACCAAAATACATTTTTTTGCAATGAATCATCTTCCAAACTACACAACTTTACAAGTCACAGCATTCAAAACATTTCAGAATCATTATCTGGTCTTAGGTCTCTTGAGTTTGCTTCGAGTTGAAAAATGCAGTCAATACTCCATCGTCCAAAGCAAAGGGAACTTATTTAATATCCACAACAAGCAAAATAAGATAACACTATGTACTCACTTCTAGTGTGCAGGAGTTGGTATTGCTTGGCAGAGGTAATGTGAGGTTGGAAAAAGTTTCGTATTTCACAGATTCTTTGCAGCACTTCAGACACCGAACAGTAGATTTCTGCTGTCCATAGAAAAGCAGCACAATTAAAGAAGTGTTTTCTTTGTAGAATTCCTCCCATTGCTTCTCCCAGTCATCTTGCTCTCTTCCCACATCTCCTATTGATTTTACCGATGGCTGACGAGAAAAAAATTAATGAAGATTAGAATTACAAAATCTGTAAATTAATTTTTCCATTAAAAAAACATTTTTGGTGGGAACTTTCAAAAGAATATTTTTTCCACCTTAAGACCCAAAGAGCAATGGCAATTGCTTTGAATAATTTTAATATCAACTACCTAAAAAGGAACTATTTTAATCATGCCAAATTAAAAACAACAAAACAAATGTTTCCAAATGTGAGAAACAATCATTCATTTTTGCATTGTTATAGTAATACAGATTCCTCTTCTTAATTTTTAATTTCAAAATCCAAGCAATAATTAAGATTTTTATGAAAGGATTTGCTAAATATCAATTACTGAATCATTCTCATTCCTTTAAAGAATACTATTTCAGAGATCCACCACGAAAAAATGGTTTTCTTTTCTATATTCAAACTACCTTCTTGAGATCTTCATGAAGCCAATCCATGAGAATGGTGAGAAATTCATTGGAGTCTTGTTGCTGGTTTGTTTGAAACTGATCTCGATGTCTCCCCACCACACTCTATAACACAAAATCACGTGCTTTGATACTGATACATTAAAAATCTCACTTTTAAGAAGTTACTTAATCCTGACAGAAACGAGCAATAATATTAGAAATACTGCTAATACTTTTTTAAATGTCAAATTTTCAGTTATTCCCTCAAAAAATAGTATCAACAAAGATTACACTATTCAGTAAGGACTACTGGCCTTTTCTTTAAAAGAAAGAATTTTTCCATTACAAAAGTAAAAGATTACTTACACGTAGATCTCGTGTTGCTATGCATTTGTAGCTGCTGCTCCATAATGCTCGAACAACAGCAGCCACTTCTTCTGCAATTTCTCCTCGGGTCTCATTATGCCGATTAATGTCATTTCGGTACTGGCCACTCACAAAATATTTGGCAAGAGGAGTTGTGTTACTGAGGCACTGAATTATAGAGTTCATGTAGCAGGTATTACCCAAATTTTTCAACCCAGTTAAACCTCGACCCTAAAGGAAAGAAAACATACAATTGCCAAAACCTTTATTGAGAATATAAGAAACACTTAGAACATATTCAATTAAGTGAATATAGAGAATTTATTTATTATTAGGTATATTGAATTATCAGAAAAAGATGTTCAAAATTCACCTTAAAAAATTTCAAAACAGAACAAGAATCATTAATATTTATGTTGGTGATCGTGTCATTAGTAATTAACAATACATCTTAGAATGTCAAACCTTCTTAAGTAGAAACAAAAAGATAAGATGAGGAGAGAATTTTGCATGTAACTGCACCATTGTTCCAAGCCAGTGTCACACCAGAGGTCCATCCCTGTAATGACTGCATCCTGAACGGAGGATCACATGTGTCAGGAGCAGACACAACGTGTCCCCACCTAGCCCTCCTCACGTGCACAAGCTCCTTTCTGAGGCTTCTCCCTCACAAGGAAGCCCTACGAAACCCACGCCACTTGCAACTCACTCCCACACACTCAACTCAGTCACGCGGAAATCCCTCTTGGCAGCTTACAGAACTAAGTGGCTTAAACAATACGATTCTTTACACATCTCCACAAAACTTCCAGCTTTTAAAACTACAAAACTATGGTCCTTCGAACCTTTATTTTGAAATACAATTATAGGCTGCAGATGATGATTACAATTTAAAGAATAATTCATCCCACAAGGAGTAAATAGGAATTTCTTCAGTTTAATAATTAGGCTCAATTTGATGAATGGCTCTCTAAAATTGCATGCAACACACTGCCACAAGAAAACGCTTTTCTCTCCCTAATAAAAATGAGACTCAACCTTGATTTTGTTAAAACCAAAGTCAGTTTTAACTTCAGTTAAAACAATACTATTATCTTTTAAAAAAATCTTTGTTTATAATTTCCTTGACTTTTGACCAACAATTAATTTTGTAATAATACATTAACTCCTTATCTCCATTTATTCTTTTTTTTTTTTTAATTAATTGTTTCATTCTTTTGAGTTTTAAAACTATGTTACAAAATATCCACACATCGTTTATTCCTGCACTTAGAATTACTTCCTTCTGTGATATTTGGTCATATTCTCTTTAACATCTTTTCTCATATAACGAATACCTTTGTTCCTTTTTACTTTTCCACAATTCCATTTTATATTAAATACTTTCTATAATTAAACAACCTTTTGTTTTATCGTATGCATCTTTTGGGCTTTATTACACAAAGCATAACCTGATTAATAAAACTGGACCTTTAAAAGGTAGAGAATGGATAAACCTTGCTACTGTTCGAAAACAATATGTAAACACAAAAAGTCAAAACAACAACAACAAAGTTCTCACTTCTACTCCATATAATTTTGCTTTTAATAACCATATCCTCCTTTCCTAACAAATTTTTTAAACTTGCACAAATTTAAAACACACAAAAATTTTACAATGTGAAGTGAAATACACTAAATATTTTTCTAGATATTTTAATAATTAGATTATTAAATTTTAATTAACCCATAGTGCACTTCATGTTGTCATTCAGTAATAAAAATTATAGAAAATGACACAAAAAAAGAGTCAACATTTTTAATTATTCTTTATCTCACCACACAATTTAAAAATCATTACCTTAATTTCCTCATTACAAATAAATTTTAATTCAAATCCTAAAATATTCAAGAAGTATGGAAATTTGCTATTAACTCTTGTTTTATCTCAAAAAAGTATTTGTAGAATTATCAAAGAAACAAGCTTGTGCTTGCAAAGAAGCAAGCTTAAGACCACTCACCAAATCACCATACACTGGGCTGAAGTTACGCTGCCTACTGGCTCGGATGTCTGGTGCAAAATTAGTTTTGAATGGTTTTCCTCTTCCATTCATATCATCGTCACTTAGCTGTACAAAGAAATTCAATTAAAAATATGAAAACAAGGAGCTTACAATTTCTATGACAAGACCTTTACCTGAGCAATATTGGGAGAAGATCGAGAACGTTTCATCATTCCTGATGGAGTGTCTTTCAGAGGAGCTGTGTATGTTCCTGTTTTAACAGAAATATGTTTAAACTTCCTTCTTCAATTAAAATTCTAAGCTCATAAATCAAGAAAAGAAAATTCAAACCATTTTCAATGAGGGAAAACATAAGAAAGAAAACATTTGATGAAATAAATTAAACTACACAAATTTGAACTGTTTTCTCTCATTGTTGCTTAAACTTTGATTTGTACTCTACCATTCATTTTATTTTTGAAATTAATAGGTTGTTCATTTCTGGACTCCATTGACTTTTTGAGGTCTCTGTTTACTTCAAGAGGGCTTCTACTCGGCACAGGGGACCTGTTGCTATGGAAATCTTCAGTATCTTGATGACCTCTCTCTTTAGCTGTGTCATCTAATTTTCCCTGCAGAAAATGCACATCAGAGATTAGTTTCATTCAAATAGGTAATGAAGCCAATTGCCTTTAACTCCATTTTCAAGGGAGAGAATAAATATTCACAAGCAGATCAATATAGTACATATGTCATAAAAATAATTACTTCCAAAATCTAATTGAATCATTTTATCTCTGTGCATAAATGAAAAAATACAACTTAAAAATATATTCGAATAACACTGGAGCCTCATGAAGTCAGTAGTTGCCAAATTTTTCTATTTCAGAATTTTTACACATTAGCAACACTTTTTACCTGCTTTTCCATAAAGAAGTTAATTTCAGTGCCAGATTACCGAACAGGCTGAGTAGGCTGCAGCCAGGAGTCAGGAGTGCGCAATTTTTGGGGGCGACCGAATGTCAGCAGATGCAAAATTTTATAAGGCGAACTTTTCAATGTTTATTACAGAAATATTTCTTTCCATATTTTTAACAAAAGAAGGTGTTAATTAATCAAATATTCATCTATTGACATATAGAGATAAAATGAATACAAAAAGATTGTATATTTATTAAATCAATACCGTGGTAAGACTTATTTATACATATACATATAATCAATTATTCACACATACACAATATTTGCATCAGTTACAAATATCGTACAATTTTTTATTCAAAATGTAAATAGCTTTTAGTTTAAAAAAGAAATTAAAAGGGCTAAAACATTCGACACCCAAGGGTGCACATAAGTCAAAGTAAGGCATTGGTCAATTCATTAACAGAAATCAAGAAGACTGCCTTAAATTCACATACATATGATTTTTAAGCTTCTAACCCCAACCCTTAGCCCAAATTGAGTTTTATATCATACCAACCTGCTTCTGCTTCTCCCTGTGCAGACGATCTTGCTGAAGTTTTGCAAGTGCTTGTGCCTCCCTTTCCTCATATGTCAATTTAATTGGACTGGGATTCAAAGCTTCATCCATTGTCAGTTTTTTCTTTTGACTATAGTATTCCTCCCGTACCTTTTTACTACGCCAATTAAAACAAATTAACCTAACTTTATAAATAAGATACAAAATTATCAAAATCAAAGTAAGACACAGCAAAATTTTCATACCTTTCTCGGTCTTGAACTATCTTTTTCCGTTTTTCTTCAGAGTTCCGTATTCTTGCAGCAATTGCTTCTTCTTGTTCCTTGTAGACAGAATACTCTCTAGGCAAACTTTCTTCTTGCTCTTTTTTCTTATATTCTGCCAATTCTTCCCTTAATGCCTGATTTTCCTTATCCTACAAAACAAAAAATGTATTTTCAAGCTTTCTCTTCAGGGAAACCTCAAAAGTTCCAGAAAAACTGGGATGAAATATGTCTTATTTACAGGTTCAAATTTGTTATTTCAAAGACATTTAATATAATTTTATGAAAATAAACCCTATCTCCAAATTAATTCTTTTATATAATTGTAATTTCATATTTCCTTAGTTGAAATGCTGATCCATAAAAAGCAAGCTAAAGAGTGGAAATGAAATGTAATAATCATTTCTACTATTTATATATAGAAAATGAAATGTAATTTTCAAAACAAGAATTTTCATTGATTATTCCGATAATGTTGATTCTCTCATAAGAATTATGGTCATAATAGCCCAAAGGTACCTGGACACAATACATTTTTCTTCTACTAAAGACAACTGAACAATCTCAAAATGCTCACAAAATTCACAGGGCACTTAAAAAAAGTCACATTGTAAAATAAATACTTAATAAACAAATTTTAGAATTATTACCACTAATTAGGCATAAAACGCTAGTAATTATGTTTACCAAATTTCTAATAGTATTTCTCTACATTCTTTTGGGACAGAACTACTTCTTCTTTTAATACATCTCATTTTTAAAAACTTCAAAATAATGACTGAGCTTACAACCTTTATTATAGAGAAAAGTTTCATTAGTTATGAGTTTTTACAGCTACCCACAAATGTTTGCATTGTTGTGAGCTGCAAGAGGATAGTTTCACATCCCTGTAAAGTATAAATTAAAATATTTGAGAGTGAAGAAAATGCTGAAGCACATGAAGGCACTACCTTCTCTTGCTGCAACTTTTCAAGGCGCTGGATGTCTCTCAGCAACTGTTCCTCCTTCTCCTGCAGTAGTGCTCGCATCTCCTCCTCCGCCTCCATTTCCCTGTGGAGACGTATCTTTTCCCTTTCCTCTTCTTTCCTCAGCTTGTCTTCTTCCATCTCCAGAGTTGTTGCCACTACTTCTTCCTCCTGACGTAACAGTGCTTGGACATTCCGACTTCGCTCTTCATATGTTAGCAAAGCTGCAGCTTTAGACTTGCGGTCTATGCTGGGCCGAGAATCCATAGGACCAGCAGTTAGTCCTTTGTTGGGTGCCACTGGTTTTGAAGGGATGTTTGTGAATGCAGTGGATGGAAGCAGCTTTGGAGATTTTGGGGCAACAGGCTTTGTGAAAGTACTCGATACAGGAGGTTTCACAGGATAAGAGTGATTGAAGGAAGGTTTTGAAGATCGATCAATAGTTGGTTGATCTGAACCTTCTAAGAAATTAGGATATTCTATGTCGTCTGAAATTCAAAATCACAAATTAGCACATAGAATGTCAAAATGAATGGAAATTTTTTTCAATACATGATCTAGTAAAAAAAGATCCCACAGTTTCATATAGCTAAAACATTTTAATCACTCTTTGCAGTTTTAAAACTTTGGTTGAATTTTTAATTAAAAATGTATTTTGTCCATATTTTAACACAAAATATATTGAATCATATCCTGCATCAAAAATGTCTCATCATTACAGTTGAAAAATAATTTTAAATCAATGCCCAAATTTGTATATATTTTTAAAGAAACCCTTAAAAAGAGTGTGTCTGCATGAACTTTAATAGTACATGAATCCAAAAACAACAAACCCAGCCACGCATATGAATCTTCAACAAGCGAGAATATTAGACAAAATGTATTGTGTTTATATAAATGTGATGTGAAACTTATCATGAGCATATTTCATCATTATGATCACTGTGCTGAAAGGAAGTAAGTTATACATTTGGAAACATAACTTCTATTGAATAAATCTTTCCTGTGGCACCTTTCTTATCTAGCCCAGCAAATAAATCAAGTTAAAAAGTGCATCATCTTACCCAAAAAATCACTTGAAGGATAACTTGGCACATTTGGAATAATTTTGGGGGAAGGATTTGTAGTACAAACAGGATATCTTAGCAACCATTCTTCATACCCTCCATCAAGTATCAGGGGACAATTCTTATAAATTATGTCAGAATCCCACTAAAACAAAATCTACAAATTAAGATCTGACTTAAGTGTCATTCAATTCTTGTTCAAATATATAACTTTAATATTACCTTCACAAGAATATCTCTCACAATAAATATGGCTAAGTCAGATTTCTGAGTATTAACTGAGGTTGACCAGTCAATTAGAACCACTAAATCTACTACTCCACGCATAGACCTTTGAAGCTCCGGAATTTTCCCAACCTTAATTCTAAAAAATTAAAAAAGGAAGGGGAACAATTAACCAAAACATTCATGTTGAACATAACAGGGATGAAAATTACAACAAGTCCACTTTGATCAAATGGTCAGATACTTAAAAGGGAAACAAAAAAATATTCAGAAAATTTAAAAATTCACTTGTGCAAGTCTTCAGAAGTTTACATGCAAAACAAATAAAAATTCAAGTTGCTAAGTTTTTCATGATTCTTCCTGACTTACCCAAATCTCTTTTCATAATTTCAAAAAATCTGTTATATTTTACTTACATTATAATTTTTGAAATAGATATTTGAATCAATATTTGAATAGATACAGACTCTAAGTAAGGAAAACATCATAAAAGTTCTTTAAAGGATTCTTCATAATTCAACTTACCCCGCCTCCACAATGTTGTCTGGCACATTTATTACACATTCTGCTTTCAGATGGGAATCATTGTAGAAACTAACTGACCTAACATCCATTACAAGCAACTTTCTTTTTTCATCCAAAAGGTTATATAATTTCGCACAAGATATAAAATCTTCAGACACATCTGTAAAGTGAGCAAAGAATTAAAATTCTATTGAACATCTTTTCGTTATTGTAGTTCTTTGTTTTTAAAACAAACAAAAAACAAACAATTCTATACTTTTTTCAACCCTATTAGTACATATTCCTCACACAGAGGCAACAAAGTAATGTCCCTTTCTGAAGAAATAAAAGTAACAAATTATACATTTCACTTAAGATCTACAACAAGCTGAGAAAGAAAGTATATAATCTCATAAGAGTACAAATCAATTAACTTAATTTTCTCCTAATGTAATTTACATCCTTGCAAAAAAATCAGCAAATCTATATTTATAATACCTGCAAATCCATTTGACTTTTGAGTTGGCTGAGGTATTACTTGAACATTTGTCACTTTTTCAGCAACAACACTCTCTTTCAATTTTTTAGCAAGGTACGCTTCAGTATCTCTTTTCTTAAGTTCTGCATATCTGGAGAGAGAAAAAGAGAAAAAACCTCCACTAAAACATAATTTCAAGTTTCACAGGCAATGAGGTCTTAACTTTCAATAAACATTCATCTGAATAATAATTCTCAAAGAAAACTTAAAAATTAAAATAGATTAAAAATAAATAGGATTCAAAAAATGTAAACTGAAGGTTTTCAGAAGAAAGATAAATGAACTAGTAGCTTGTAATTGAAATACAATATTCTATTTCTGCAACAAGCCAAAGCAATTAATTCATTACCAATCTAAAAAGCTTACATCCATTATCTCTTCTTCAAAACTTCGATATAATCAATTTTTTCAGAGGCATTACAAACTTTGAAGAAAAGAAAATAGTTTATTGACAAAATTACAATATTTTTAAATAAAAATAATAACAAAATTTGGAGAATAAACAATAACAGTTTAACGACATAGTTTTCTTGACTCACACTAACAATCCAATTCACTGAATAATAGAACAATTATTTTTAACACATAAAGGAATAGCTCAAAAAAGTTTAAAATCGTTCACTTTGCCAAGAGGTTTTAAGCAAGTATAATACTTGACACACAATACCAATATGTAAAATATGTACAACTAAACAGTTCAAAACTGCAATGACTGTATCGATTCAATAACTTACAAAGATTTTGAAATAAAATTATTTCTGTATCTTCAGACAACATGACTCACCTATCTTCCAAACTGCAGGACAATGTTTCTGCATAATCTAGAGCTTCAGTAACATGTTGTTTTTTAACTTCTCCAGAATCTAGTATTTCTTTTCTATTACTATTTTTATATTGTTTAAATCGCTGGACAATTGACAGAAATTTCATATAATATATGTAACTAAGTTCTTCATCTCCTTTTAGACGTTGTTCTTCCGCAGCTCTAAACAACTTTGGAGCAGACCTGTATAACCTACAAACAAATTCTAACCTTAATTAATCTGAATCCGCAATGTTAAATGAATATGCATGTCTTTTTCACCAACCTTTTGGGATCGGTATCAATCGTTATTTCAAAAAATTGTTTTAAATCTTCAAGACATTTGCCCTTATAGAGCGGTTTCAAGTGTTCACCTGGCATTTTGCATTCCTACTTCAAAAAAACAGTGATAACAGTCAACTTTTCCTTTGCAGTCACGTCTCATTTACGAGGTTGCAGGACGATCATCAGAATAGAAGTGACATCTGCCTTATTCAAGTACTCAGACATATCGTGTGTTAATTTGATGTTTGAAATGTCAACGAAAAATTATATTATATGACTAACTTAATACAATTAGCACGACACAACGAAATCGAACCAAGTAAAAGACATTCACGTCATAGATGTAACAAAATGCTGCCACGAACAAACCAACGGACTACTAAATTTAAATATTCGAATAGATGAATAATTTACACGAATCATCAACGGAGACAAATGTATTGGAGGAAGCATAACAGCTGCTTCCGCTCCCACAGTGTTGCACTGCCCGTGTGTTACCAATATTCTGAATCTGCCTGTTCTGTCACTTCACATCCTTCCGTATCCTTCGCCCCTTTCCCAGAGTGCTCCAGCGCCTGCGCCGCTGGGAGCGGGGACTACGAGCGCAATCCGGCGCACTGCGACATGTCCGCACTGCATCCGCAAATGGGATCACTCAGATTTGGAATTGAATGTCACTTGTTACTTTCTCGTATACATACGTATATGCGGAGTAATATACATAGTATAGAGAAAGTTATGTAATGCGGCGGAAAATGGTTTACGAGATTTCAACGGAAGGGAGTCCGAAAACTTTTTTAACAATGTCTATCCGTCCGTCCGTCAACACTACTAGCGCCTAAACCACACGTACGATCTTTCCCAAATTGAAGAAACCCCTGTCCAGCTAGCAAAATTTGGGGGTACTTTACATGAAGCCCCCCGGACATTTTCCAAATTTTCTCAAAAAACGCTCTAAATTTTTTCTTCAATTTTTTTGTAAGAATAGAGTAAAATACACTTACAAAGGTAGCATAGGTCCGATTTTCACGGTTAACTCTGAATTTTCGAAACTTTCAAAAGATTGAATTATTTCCAGCGTTTTCCCACAACTACAAATTTTAAAAACAGAGTTTTTTCATTCCATTACAATTTTTTTGCTCATAATCAGTTCTTTCATAATGGTCATGTGGACTTTTTTGGAAATTTTAGTAGTTTTCGTGTAATAGTGCGTGCAAGATTTGATAATTTAAAAAAACAAAAACAAAAAACAAGATTTTCTCAAAAACGACTCAATTTTTTTCTCCACATTTTTGGTAGAGTTAGTGCCAAACGAACCCTATACGATGGCATAAACGCCATATTGCTCTTTCGTTGTTTTTCAAAAATGTAATTTTTTTACTTCTCTGGCATCGATAATACTTACTTCAGAGGCGATTTCTTTACATGATTATATTTATGGAGTGTATGTGCTTTAAATAATGTCAAATAAAGTTTCTCGAACAATTTTTTTGCTAAAATTAGCTCAAAATTCCGCATTTTCAGAAACGCTCAAACGCCATTTTCTCAAAAATGGCTTTAAATTTTCGTCAAACTTTTCCAAGGAATAGTGGTAGTGGCACTGGTTTATATATATATCACGCCGTTAATATGCACATTTCCATTGATTTGTGTACATTATTACATTTGTGAGTGGATGTGCTTCAAATGACTTTAAATGAAGTTTTAAAAAAACTCAATAATTCCTTTGAACAAAAGCTTCAAATTTCGTATTTACAGTATCGCTTATTGTCATTTCCTTTAAAATGGCTTCAAATATTTCAATGAAAATTGCTATTTAGAACGAGGCTTTAGTCTTTTTTAATATTCTTGAAATAATATGTCGGTTCTACGATTTGGAAATCAAGTTGAGAAATTAAAAAAAAAAGGAATTTGGGCGGCGATAGATGGCAACAGGCAAGAAGGAGGGGCAAGACTACAGAACCACTTCACACCAAGGAAATTAGAAAACTTTACTACGAGAAAGTCTGTGGTATTCTGTAGCACCACTAGTTTTACTCGATTTCACCGCAACATAAATCAAGCAAAATATCCCATGGTAAGGAAAGTAAGGGGGGGAAATAGTTTCAATTTATCAAAGTGTGTTTGTTTCCGATTATTGACTGTTAGATGATATTTCGTGTCATTGCCAGTGGTGGCTCCTGCAAGTCGTAGCATTACAACTAAAAGTTTACGTCATTTAAATATATTTATATTCATCGAATGGCATGTGTATTCGTAAAATCACTCGTGTGATTGATACGTGCGTTACATTTTCTTTATGTATAGTGTAATTCAGATAACAGAGAACAAACCGTAGGCTGCCAGCGGAAGGAGTAGAGAGGGTATAGCTTCATGTCAGTCAAATGATTATTTTGTTTCCAGGTACGTCAACTGCACTTTCATTAGACCTATAAGCTGTCCATAAGTGAAGAACGAGTTATGTCGGGAGGTGGTGCTGTTTCTCCTCCGCTGAAACGAAATATTCGACGCCAACTAACACGTCTTGCAGGTTTTTTCCTCTCCAAGCATTCCCGCCAATGAGGCATCACCCAAACAGAGGCAAGCTTTCGACTTCCGAGTAATGCATGTACGGAGTGTGTAAGTTGAGGAGAGAAATATCAAGCGTTAAGGCACTGCTCCGGAATTCTCCTTCTCCTCAACTGAAGAAACCACAGAAATCTACTGATCAAAGCTGCCGGCCGTTAGAACTCTCCTCCAGCCAGTGGCTAAATCCGTCCTAGCTATCTAGTGTCGAAAATCCGCTACCGTCGGTATTCGATCGCTAGGACCTCCCGGCCAGAGACGCTGCGATGGCAGTAACTGTTGTCCCGAGTCATCTCAGTTGGTCTTTGTTAGTCAACCATCTTAAAGACCTGGGGATATGGCTGTGAGGCAGAGATCAGATCACTTTGGCGCAAGCGACATGCTCCGACGGCCGATGACAAGATCCCAGTGAGAGCAGGATTGAGCAAAGGTGACAGCTCTATGACTTTTAATTTCTCATATACGTAGTATAGAGAAAGTTATGTAATGCTGCGCGAAAAATCGGTGGTATTTCGGCACAAAATAATTAATTGGTGGGACCTGACAACGAATAAGTGGATAAATCCAGTTGCTAAATTAAGGAAAAACTCTAACACGTGTTGTAGTCACAATCCCTGTTTTGTGGGTCCTTGATGCCGAAAAAAACAATAGAAAGCAAAACGTCTGTGAACACTATTACCGCCTAAACCATACATACGATCTTTTCCAAATTGAAGAAACTCTGCTATCTGGCTCTAGTATAGAAGCTTGGAAATTTTGAAAAATATTCTTTAAAATTTGGGGATACTTTACGAGAACTATTTATGGCCAATAAATTTCATTTCAAGGAAAAATCTGTCTTAAATTTTGTAGTATGTAGGAAGACGCCGAAAACAATTAAAACATTTACAATTTCGAAAATTCATAGTTAACCGCGAAAATCGGATCTATGCCACCTTTGTAAGTGTATTTTACTCTATTCTTACAAGAAATTTAAAGAAAAACTTTGGAGCTGTTTTTGAGAAAATTTTGAAAATATTCCGGGAGCTTTGTGTAAAGTACTCCCAAATTTTAAAGAATGTTCTTCAAAATGTCAAAGCTTCAACTAGAGCCAGATGGGCAGGGGTTTCTTCAATTTCGAATAAAACGTATACGCATGGTTTAGGCGCTAGCAGTGTTCACAGACGTTTGTGGACGGACGTTTTGAAGGGAAGAAACCAACTTTTTCGGTATCAGGGGATCCCAAAACGTGTATTTCCGTTGAAATCTCGAAATCGATTTTCCGCAGCATTACATAACTTTCTCTATACTACGTATATTACTCCATATATACACAAGAAAGTAAAAATCGTCTGTATTTCACGTAAAGTTACGCGAAAAATACTCAAATTTTCGAAAATTTGTACATGACCTTATTTCAAAATCTCTTTAAGGAACAAATTTTATTAAGGGAAAAAACTTTCTTTAATATTTTCTTTGAAGGAAGACGCCAAAAAAAATTGGAATTTTTCAATTTTCGAAAAATCATGGTTTTTAACCGACATGAGACCTGCGCTATTCTCTTAAACGTCCTTCACTCTCCAACAACAAATTGTTTTTCAAAAACGATGGAGTCTTTTTTTTAAATGCCCCCCCCCCAAAAACATAGGTTTCAAATTCAAGGGACCGCGATATCAGTAAGATCGATAGAGGAATATCTATTTTAGAAAAAAAGGCTGAACAGTTTAGCCACTAGGGTAAAAGACAAATGTTCTGCCGTCAATCGATTTTTCGGTATCAAAACCCCGCAAAACATGGATTCTGGCTACACCATGTGTTAGAGGTTTTTATCTCTCTAAATTTAGGATCTGGATTTATCCACTTTTTCATTACCAGGGCCCTGTAATAAAAGTTTTTCTGCGGAAAATTCGTTTTGGCGCGGAGCAATACATACATCTCATTACCGCGGTACCGAGAAAGTAGAAGCTAATGACCTTCGGATCGGTTTCTCGCGCGCGGCGGCGTGGCTCTGTCAGGAAGCAGGGGTTGCCAACATTACGAGAATGCTCCGGAAGAGGCTATGCGAAGTGTTATTTCACGAAGAAATATTTATTAAAATCACCTGCTGTTAACTAAAACAATTTAATATGCTTCGGAGATTTGACTAATGGGCATCGTTCAAAGTTAACAATGCGTTCCGTCGCAGGAAATAACTGAATCAACAGTATTCACGGGTTTACCGCTATTCTAACATGGTTCAAAATCACTAGAAGTGACCACTTAATAAAGGTCAATGTACGAAATATGTGGCCGCTCAAAACAGGAAACATTTACACTATCTTATAGAAAAATCATTAATTTCTCGAAAAATGTGGGTATTCGGAGGCGACCGTTTGATTAGGATTCCCTGTGTTAATATAATTTATCTTTTTACTCACTCGTTTTTGTTACAACTACTCCAAAAATCCCAAGAAAAAGTATTTAACATACATTTGTCTAAATCAGCGCTACATGAAAAGTGAAACCATGCATTATAGATGAATTTGTTCAAAAATTGAATGAAATGTGCCCAAAAATTCATATTTTACATGAAACATATTTGCAAGATAACACACACAAAAACACACACACACACATATATATATATATATATATATATATATATATATATATATATATATTGCAAGATACTAAACAAAAATATTTAATATTAAAATTATAAACATAACAATTGTACTATCTTCAAAGATAGGCAAATTGTAATGAATATTTCACAGGTGCATTTCAGCCACTAAAACTAAAGAAAATGCGTGTCAACACCAGAAACATTTAAATGAAATCACCAAATATACCAAAATACTGTTGAGTGGTTTATTTCAATATTTTCAAGAGAAAAAGTACCAACATAAGCATTTCTTTGTAAACAGTATCTCAACAACAGCTAGAGTTATAATAATTCAAGATCTTGTGGAAGTTCCTGAAACATATCAACTAATTCAGAGTTATCTTCATCAGATCGTATTGGCTGTTCTACCACTTCTGCAATTAAATACTCGGTATCATCTTGTGGGATCTTCAAAAGTTCATGTATGTTGTCTATGTTTTCTGTGAGAGAATATCCATTTTTCTGAGACATTGCTCGCCTAGCCCATTGTTGAGAAGCAATAGCATGGCAATTTTTACGAAAAGCCATGCAATGAATATGTGGTAACTTTTCATACACAACTCGTGTGAAACCCAAAAACGCCAAACATATTCTCCACTGCCTCATCAATGAGGCATTAGCTGAGGCATGTTTAGAATCTGGGGAGATGATGAACAATAGACCTTCAGGCTTTAAGATACGATATGCCTTTTCACAACACACAAATCTTTGCTGAGAAGATGGCATGTATTCCAAAAGCAAACTGAAAACTATGACATCGAAGTGATTTTCTGGAAATGATCTTATTGGTAACACTTTTGTAATATCATCAGTAATCATCTTGTCAGAAATTACTGACAAATTAAGAAAGTCTGCTTCAAAAACATCAGTGGAGGCTGGTTTCAAGTCAATAGGAATTACTCTAAAAAAGGGGTACTTCCTGAAAGGATTGTAACAACTTCCCACATCTAATAATATCAATTCACTGGTTGATGTTTTATCTTTACACTCTGCATAATTCTTTAAGTCTACACCATTACATTCTTGAGACTGAATTCTTTTATTCTCTTTATTGTTTTCAACTTCTCGTCCCCCATTAAAAAAATACTTCAAACTTTGTTCAGCAACCCACTGGATGCGGGAGTAGACTCTTTTATCTGAATTATGTTCCCAATGTTCTGAGGCAAGTTGGCGCATAGCTTCTGCATATCGTGACAAAATTTCTTCTTGCTGACAGTGATCTTTCCATGCTTGAGATGCACCAATCTTTCTTGCATTAATCCGCAGCATTTGATGAACATTTTTAATAAATTCCGCAAGTTGTTTTTGCTCTTCGGAAGCCATGCTGAAACTGAAATGTTATTAAGTACTCATCACAATTTTTTTTATATAAAAAAATGTCTTGCAAATCAATTGGTCCATACATGCACTCACATAAACATTAAGTAATAAGTACCCGGTGTACGATACTTTATCCTTTATCTTTTGAACGAACCGTAATCTTCAGTCTGGGTCATCTTAACCCACAATATCATTTGTAGAGTACGATCTGTCCAATGGACAGTGTCCACGTTGCTGTAGAATATCACTATCGCATTGAATAGTACACTTCCATCAGTCACTTCATACTTGGGAATTCTGGATTCCGAAGCACTATAGTGATGTCGTTTACTTGAATTGAACCGTATTTCTGATGATCAGCAACATATTATGGGCCATTTGTTATTGTCACTAGAGCGTCGCAGAGCATGGGGTGCAGCTGGAGAACGTGGGTGACTTGAGCTGAGCATCGAGCATAAACACTTTCAAGAGTCTGAAATTCAGACTTTGGAATACGCAGAGATATACGATTGACGGTCTCCCTAGGAATCCAAGGAATACTAAGCAGTGCACATGTCAAATGTCTACACTCTTTGGACAGGAAACGAAATATTTTTATTTATAATAATTATATAAGGCAATAAGACGTTATTATTTAATATACTAAAAATATGGTTTTTAGTACCGTATCGATGGGGTATTTTTAAGATTCTTTTTTGGTTTTCAATTCACATGTTCAATAATTTGACTTCTGTAGTAACCAGGTAGTAACTTCCGTTCTTTCGCGAATGAAGAGAGTGTGGTGAATAGGCGATAGGAAGTGGTGAATTGGTAGTGTAAATTTGTTAGGGCAAGGTAAATTACACATTTTCCATCTGTGTTTACGAAGACAAGGTATCAGATAGTTACTGTTCATTTTTTTCTTCTTATACACTTCCGTGAGATGCATGATCTGTTTAACGCAAAATTGTACACACGTGGATGTAGGGAATGAAGGGATTGTTGAAAAAATATCCATGTTCACTCGAGGTTCACTTTGTTCCAGATGCATTACTCTTCTCATCTGCAGTGGATGATAATCCGCAACAACAGTGCCTATTTGTTGAAAAAGAGGAACGTAAAAAAACCTTTCAGCACGGTGAGATAAAACTAATAGATGTTCATAACCATAAATTTAATGTTCGACCGTTTTCATTTCTTAAAATTCGAAAGATACTTACATTCTTTTTAATACTTACTAATAAAATCACTATCGCAAAAATCACATTCGCATTTGTTGAAAAATTCGTGGAAATAAGTATTTTGTGTGTTTTTAATATTCTGGTATGTGGATGTTTTAAACAAGTACATTACTTTTACTGCTTATGCAGGAACCCAACAATCTAACCAACTTGAACTCGTACCGTTACAATGGATTAGTTCATAGAAAATCTGTTGGCATTGTTGCGGCTCCAGACAACAAAGGGTTTACTGCAGTCATCAAGAGAACTAAGGCAACAGTGAGTAATTCATTTCACTTTACATTACATGTTTAAATAATAAAGGATAGTGCTTATATAAATATCCTTTTGTAGTTCAAGCCTGCCAAGTCAAACATCAGGACAACATGGAAAGCAGGGCCACGCAGGTCTCTTTACAAGTTGAAGAGACTGCTAAACAAGAATTATTACCGGCGGGATCTGATCAAGGTCAGCATGTGCTTGTTTTGCAAATAATTGAATTGAAAACTAGGAATAATTATTGGAGATCAGTAGAATGTATTTGCTTGGTTAGTCTGGAGAATAGTCTCCCCTCCACAAATGCAATCTTTAAGGTATGGTACTGTTATAAGACTTCCTTTAAACTGAATTGGAGCATTTCACATATGTACGTAAACCAAAAATGTCAAAAATTGTGTCAAATGTATTTTCAAGAGAAAGCAATTTTATAGCCAATGTGTTTTGGGGCCAAATGGTATGTGATTTGCTAACACATGTTGCTACCCACCAGATTCAATACACTGCATTTGCAAGGGCCTTTTGCCTCATTCCTGCTATGTGGTTTGAGCCTTCACTTTTCCTGCATTGTAAACTTTCCTCACTCCTAAGAGACTTTTGTTCCAAGGGCAAAGTATTGTGCTGGCCTGCACTTCTACTCGCACTTTCTTCGAGAAATCTACACTTAAATAAGATAATTACGCTAACAGGCACTATGAATCAATGTAACTACAAGTATACACCTGAGTAATCATATCTTTACCAATTTTTGTGGCAGGCCATGTTGTACAGCTTAGGTGTGTGTGTGTGATGGGGGGTATTCTCCACAGTTAATACATACAAAATTTTACTTTTCATATTATAAGCCAATTCCAGAGAGTAAGGTAGCTTTTGAACTTGTAAAGTTAATTAATATCGTATTTTTTTTATTGCAGGCTGCGCTGCGCCGTGCCAGTGCAGTTGTGAGGTCGCAGAAACCCATCCGTGCCAAGAAAGCCCGTTCCAAGAAGGAATAAATGTTCTTAATTTCTAAATAAATAAATTGATATTCTACAGAGTTTTATTCTTCCCCTTTGTTTCTTTGATGGGAATGTTCCTTTTACCTTTCTAGGTCAAGAGGCATATGCAAATTTCAAATTCCAGAGAAATTTTATTAGAAATGTTAAACTTTAAATTTAAAAGACCATTGCATGTCAGTTTAAAATATTCCTTGCAATCTTTTGTAGTTCAAAGAATTGAGTTTATTATTGTAGATTATTCTACAAAAGTGAATTCTCGATTGTATTTTTCCGTTGATAAATATACATTTCTTTTCGCAAGAAGCAGCACAGCAAGTACTACAATCTGGACAAGTTACAAGGTGTCGCACATTACTATTTTTTTCCTACAAATATTTCATTTCAAATGGGAAATTTGTAAGTTTTCATTTTTCTTTACTTAAATGTGAGAGACTGTTTCACAGTCCTAATTGAATGCTGCCTATTTTATTTAATCATTAGTTGGATGCCAAATCAGTAAAGGATCTGTTTTCTGTGATATGCAACTAATTCCATGGGTAATTTGAGACGAACATTGTTCCCTTCAATCCTTGTTTTGAGTGGTGTTTGATTGAAAATACATTTAAAGCAATTATGGCAATTCGAGGCCAGTTTACAACAGGTTGCAAATCCAGTAACATCCTGAAGTCTTATAAATTAAGAAAATAAAACAATGTGAAAGCAATTAGATCAAATCATTATTTTCAATGTTTTGCTTTATTGTAAGAAGTGATAGAAGGATGACACCAATTACCTGAGCATGGGACATGTGCAGTTCGTGAAAAGTAACTTTTCTGAAAATGTTTTGGAGCATAAGAGAGCTGATGAATAAAAATGACGGTATGGATGCATGAATACTAAGAGGAATTAGCAGCATTACTGTTACACTAATTAATTTGATATTGGAATTGTTTTTAAATGTAACTTTAATTAGAAAATACATTGTAATAGAGTAACTTAATAATTTTTGTAAAGTTCACTGTGAAAAGTAGTAGTTCAAATCTTTCACAGCAAGTGAAATTGTTCTCATTAAAGAAAGAAATGCTGGCAATGGATGTTTAACTTTTCCACAACTTATGCAAATGCCAAAAACAGAAAAGGGGAATTGTTTTGAGAATTTCACACACAGTGAAAAATTGTTCATTAATTTCATTGATGCATACTCGTAATTCTAATGGAAACAATTTCTAGGTATATTTTTGAAAACTTAACAAGAGGGAAACAAAATTACAAGTTGGTCAAAATACAAAGATAACAATGGAAAATTGGAGCACAAGACTTCTCATAGCCTAAGCTAGAGAATCTATGTATAAATTCATTTGAGTGAAAATAATGGAAGTCCCAAAAACACTCGATCCAACATTCAAGGGACCACATATTAGATGGACATTAGAAAACAATGTATTGCTTCCAAAGAGTCTTGACATAATAAGAGAGGTGAATAAAATAACTATTATTGTAGTTCATAGATCAGTAAAAAAATGTGAGATGCTGATAGAACTTTATCTAACTAAACTATCTTCCTCTTCCTTGATGCAGCCCAAGAGAGAAAAAAAGTCTCCAGGAAGACATTTTTAAACAAATAAAAATGAGATGATTTTTTTGTTGCTTTTTATTTCGAGTCTATAATACTTCTGGGAAAAAAACACCCTCCCAAAGTTTTATTAACATCAGTGGTGCCAACTGGTCTGAATGGGAGTGGAACATATGTAGCTGAATGCAGGTAGAAATGATGTCAAATAAAGTCAATATTAGGGTTTTCTTGGAAAAATAATAAGTAATGCTTATGTATTAGATTATTAAGGGAATTCCAAAAACGTTGCACATTACGACCCCACAGGAAATTGGTCTATTGAATGACATGATACAAGATGGAAAGGTCAATGAGAGCACAATGAATCAATACAGTGCAGGACAACAACATATAAACTATTCGCTGTATTTATTGTTTTTATATAAAAGTGTTTTTTAACCAACCAAAGGATCTTCAGGTTCTACTGATGTTTTGGTGGGAGATCTACAAAATGGACAGTGACCCTTTTGCAAAATTTGTACTTCAAAGTCATCCACATGGAAAACCTAGGGGAAAAAAAAAAAAAATTAATAAAAACAGGTAATTCTTATATATTTAGTAAATATGTAAGGCAATTTGAATAGGGGCAGAACCCAAGGCTCATTTTGTAAGATCTCGTAAACAAAATTGCAGATTGACATAAGATTCTTTACTGCAGAAGTGCAATACTACAAATATTAGAATTTTAGCTAACTTAAAAAAAACTAAAACAAAATAATTTAATAAATCAATGTGATAAGATGTATTAGAACACAAAAGCCATTCAAAATAAAACTTTACTACCATTGCCTGAAGTGTTGATCGATTTACTACAACCGGAAGAAAATCCGCATTGTCATTCTGAAATAAAGAACGTACATGTCACTATTAGCTATTATGTATATCAATGCATTTTCTTTCTCTGCTGTACCTCATCAATGCTTTTGACAAACAGCAACTTTCAGAGTGATTTTCATCACCCTTAGAGTACCCACTCTGACCAGGTTCAAACACTCAATCTTGTAACGGGCCAAATAGTTCAAAGTGAAACTGAAGGTAAAATTCATAAATACATGTAAATTAACTGGTATTTCTACAGACCAGTTAGTTCAAGAGAAGCAGTATTATAACCTTACAAAAACTGCATTTGAGTTTTAAGTACAAGGGAGAAGAGAGACAAGATAATGTCTCTTGCAAGGTATCCCAAAAATTAACAGATTCATTTCAAATTTTCAGGTCTATGGCATCAGCCAGATTGATTGAGGAATATCTGTTTTGGTGAAATTTCTGCATGTGGTTTAGATACTAGTGTTATTCACAGGCTAATAATGTGCACCTCCAAACCCACTACAGAGGCTGTAAAGGGATCATCAATGGCAGAAGTGTCATCAAATTGAAGGGCTTGGAAGTTTTCATCCCCTCTTTCCATCCAGTTGTCAGCTTGGGACTGTGAGGGGGCAGGTGCTTCAATAAGATGAAGGGCCTCTTCATCCGAGATACCAGGTTCCAGTTGAAACTCCACCAAGGGTAAAATTTCTAAAAACAACAAATTATTACTAATTTTGAAATAAATATTGCTACAATTAATAATATGAACAGAACATACTCTTACCAAATGAAACAAATGAATATACAAATGGCTGGCCACAATTTGTACAACCATTGCCTGAGGAAGTTAACAGTGGATTGTAAGTTGAGCATCTGTAGCACATGGGGAGCAACTCTTCATTGTCATGGTAAGGTTTGGCTCGTACCATCAGCACAGACAAGTCAACATATTCCTGCAAAAAGTTTTGAAATGATTAACCCAAATGTAAAGCAAGCACAATTTAACATGTAAATAATAACAACATATCCCATGTGTAATATTGTAGAAATTCACATGTTGGAATTGTAATTAATATAGAATGCACAGTTCATGTGTTTTTGCAAATAGTCATTTAATTTTCATTACAATTTAGATTTTTTTATTGCAGAAAATTCTTGGTTGTGCATGGTTTACGATTTGTAAGAAATAGCCTTAGGTCTTGTCCATTGTTCAATTTGTTGATGTTTAAAAAGATCTGTTACATTTTTTGCTTAAGTATTCCCATATAATACATTTTGTTTTCAGATTTCACATTCACATTTTGTTTGTTATGAATTAAATTTATTACACAATTATTGTAAATGAAAAGAATGTTACCTGAAACCTTGAAGGGATATGAAGATGTTGCATCTTTTCTAAGACTTGTCTTGCCAATTTATAAGCACCCAAGTTTCGAGCTTGTTTAGCAAGAGAATACAATACAGCACTAGTGGTTTAGTTAAGGGGTTTTAACAATCTTCACAGAATGAAACAACACTTTAAAATGAATGTTGAAGAAATTTGCAATATTGAACAGGATCACATTAATATCATAAACTTACCTCATAAAAGAACAATGAATATAAAACAACAAAATTACAGTAGAACTTAGTTTTAAGAGAAATATGGGAACATAAATTTCTGTCTTCTACTCAAACAAGTGGGAAATCCTAATATAAATGAAGAAACCTTCACCTAAGGTTATCTTACATTTCAATCCTTGAATCAATGTATAATGCCATATTTTCTGATACCGACATTAACTTCCTTTTCAGAGTCATTGCAATATGAATACTAAAAAATTTTCATAGATAATACCATGACTGCTTTGGAAATTGTCAACAAATCCCCGATTCACAAAGCAAGGAGAAGATTTATGTGAGAATTTCCAAAGCACAAGTGGTGTTTAAGAGAACTATTCCACTAATGAAATTACATCCAACAGAGTACCAAAATGTGCCAAATATTAAAATGAACTGAAAGTATGTTAAAATCAAAGAGGTTACATTATAGTACATATGTAGTTTATTGCACATCAACAGAGATCATTACATACTGCCTCCAACAATAGATGAGTCGTAGCTTATTACTGGCCAGTAGAGAGGGGTAGTAAGAAAAATCAGATACAAAAAGAAATAAATTTTTTGAGATACACCTCCATGATTGGGGTATTTTATACATTTGGTTAAACACTATTGGTTTTAATTTCATGAGTGGAATAGTTTCTACATTGCCATCCATAAAAAAACAGTAATATAGCACACAGCACACAGCACTGTTCATCAGCTGATCAACCTCCAATATCACCCTAATGGTGAAATGCACAATATATAGTACACATTGTGTTAAGATGATGAGCCTTAACACTTGTTCAATTATTGCACACACTGTTCCCTCTTGCTTAAAAACAAGACAGGAAAAAGAGGAGAAAAACTTCATATTTTGTGCAGAAGGTAGGGCAAAGGGCCTTCTCAACAATTTGAGATTGCAAAAATGATAAATTACTCTGTTTGTTGGGTACCGTAGTACACTCACATAGCCAATATAAATTGTATTTTCAATCGGTTTTAAAAATATAATGAATATAAAGATAATCGTTTTTTTTTTTTTTTCAATGTCAGAATTTTCAGTGTTTACCACAATCAGTACGTCAAAAAAACTGTCACATCCACACATGCATTAATAAAAAGCCATGAATTGAAAACAAATGTTTAACATTGAAAGGATACAATTGAGATATTCCTTTTGGACATCCATCTTTGATTTCATGTAGAAGAAACCTGGAAATGTTAAAGAGACCTTCTGGCATGTAAGAGGTGAATGGCTCATCCTAAAGCAAAACAGACAGTTTGTTGAAATTACAATTTTTTTTCTTTTTTTACCTTATTAAGGCCACGGCTTTCATTAGAGACAGTTTTATTGTAATTATATATTCATCGAAGAAATATAACTTCAAGAAAATATAACCGAGTGTCCTGTAATTTCCATGTGATCAAATGACTGCTCAATGACCATGAAGAATGACAAATGTACACCCCAAATTCTAGTCTTAACTGTAATTGTAATAATGTTCTTAATACCAAAAGTGGATCCACAGGGGAGGAGAGGGAGGTAGCCATGTCCCCTCCCCCTGGTTAGCTTTTGTAACAGGAATTTTATAAGTTTCATGATTTCATTCGAAAAATGGATGTTGTAACGTAACTATTTAACTATTGTATTGAGAAATATATTACATCTAAGAAACAGAACCTTTAAAAAAAAGTCCCCCCCACACGCACACACACACCGACAATTTCTGGATCCACCCTTGCTTAATACACTGTTGAAGTGCATGCATCATGACAACTTGAGGAGGGAGGGAATCTATCAGAGCCCTGATATGGCTGAAATGAGGCATCAAGTTACAGAGCTTGATATTTAAAAAATCTTTTCAGGTTAACATATCTGTGAAAAACAGTATATCACAATTTTCAATAAAAGTTACCACAATGATATATGTAATCAGTTGAATGTCATTTGCATTTTAAAAGTAAAATGATTTGAAATTTTGGTCTTGTTGATTCAGAAATATCACTGATTTGGGATATTTCCTTACTTATTTACTTTACACTTATTCACCACAATAATAAACAGCTAAAATCAAGGATATTAAGTAAAATAAGGGGCTTGCCCGTACTCTTGATGCTCTTCATATGCATATTCATGAATACAAAGGGCATAGTAATTACAGGTAGTTCTATGGAATTATCTAAAATTATTAGGAGCAATCATGCTAATATGTTAATATATTCTTACATTACATTTATGAAACATCCTCCTAATTGATTAATGGCAGTGAAAAGAGTGCTTGAGCAGTGCGTGATGTGTCACCTCCACCCCAGGACGTGCAACCATCTTAGAGCAAAGTGAGTTGAGATCTTGTATGTTCCTGTTAGGAACATCTATCTGTTCAAAAACCACCAAGACCGAAAGAGAAGCAGGTGCTCAGAGCATCAATATAAAAAGTACAAACCAGATAGCGTTGAATTGTGTCATAAGCATAATATATTGAAGCATATTTCTCATGCTCATAAAATTTGGCAATCATTTCCTGTTGCCTCTCTGCACTGGAAGATACAAAACACAACAATGATTAACATTTTAATAATTTAAATTATCCATATTTGACAACTGGTACTGAAAAACTGATTTACTTTTTCCAAATTTCTCCCTTTCATTCTAAACAAAATTTACATAGAAAACATCACTAATTTAATTGATTTTAATGCCTCTTTTTTTCTCCTTCATTTTATCTTTTTCTTTTCATTAAAAGTTTCTCAGGAAGTTAATGCAATTCTCAAACAATCACCTATAATTTCATATTCCCTGCACAAAAAATAAGATTTTTCAATCCTGTCCTTTAAAACCTCCATAAGTTAATCAGTAATATAATAACATAAACAGATCACCGTCCTATGAAACATAATAGTCAAGTGAAAAGATTTAATATTATCAACTAAAAGCAGATATGGCTTCATTAAATCCGATTTTGCATAAATCTGGTGGAGCCAGATCTTTTGGTCAGATATTAATTAAAGAATTATCTCACCTTGAAACTTTTCATTTGCAGATATACATTGCAAAATAATTATACAAAGTTCACACAGTATTGACTTTTAGTCGCAATTCTCCATTGAAAGCTTCCAAATCAACAAATAAAATTTCTTAATGTGGTACACAGCCTGACATTTAAGGATACATTGATTTCTTCAAAAGCAAAGATATAAACAAATTTAGAGGGGGTAAAAAAAATCCAGAAAATGGGTAAAAATATATTTGAGGTCTTGAAATGTATCAAACCGAAATTGTTAATACCATTACAACAGAGAGACTGTGAAATCATCATCTTTTCATTATATATACATATTGCTGAAATTGTTTAAGTTTTTAAAGATATATACAATTTGTGTAAAATTTTTACACAGTGTTCATAAGTTAGGAAGTGATCACTATGTAAACAAATAAAGTTTTCAAGTATTTCTCAAAAAGATGAAATATTTTCTTTAGTTTTATCAGACACTTTTGAAAATAATGGTCACGAATTTCAGCAAAAATAATAGTCAACCCAAAAAGAGATATTAAGTTTTGAGACACATTTTGAAAGCAGCCAATAATATTTTCAAATATTAAGTTTTGAAGAATAAACCACTTTTCTATTTGGCAAATCAATGGTGATTGTTATGGTATTATTAAATTTGAAAAGGTTTTCTTATTTTGATTCCAAAAAATTGGAAACTTTTTCACATCTAATAATTCTTGAATTTCTGAAGAAAGGTTTCCAAAGCACTAGTAAAATTATTAGTTTTTCACAAACTTATGAGTAAGTTACCTGCTTTGGTTTCATTTTTTGTATTACAATTAATTCAGGTAAAGTAACATAATATGTTTTAATGAAAAAAGGTTTAACAAACAAAAAATTTTTAATGAAAACACAAAAACAGAATGTTATTTGAAATGGTTTGATGCCTTTGTGCTTCACAATGAGGCAAAATGCTGTTATGAATGTCCACAATCTTGTCAGAATTAAATAAAAGTAACTGAATGAAGAAAGATGAGAAAGTTACCAAAGTGACTTACTTTTGGCTTGCAATATCTAAACATTGTCGAGCCAGAATCCAATAATAGTAACTGGCATCTTGGAACCTGGCTTCATTAACAGCATTGTGAGTCAACTCCTGGAGAACATGAAATGCTTCCTCTGGGCGCCCAGCCTTATGGAATGCTAAGGAGAACATTCAACAGATCAACATTCTTTGGTGACATAACTACAAAATGGATTTAATTTGATAAAAATGCCTTCAATTTGTTAATTGCAAAGTCTAAATTTTAAAATTACGAAGATTAAAAAATTGTGATGACTTGATTTTTACATTGTATTTCCCCTATCCATGCAAAGAAACATGATTTTGCATGGATCAATATATTTTATCAATGGGTCAAGGATTATCAAATTTTGGAAGACGAAAAAATGAAATAAGTGTGTCATGCGCATAAACATTAATCACTAAAAACATACGCTTCATCAAAACTCTTTATGAATATTTCTTCTAGAACAGTTGCTTATTTTCAAATAATTATGGCACAGATACGTTTTTCAACTTCTTATAGTCAATATATTGTAATCATTAAACCCTTTGCACTCTCAATTCTTTGAGCTCTGCATTCCCTTTCACTCTTTATTTAAATCACAGTGGCATGCTTGAAAAGCATTGAGATTCTAAGTTTTGGGGCAGAAAAGATACAGCATTTTAACTAAAGGAGGAAGAAGAAAGAAAGGGGGAAAAAAAAGAAGAAAAAAAGGAAAAAATTTGTTTGTTTCACACTTTAAAGAAGTTAATTCTCTAAAAAGATGTTTAATAAATTAAAATGACACAATAATAAACATAGCATTCCTTTGCATTGTTCACATTCAATATTCTTTTCTGGATAGTGTCATTTGCACTCAACAAAAATTTTAAAATGGTGGAGAAATGAATTCGGATATCTTACTTGACTTGCTGACATTGTGGCCAAAGATCTATTGTAACTTGCTGAGGTATGTTCTATTTAATTTACGTAATGGTTTTTTAATGTGTAACTAGCCTAATAAATTATCTACCAAGCTACATTTTTACTATAACGAACTTCATAAAACACATGCATTAATTGTCTACTCCACAGTTGTGTGCACCTCATGGAGTTTCTAACAAGTTGTGAGAAAAGGAAACATCAAATTATCAAGAAAAAGAGAGAATTACCTTTTTGGGCATCAACAAATTTGTCATTTTCAGCCAGCCATTTGGCATATGGCACATAAACCAAATTCTTATACTCTGGATGTTTCTCCGCCAACACAAAAGCTTCCTTCCATTCCTTTGCTTCCACATATAGCTGGACAACACTTTTCTCATCACCCAGTTTTCTGTACATCTCTGTTGCATATGTCAGCTGTTCAAGTCGCTTCAAGTGAGTGGCCACTAATGCAATAGCTTCCTGGTCTGCCTTGTCCAGACGTCGCCCAACATCCACTAGTCTACACAGACATTTCAATACCTGTCATAAGTCTCAGGTCAAACATTGAGATCAAATATGTTCCTAATAAAAGGTCCTTTTTTGAACATAAAAATATTTCATACTACCTATG
The DNA here is from genome assembly GCA_964035755.1 of Teleogryllus oceanicus. NCBI lineage: Eukaryota > Metazoa > Arthropoda > Insecta > Orthoptera > Gryllidae > Teleogryllus > Teleogryllus oceanicus. Next base: position 90,636,826 of record CAXIVR010000006.1, on the reverse strand, counting down.
TGTGAAGTATGTCTGAACAAGAACTCAAAACATTTCTTGAATATAAAAAGTTATAGTACTTCTAATTATGCAACGTTTTTCCAGCAAGTATCATTTTCATTCCAATATTTTGTCATATTTAGATTAATATTTTCTATCTTTTAAGTAAATTTTATCACTCTGTAATGCCTCTTTGAAAATAATACTCAGTGTGGTTCACTCCTCCCACTTGCTGCGCACAACACTAACAGTAGCCATACTAGAAATCATACTCACTTTTCCACCCATCCGTTCTCACCAATGATCTCAATTGCCCTTTGTGTATCTCCAGCAGATAAATACATTTCTGCAGCAGCACGGGGTTCATTATTGTTTCGGGCCCACTCTGCCTTCTTCCGAATTATGGTTTTACGATCAATATTATCCACAGATCCAAGAAATTCCTGCACACAGAATAAAAAGTACTGAAAAATATTGCTAATACAAGTATTAATGTTATATTTTCAAAGAATCTTATGATTAATACAAATATAAATATTAATCATAAAACCACTGCTCACATTTTTTATTAATATCCTTGTTCACCACATTATGAAACTATAAATGATTGATTTTCATTATCATTTTTACTTTTTTAATGTCATACATTTTTGTTCAGTACACTATAGGGAGACATTATCACCTTATTTAAGAAATTTATTGCTGAAATTTGAATGAACTTGGGTTTATTGTGATACATTTTTTACTGCTCTATTTTACTATATATTTGAAATCTAATTGACTTGTTTGTTATTTAGCAAATTGTTTAATGTACATATTACAAAATAATAAATTTATCATAGAATTCTTATGTTGTTTTTTTATATTTTCTCAATTTTTCATTTCTCTAATAGTTTAAATGAAATGATGATTTCCCAGTATCATAAAAATGAAAAACAGATGTTATTGGGAAAAATTTGGAGTAATCTTTGAAACTCTGTCATTTGAGTGTTTTTGGAAATTACTGTTATGAGCTCCCTTACACTAAAAAACTTCTGAGATTTCAAGAAACCTCATAAGTGTTCATTTGAACCATTTATATTCACAAAGGGATTTAAAAACACGCCACACACATGCAAGCCCACGCGCGCACGCACGCACGCATACCCACACACACACCCCTACACACGCACTACACCGCACACACCACGCGCGCACGCACGCACGCACACACACGCGCTCACCAACACACGCACACGTACAAAATTGTAAAGGAAATATTAATAACACACAAGAGGCACGTATTTTGAAAACCGCTTTGAAATAAAAGCCCCAATATTGAAGAAAGGCCATATCAAGGTAATAAATACCTAGCTTCAATAATGGAGGTGTAGGGCAAATTCAAACAAATGTGAACTTTGGCAATTTTCAAAAATTTACACAAAAAATTTGGAAACGTTTGAGAAAATTTTGTTAATGTTCTGAGGGTTTTTTAAAAGCTCACTCAAAAATTAAATGAGGTTTCAAAATTGTCAGGATCTTGAATTCAGCCAGATTGATCCGAGAATATCCTTTTTTAGAGCAAGACCTGAATATGTTTTAGTGCTGTCATTATCCATTGACAAACATAGTGATGGTCAGATAGACATGGAAGAAAGATTTTACTGTCTTTTCTTTAACAGGTTTTTGAAGAAACTACTTTTGGAGAATCAGGATATCAAAAAATATGAATTTCTTTCAAAGTTGCAACAACGATTTTTTGCAGCATCATGTAACTTCCTCGATAAGAGAAAGAAAGAAGTAATTCATTACAGTTACATAATGAAGCTGATGACAAAAATGAATATCTTGTGATTGTTTTCCTCCAGTTTTTTTAATAAGCTTTACTTTCATATATCCTACTGCCAGGCATTAATAATGTAACTACTGAAATCTTTTAAGCAATGTATTTTTAATTGTTCTCAGAAAAATTAACCAATGAATCTTTATAGAATTTGACAATTAACAACTGAACTTCCTGGCAATCATTCTTCATTTAACCCCTAGTATAAGTAATAATGTTATTAGGACAACATATATTTGAATTGTTAGAAATGCATGAATTTAATTCCAAGTTTCATAATTATGTTTTTAATTATTTTTCACTCTGAAACAAATTAGTTTTATATACAACAAAACTTGGTTTTTAATTAAAAAGAACAACTGCTCTCACAAGACACTACTGGGATCTTGGAACATATTGGTTACAGCAAGAGCCAATGCTGTTTGGGGATTCAAATCAAGCTTTGGGAGTGCATGTTTGCTTCGGTGGTATGGTGAAGCCTATCCCAACCACCATATTTAATTTAACTTTAATAGGGATTCCTTCTTAGTCCTCTAAGTGCCTGAAAATTTGTATGTGGAAAGAGTCAAAGTAAATAAACTCAGTAGCGAACCCTATGGGCTACTATGAGAGCACAACCTAGCTGCCATCAAAATTCACAACTTGTCACAAGGTTCAAGCACCATCCCAAGCTTACAAGCTACTATACTTGGATTTAAACATAGGTTCAGTGGACGCAAATTAGCTGCTTCGGTGTCTTCCAATCGGGAGGTAGAACATCACTATAGTGAAATCACTGGAGTCACTTGTAAGCTCCTTCTTGGATGACACTGCTGGATGATCAGCTGTGAAGCTGATGATCTGTCAAATGAACCTCTAAATAAATCAAAGTAGAGTGGTAGTACTAACCCACAATGAGCTTTAAGCCATAAGGAGTAGAAGCTAGGGTGTAGGTTCCCTAGGGTGCTAAAAGGGTGGTGAAATGATACAGTAGCTGAGTGAGTCAGCTGATAACCGAGAAGTTGCAGCAGAAGTTTAGAAATATCTAGTGATTATGATGACTGCTCTCACAAAAGATTAGTTCCTATCTCATCATTTACATTTTATAATCTTTATTTGTTTATAACTGTTTATAATTTCAAATCATGCAAAATTTATCTTATAAAATGAATTGAAGAATAAGTAAGAGTAGAGAGTATTCTGCCTTAAATTAAATAACATATTATTTTACCTGAGCTAAGTCAAACATCCGTAAGTCCATGTACATATTCAGAGCTTTCTGCTCTTGTGCAACCCGCTGATATAAACGAGCTGCCTCCTTGAACTTGCATCTATATGCTAAAACATCAGCCAGGAATACTTCATCATCCTTTTCTCCTCTTCGACGACGATCCTAAAAAGAAAATTATTTTTACAATGCTTTAATACAATCTATTTATATACTGTTCTTAAAATGATCATTTGTTGAATAGCTATAATGTTGAATAACGTATTTTTGAAAGGTTTCAATAAATTTTCAATGAGTCAATTCTCTTTTGTTTCATCTAACTACCATTAGGTGATCAACATTGAAGCTAAACTAGCACAAAATTGAGAATTCAGGGTCTAGAGGATGATACTGCCAATGCACACCGCCCAAGAAGGTATTTATAATAATGAGGAAGTGATAGAAGTTGGAGTATCAGTAAAGTTGAAATCCTCCAATTTTCATTGCTGAGCATGCAGTTTTTCTTTCTTAATAAAGTAATCAAGCTAATGGAGGTTGTATGAAGTACCTACAGTAAATAGCAGCAGCCACATGTGTGTAAAATGGGACTTTGCTACAATCATTGCCAAGCGTGCACAAATTTTTGCATTCAAAACTCTCTTTACTATCTTTTAAACTAATTCTAATGTTTTTATGATGAAGCTACTGTTTCTAAAAGATTCCAGTATTGATTACCAAAACACTTAACTTCTTTTTGCATAAGCACCTCTCATACCAAAATTCTTTGTGCTCGACAGCTGGGCCTTAGCAGACGTACCATTGCTGCTCTTTATTACCCTTGCCATGTGCCCACTTCACAAACTTTTGTCCACAATCTAAAGCGAATGATAACTTCCAATCCTATACTTTTGAAATTGTTCAGTGAATTACCTATACTATCTGGATGTTTTTAATAGAATGAAATTTTGATTTTGGGCATCATAGATGACTGTCAGAAGCACTCATTTGGTAACACACTCTATCCCCTTCATCTATTCATTCCAAGTTGGTGGCAACAAAGGTAGATTACATCACTGGAAAAGCTGCTGCTATTGCACATCAGAAATCCACTTTTGGTGTCATTACATGACTCTCAAACAACAAACACAAAGAAGTAGGGTAGAAAGAGCAAATATCAATTACAGATTTAAAAGTAACAAAAGACTACAAAATGTAATCATACATTTTTCATATAATTAAGTTTCAACTGTTTGGGGTTATAAATAGGAAAATCATTTTTAGATTTCTTTGTTCTGAATATTACACCATCATTCATATACTCTCAAACAACAAACACAAAGAGTCGGACAGCGTCGATTTGCTCAGAGTTGACGCTTGGCCAACATTTTGTGGCCTTCCTCAGAGCAGTATGCCTGAGGAAGGCCACAATATGTTGCCCGAAATGTCAGCTACGAGCAAATCAACGCGGCTTGTCCCGGACAGCCAAGAGACATACTCCGGCCGCGGAAGCCTACATAATCACCATCATTCATAATCCAAAAATTGTTCCAAATATGTGGTTAATTAACTTCAACTTACTTCAAAATCCAAAATGAGCTCAACGTATTGTATGTTCTTCACTCGTCGGAAAGATTCCTTTGCTACTTCTAAATTCAAGCCATCGAGTGCTGCATGGCCCAGCGCTTCCCAATCACCAGCTGTCACTCCAAGGCAAGCCACTTCATATGCTTCCCTAGAAACACACTGTCTAGTATACTTATCTGACCAAGACACATTAAGAAATAACAAGTCACAGTTTCAGTAAAGTAGTAAACAGTTTCAATTCTTTGGCTTCCAGAAAATTAGGATTTTCTGGGTGGGCAAAAGGGGGCCAAGTTAAGAGTAACCACTGGAAAAGCTGCTGCTATTGCATGATAAGAGGAAACTATTTTTGGTGTTATCACAAGATTCTCAAATAACAAGGACAAAGAAGTATGGTACAATGTGCAAATATAAATTACAGATTTTAAGATAATAAAAAACCTTAAAAAAAATGTACTAATACATTCCTAGATAAAATGACAATAGCAGTAAATCTCTCAATTTTGGGGTCTATTTCACTGATTCAATGAGCATCAAATTTCGCATCTCTAATTAAAACTTCATTAAATGAAATTCATTTTTTCAAATAGTCTCTAGAAGTTTTACTTATTTTAGTCCTGAAAGCACTTCATTATAATATTAGGAACTATTTTTTTGAACATGCTCAATAGTTCTTATGCTCCAACAATCTGCACTGGTTGAAACATTGGTATTTAACTACAAAAATATAACACTGAAGAGCAAAAGTGGTGATGTCTCCAAGACTACTTAGGGCTGTGATTTACATTGTGCAGGATCATGACCTCTGTGATGTTCAATATTCTCGAATATTCAGAACCCCAACTGACACACATGGGCCATAAAAATCTGTTTGTATACAAAGCATAGCACAGAACAAGGTGTCTCTGCCATAACACAATGTCTGATGCATGCAGATACTCAAGGTTACTTATAGCCCAAACCCATTAACTTCTCTTTTGCAATCTGAAATCTTTCAAGTCTTCCTTTCCCTTTCTTGCTATACTCTGAGCATCACTTCTCATGTTTTAAATTGTAACTACTTCTTTTGCTTCTTCACCAACCTGAACATTTTCTTCTCAAGGTACTGATACATCGGAGTTGATAGTGGAACTTCAATTGTGGACATTGTGGCTACTCTAAGGCAAAAGACCTTTGAGCCACAAAGTCCAACTACAAAACCCTGAAAGAAGAGAAATGCAAGGTGAATACTTCAAAATCTGCAAAACACTAGCATTCCTTTGAAGTCACAAAGTCACAAGAATGCATGCAATTTCACATAAATGACAACATTATGAGCCAAAACATTTATGGAGTAATCTAAGAGTTCTATACAAGAGCACAGAGTTCTTCACGACAACAATTAAATTTTTTTAAAATTGAGAATAGTATCTACTCCCTTAACCCTTTGATGCGGGATCGGATGAGGTAGCAATCCATCATGGGTGAAGGGAAAGGGGCAGTGTGCCACTGCAGTAGAAAACTCACAGGGCCGCTAGGGCAACCCTCCATCTCCACACAGTAACCCACCCCAGAGAGGAAAATTACTTGACATATAGGACAGATTCAACTTCAATCAATCTTGAATCAATCATTCAATGAAGGAATCAGACTTCAATCAACATTGAATGATGGTGAAAGGAACATGTCTTAAGCTAGCATTGTGTTGAAAGGTTAAGAAATCTACGGCCAGGGGGTGATAAACAGAACTCACTGTAAGCTTCTGCTGGTGCACAGGGAAGTTGCTGGCTTTAATGCAGAGTGTGTTGTTTCCTGAGAAGCAGAGCATCTCTTCACAGTATGTATTCCATGCCACACTATTGGCATTGGCCTCCTGAAACCCAAAGGCAGTTATTCAAAATTTGAATGACAACTTTGCTCCTTACAGAGAGAGTCATTGGATAACAAGTGCCATAGAGGAAGACAAGATAGACGATGGGTGTCTTAAAAGATACATATTACATCCAAGGATATTCAGTAGTTTCTCAGCAGATCGCATATTAGATTTGCGTAATGCTTATTCAGTTTCATAAAATACCAGTTTAATGTTCTTAACCTATTAAAAAACATTCTTGAGTGTAATAATTAATTCAGTGAATCTAATAATTAATAATGCAAATTATTCTTATCAAAGCCATCAAACACCAAGGAAGAGCTCAAAATACCACACATTAATTGTTCATTTTTCCGTAATTTTTTAAAATAATAAAAATTAATTAAATAAATATATTCTGTTAAAAAAGAATTTAACATTTGATCAGTCTTAATATAATTAATTCATATTTTATTTGAAAATAATATTATCATCAACCCAAAGCATACCTGGAAGAGAAGCTCCTGAGTTCGCAAATTATACACAAGTAACTGATTGTTTTCGTCAACAACAGCTAATTTTTGTCTTGAGGCACTGAGATCCAAACATCGAATAGCTGACTGAAGTTTAAGCAGGTTTACTGGGAAAGCATTGTCCAAATATATTTTCCACACCTGACCATTTTTCAAACCCAGAAGCAACCCCTCACGGCCAGGAGGACCGCCAACCACCTGCAACAGATTTGGTTTAATTTATTTATTGTCAATACTGTAAAATCTGTATTTGAATTTGGGGGAAGCAGTGCATGTTTTCTTGAAATCTAGAATTCTTACCCCATCCACTTTCTATATAAAGGTAATGGATGGATAAAGGTACCAAAAAGCCTGGTAAGAAACATTTGAAAAGTAGAAATGTTTATTCTTGAAAACTTATTTGCATCAGTAAACAACAGATCTGATTGTATAGTATTGCTAAGAAAATAACTATTTTGTTTTTCCAAATCCATGTTTAGAGTCTGACAACTTGTTTTTTCCCCGAGAAAAGTTTCAATTTATATACAGAAAAGTCTCCCTTGGTACTAAAAAAGTTTCTCTTTGTCAACATTTTTTTGAGAAATATCCAATGTTGAATTTTGTGACTTTAAACCCTTCTTGAGATCAACAATTTTATCAAGAAAGTCGTTCAAAGAGGTTGGCTACTTCTGCTCCCCGTCTGTTCCCCTCTCTGACATTACATTTGAAACTATATATAGTTTCAAGATGATTTGGTCATATATTGTACAATATTCCACATTGCTTGAGTTTTCTTATTAGTGTTTAAAATATACATAGTATAGAGAAAGTTATGCTCTGAGAAAGAAACACTCTGGAAAATAGATTTTGAGATTTCCATGAAAATACATATTTTTGAGTCCCCTGACACTTCAAAAGTGTTTTGTTCAAAACGTATGTATGTACACATGTTTAGAAATGTACATACGTACGGAGGAGGTACGTACGAACAGTTGGTTCATCCGTCCATGACCATCACTAGCGCCTAAATCTTGCATACGAGTTTTTCCAAAATGGATATTCTGCAGTCGATCTGGCTTGACTCAAAACTTCGCGATTTTGAAAAACATTCTTTAAAATTTGGAGGTACTTTACATGAAGCCCCTGGGACATTTTCCAAATTATCTCAAAACTGGCTCCAAATTATTTCTGTAAATTTTATTACAGACCAGAGTAAAAGACACTTATAAAGAGGGCTTAGGGCCGTTTCTCACTGTTAACTTTGAATTTTGGATAATTTTCAAAAGTTTGCATTTTTTCAGTGTTTTCCTACAGTTACAAAATTGAAGATTTTTTTTTTCAAGTAAAATTTTTTCTCCATAGCTAGTTCTTTCATTAAGATCCTGTACATTTTATGAAACTTTTAGTAGTTTTCGTGCAATATTGCATGCAATATGTGCAATATTAAAAAAATAACAAAAACAAGAGTTTTTTGAAAAGGTTCCAAATTTTTTCTTTAAACTTTTGGTTCGGTTACTGCTAAATTAACTCTATAAGATGACGTAGTTGCCATATTGCTCTATTCTTTTGTTTTTTCGAAAATTACAAAAATGTAATTTTTTTGACTAACCTCTCACATCATTAATATTTTACATTAGTGGCAATTTGTTCAAATTACTGTATTTACGAATACATTTGCTTTAAATAATGTCAAATAAATTTTATTGGAAACTATAGTTTTCTGTGAAAATAGGCACAAAATTCTGTGTTTTCAGAAATATTCAAACACCACTTTCTCAAAAATGGATCAATATTTTTTCTTAAAACTTTTTCAATGAATAGTGCTATATGCAATGTTTAATATGCCATTTTGAGGTATTCTTCTGTTTTTTCAAAAATTACACAAACGTAATTTTTTGTAATATTTCTCACACCATTAATATGCACATTTCCAGCGATTTGTAAGTTAAAGTGCTTCAAATGACTTTGAATGAAGATTTTCGAAAACTTGAATATTTCATGGATAAAAGAACTTTAACTTTCACAAATACAGTAACACTTAAATGCCATTTTCTTAAAACCAGGTCCAAATTTTTCAATGAAAATGGCCATATAGAACAAGGTTTTACTCTTCTTTAATATTCTTGAAGTAATATGTTGGTTTATTTTATAATTGGTGTATTAAACTAATATGTTGGTTCTACTATAAGGAAACTGAAAAATTGGGAAAAATTCAAAAAAAATTATTTTGGGTGGCAATAGATGGTAGCTTGAAAGAAAGTGGCAAGTCCGAAAAGCTAGCCCATACTGATGAAAATAGAAAACTAATATGAGAAAGTCTGTGCCATTCTGTAGAACCAATAGTTATAATTTTTGCTTTTGTTGTATCATTTTTTAAAGGATTTTGAATTTTCAAAGTAGGCATGGAAATCATATGATACTTATGACACCAGAAATGAAGTAAAAAGTTCAAGCTGGACTTGGCATGTCCACTTAATTTTACATGACACTTGCTAGCCAGTTTGCATTGGTTTTTGTGTGGACGTTCCAATAATTGGAGGATTGATCGATTGATTAAATGAAGTAATGGCCAGGATACATAGATTTTATCGCCTCAAATTCCGATAAGAATGTACTGGGGGGAGTTAAGGATTTAGGAAGGTTAGACAGTCTAAGATCTATTATCGGCCGGTGCAGTTTCCAAGAGGAAACAAGGTTTTGGGGAGATTTCACAGGGTTGGGTAGTTTTACATTAAGTTTCTGTAAGAGCATACGGAGACGGGACTCCCAGGAGATGGGGTAATGATGGTCTAAGTGCATATGAAGTCAAGTGGGTTGGATGGAGGACTGCTTGGCGCGAGGGAGTATCAACATTGGATAATTTTGTACCACATGAGGCACTCAGAATATCCTGCTTTCGGCTCAGAGATGGTTCTCCAGCCTCGGAAGAGGCATTCAATGCTACTCGTGCGGTAGGCGCCTGTACTAATCCTTAAGCCGGCATTGTGTATGGTATTTAATGGCCGGAGGGTTGATAGAGACGCTGACCCATACACTATGCATCCGTAATCCAAGATAGGGCGGATGAGAGTTCTATACAAACACAAAAGAAACTACAAGATATCTTTTCTGGTAGAGATGGACGGTCGAAGTATCAGAGTTGAGGTAGGAGTGAGTACCCCATTTACTCTCCGCTGAATCCTGTAAATCTCTGACACACCATATGGTTCGAAGAAAGCTTTCAAATTTTCTTCCGATTCGGTTGAGAAGTCTTTGTGATTTGCCATACCCTTGCAGAGGTTTAAGGTCGGGTAGGCAGACACATGCACCTGGAGGCCGGCTATTTCTTTTAGGTCAGTGATTTTGCTGATCTGTTCGTCAGAGCGACATTCAAAAAGGATTGTGACGTTTCTTTGACGAACCACCGACTGAAATTTGCCAAACTTTTCGATTTCCCTGGCAAGTTTGATTGGGCTGACACTCTTCATAGTTTCATTATCTCTTTTACATGACATGACGAGAAGGCGGGGCTTAGTAGGTCTGTCAGATTCATTACAAAAACTCTCAAGATTTACTGTTTCACCAACAAATCTCTTCCTAACAGAAGAGGGCGGGGGGGGGTAGGTTTTTTATCCATTAAGAGGACATCAGTTTCATTCCTGAGGTCTCCACCCACCACGGAGCCCAACAAGGGGACACTCCATCGGAGTGCCAGGGTTTCCACGGGGATATAGTGGGGGTTACCACAGTGCTGCACCGCCGTGGATCCCCCCGCCACTCTGGAGTTCAGTACAAGACCTAGTCAAAGCCGGTTGATCGGGAGTGGGTTAGCTCCCGACCGCCCGTCTAGAAAAAGCAAGCGTAGCCAAAGCAAGTGTATTGAGACCTACAAGGAATGCTCCCCAAAATACGTAAGAGCACGTATCCCTGGATGCCAAGAAAGAAGTAGCACGAGGAGAGTAATTGGGAAACAGACAGGCCCCTCAACCGCCAGGACATACATTCCCTCCGACACGGGTCGCCATGCACGGCAAACACATGGGTAGGCATTCAGCATACAGCATACAGAGCCAGTGAAATAGAAGAGGGAGAAGTAAAGAGGCAGGATGTTATAGAAGAATGAGAATGTATAATGGGGAGAAGAAAAATGACTTGTGAAGGAAAGGAATACTTGAGAGCCCACTCTGTATCCCCCCGTCAGGACGTGGACCAACCCACCTCGACGGGAATAATTGGAGGAGATAGTGAGGATTGGGAAGGTAAGGGAAACTCATAATCTAACCAGAAAATCTGTTCTGAGTCATGATTAGTAGTAGTTATTGTGTATTTGCTTTCATAAATGGCCAGTTGGAAAGTTTTGTGGGATTGCCTAACATCCAACCATCTGAGCTGTGAACAACCTCTTTGAGCTTTTGAGTACGTTGATCTCAACTATTTTTCACAAATGTGAAGATTTTCGGAAGATCAGCATCGAGAGTCTATGGAGTAGAAAGAGTAGAATGAATAATAGCCATGTCACAAAGTGTATCAAAGTGTGTGATCAGTAAAAAAATAAGTACACGAGAATCCACAAGTAGCAAAACTATTAAGTAAACTAACATCATGTAAACTAAGAATATTAAATTTATTTAATGTAGGTCACATTAAAAAAAGTTAAACGCTACGATATTAATTATTATTTAAAAGTGGTAGACAAATTCAGAATAAAGTTTAATGTGTTTCATGTAATACATTGAAGCTGCAAACTGATAAATATAATTAGAAGGTTACACTTCACCTATTATAAGACCACAAAATTCACAACTTTTGGTACTGCAATAGTAAACCAAAATTTCAAAGCTAAAATTCAAATTGTTCCATTATGTTGTTAAAAAATAAAAACTGTTTGAATTTTGATGTTTTCACAATAATCACTTGGTTTTCACTAAGAGTTTAAAGCTTTCCACAAACCTAAATTAACATATGTAACAATAAGCACTGGTTCTCTTTGAAAAATGTTATTTCTGACATTCGTTCAATTGTGTTTAAGCATTCCACTTCCTTTTGAATTAGTACATCCATCAGTTTCATTAATTAATTGAAATTATAGTTCTCATTTTAGGTGTTACATGTCATATTCATTTACAACTTTTTTCTTTAGATTAATCTGAAACTTCAGTCTGTCAGAAAGACTAGTCATCGGAAACAGGCAATATATTTTTTATGAAGAAAAAAACTACATACATGGAAACATAAAAAAAAAAAAATTAATAATTGAGAGGAAAAACACACAGCAACTGAAAATTGTACAAGCAGCATGGTTCAATGCAGAGGAATTGAAAAGTGTTGAAATCAAATATCCAAGCAATATTCAACAGATAAGATCAAAATAAAATAGTAAAAAAGTGGCAGCAGGATATTGTGCCAAGTATCAACCACAAGTAGTAGACAATATGAATTTAATATACAGACAATACAGCCAGGTTTTGGGACTTCATCCCACATCAGTGGCTCCAAGTAACATAGATTAAACAACAATTAAGGACACACAGTGGTAGGTCCTAAGATGGCGCCTTTTTGTGTGTCGTACATGGTACGGAAACAGACAGACAGACAGAGAGGTAGGTCTATCTTCATACCTTGTATTTATAATAGTAAAAGTGAGGCACTTGAAAGCACTTTGAGACAAGTTACTCAAAATATAGCAAAAAAAGAGGCAAACATTGTCAAGATATACAGCAAATGAAATAAATGAAAGTCAAAAAAGAAACTAATAGGGATGAAGATCCATTGTCACTTGTGTCAAGGAATTGGATACTTGGTGCTGTACGTATTACACTATGGACCAGCATATTTTAACAAATAAAGATCAACATTGCGACAAATTCTGAAGTTGTTTTAATTAGAACTATTTTTACAATTGCCCAAAATGCTAGCCTTTGCCCACAAAACATATTTGTAGCCCAGAAAAGATAATAATCCAAATAACGTTACGTGCATAAGAAATCTAAGAAATCCACTTTAACACAGAAAAAATTATTCTCATAAGAGAATTTTAATAATTCTCATAAGAGATTTACCTAATTAATACTCTTTTTAGAAATGGTTTACTGAAAGGCTGCACTACAAATTTCCAACGACAGATGAGAAGGAGAATTCAATTCATTTTTAAGGTAATGCAACTAAATATTTACAATAATGATGTAACTAACCTTTATATAACGAATAGGAGATTCCATAAGCCATTCTCTTTCCTTCACACCATCAAAGGTTAATGACTGAAGACGCTTTTCTTGACATAAAACTAAATGGTTGGTACATATCACCAAAAGATTGCAATCTAATTTCTGATTTATTTTATCTCGAACACGATAGTGCATACTTGTTGAATCACCTGAATACAATTCATAAATAACAGCACGTTCTGGAAGCTGAACCTGCCATGAAAATTTATTGTAATTAATAAATGAATAAATAAAACACAGATGAAGGAATTTAAAAAAAAAAAAATAGATATAATAACTATAACATACTGCTAATCTGTGTTTGTAAATAGCAATTTTCTTAATAAGATCCCGACACTTAATTCGTACTTTCTGGTCAGTCAATAGGTGTTGGATGATGACATCAGTCATGTTTTCTCTGGTAAAGAAAAAACTCCAATTATTTTCCAAGACTATAAACATTTATTTTACAATTTCCTACATCCCCTATTACCATAATTTATTCTACCATTTTCATCATTCCATTATTCAATGTGCAACAAGCATATTTTACCTCAAAAGTAATTTAAAATCGTAAAAAACTTACCGGAATGCATAACGCTCCTTGTAAAGTCCGTGAACGGTACTGAATACCAGTTGGTAGTACGCTATTGTCCCATCTTGACATCCAACTGCCTACAGTGAGTAAGAGATTAGAGAGAATATTATACATATTACAAAGACAAATTACAGAAATGCATTAAGCACCTAAGTTGTTATTCATTCTGTGTAGAGGTGATAAATGGGAAAATGGCCTTCAATGCATTGAAGCAAGGAAAACATTTCCATTTTTTTGAACTTTTACATTAATAAATTTTATGTCTGTGATGTTGATAGTACATCAATTATTTCAGCTTACATCATGTATAATTGCACACTTTTATCAACAGGGCTAGGATTCGTATGACATTACTAGAGACCGGAAAAATATGTGGTATAAAACATCAAAATATGTACATAAATATGTAATAAAGATGGTTAGAATATGTAATCAATATGTAAAATCGGATATAATACATAATATTAAATTTTAAAAATAATACAAATATCTTAAAAATCATTTGGAAAGCTCAAGTTCATGTACACTTTGCTCCTTACAACTTTCCTGCCAGTAGTAAAAGCTTCATCTTTTGCTAGCCAGAACCATAATTTAGCAGTCAGATTAGACGATATAGAAGAAATTGTATGAACTGGCGATATCTACGGCCAGCACCAATCACTGCAGCGTGAAGCACTGAAATGTTACAAGTCAGTGATCGCCCATGTTTCTCCAAAATTAAGATAAAAGGTCACGAATCGCAGAGTCAGTACACAAGTAATGGTGAAAATGATCTGTCACTGGCATGCACATTCCGCTACTGACAACTGAAGCAGGCATGCAGGACTGTGCGAACATCACAGATCTTCATATAGAATATCTGGAGGAGACAGCATGCATTAATAATATAGGAAAAAATGTTCATATTTTTGAAAACTCTTCTTTTCGTAATTTTTTTTAAAATAAAATTGAAGAAAATTGATACAATAAAAAATATTTTGTGAAAATACCAAAATATGTAATATAGTACCAAATATATAAAAATACGTAACAAAAAAAATTAGATATTGTGTTAGGACCACAACATTTCGCCAAGATTACAAAATTGAGAACGGTAAGAAGAAAGACAAAAAATATGTAATTACATAAAAATCTGGTCTCTAGACATTTCATATTTGCTTTTTAATTAGTTACAATCAAACATCTGTGTTATGTTTACAAATCAGACATTTTGAAGTGATTTGAAACATGTTTGATAAGAATGGTTTATTGAATTGTCCATATTTTTTAAAAAAATAGTAACATCTGACAGGCAATATATACTATTGCAAATTCAAGACTATTAATAATTGAAGTTAAAGATTATTAGTTCTGATGTTGAGCAACACTTTAGCCAGTACATAGCAACAGTAAGAGATACAAAGGGAAGTTTCATACTTGAACGTTTAAAACAGAAATGTGGAACCCACTGCTTTCCAAATTACCAATTATCACAAAAAGATTAAGACTTCATTTTAGCCACAATAATGTTCATTCTATTTTAGTATAAGATTAAATCTTCTTCTATTGCTAAGACTAAAACTGAGTTCCCTGACACTGCTCTTTATGGCTCTTTAAAGGCACCTTTCTCCCATGTTAAACTGGAGAGTCTTCAAAGAACATTTTGCCAAACTAATAAAGCTATCTCCTTCATTTCCCCCCTCAAATTATACATCTCTTTACACATTTTAATTACAGAATTTTGCAAATTTGTGTTATTTTTGAAAATGAGTGAAAATTGTGCTCCTAAAAACTTGCAATATTTTGACAGTAATTTTGAAGGAAATATTTTTCTTTACAAAATATCCCATAAAAGAAAGTACTTAGATGTAGTAGGAGTTAAATTTTTTGGGGATGGGACCAAAAGAAAATAAAAATGTTATTTTTATACCAAAAATTTCAATTTATGGCAAATGAAGGTCAAATGTTTTATTGCATTCCTGAACTCTGTATATTTAACTGTCAGAATCTTCTTCCATCGCAACGGGTAATTCTCTTCTGGCACTTATTTTCTTATGTAATATGCATTTTTCCAAGATTTTCTGAAGCGTCAGCCTTTCTTCATCATCTTTGTCATTTTTTTCAACACTTTTATTGTGCGTACACCTAGGACTATGTAACTTAATATTCAAAATTCTTCATATTTTGTCATTTACTCAAATCAAAATGTTATTTATGCCGAATTGTATGTTCCTTAACTTTCAACAAATTTTTGGCATTCAAGCCCAAATTAAAGAAATTAAATATTCATGTTCTAAGTTCAAAATCGAGAATAAAACTTAGAAAACAATGCTGATAATGTTGCTGGATACAATGCAGTTGTTGCCTGAATTGTCACCAACTTCTGAACAACATCATCCAAAAGTAACATACACCTTATATTTTAGCAACAAGTAGAAAATAAAAACCTGAGAAAAGTGAGTGAGAGGCCCATGACCCTTTATGCATCATTGTATATATTTTGAATATTAAAATAGAAATTGTCAGATTATGATAAAACACCTACAATTTTGAAGAGGAAACTGAAGAAAATTATTTTGCAAAAAACAAAGAATCAACATCACCCATTCAGGGTGCCCTTAAACATTTGATTTGTACATCACAATCCGCTTTTATTCAATTTTAGTCATATATTATACTCATACTTTAGATATTTTTAGTCCATACATATGTACATATTTAGGTATATGTTATTCCATATAAATCCCAGCCCTGTTTATCACAACTGATATTTTTTAGAAACTATCTTACATTCACAAATGCTTAGAAAGAGAAAACTTGAAAACTAAAACACAAACTAGCCAAAGCATTTTGAGCGGACTAACCACAAAGGAAGAATCTGGTCGGACAGCACAGCACCATACCCATGAAGACTGTTCTTCACCCACAGTGCCCAGTTTGATGCCATCCCTGGTCATCAAAGTGCAAGCTTTATTTGATCCACCAATGAGTAAATACTCTCCCTTATTGAAGTAGTTCACACAAAGTGGATCATACCCAAGTGGTCTCTCCTTACCAACCTTCACACAAGAACACATGAATTGCGTATAACTATTGCATCTCTTTAGTGATAAATAATGAATTAAAAAAATAATTCAGGCAAATTGGATTTTTAAATTTTAAGACTTAAACATCATAAAGTATGACAGTAACCATCACCATTATAGCCTTTCAATTCACGCACATTCAAAACCTAACTTACCAGTTTTCCACCCATAGTGTAAAATGATAAGGTTTGCCCCCAATCTCCTATGCACAAAATATCATAATTATCTTCCCTGCAAAACATAAACACAACACACTTAATGAAAAACAAATAATTTACAACAAGTATCAAAGCAATGAAATCATGTTAAAACTGCAATAATCATAATAAAAATGTAAAAACGCACTTTGAAGGGCTCCATGCTAAAGCCCATATAGGTGACTGAGAACCTCCAGGACGTTCAATTTTTCCCTTCTCTTCTCCATTCTAGAAAATCAACACAATAAGGTTAATTTTTAATATCTACTATTACTTCTGACTTCCTACAATTTGCAAACAACTACGTTCAAAAAATTAATTAGAGCAAACAGGTTCCAAGCTTTTATTTTATCAGTATAACCCTAATATTAATGTTTCATTTATTTTAAATGTATTTTTATTTCTAAATACAAATATGAACAATTGTTACATCCAAATTAACTTGAAAAATTCACAGCTTTATTGGATTTTCTGATGTGGTTCCTCAAATAAAAATTCTAGGCACAATTATTGAAGTTATCTTTAATTAAAATACAAAAACCAAACATTTTTTGAACAAATAAATGAATGCTTACATTTAAAATATCTTCAAGAAAACCAAAACAAATATGCCTTCAAGCCCTATTATTTACAACATAAAAGATACATTTTCGACAATTAAGGCACAGGGTCACCCGAGTTACCAGGCAAAGGGTTTGAATGCTCATTCCTCATTAAACTTGACCAATCTGAGAGATTGGTTCTCTTGCAATGCTACAAATCTTGGATGGTCTAATTCAGGGGTCTCTGAACTGTGGTCTATGGGTCATATTTGACCCTTGACAGCATTCTCTATGGCCTGCCAACCCAAAGTATTTTTTGTTTTGCAGGAAGATGAGTCACTGGTTTGAATATGATGGGTGACTTCCAAAACAGTTTACGCACCATGGATCTGTGTAGAAGTTCAAATCGTTACACAATCCTTTTCCACAGTGTATGCAGACTGCGGCACTCATGCAACAGGGCTGTATACGGTCAAACATCAGGCATTTAAAGCAGCGCAGAGAATTCGGTACATATCGCCTGACACGGATATTGTAATAGCTACATGATATTTTCTCTGACAGAGTTGGACAATTGAAGGTCAGTATCAGCGTTGAGGTAAGGGTGAGTACCCCGTTCACTCTCTGCTGGATCCTGTAAATGTCAGTCACTTTCAGGTTGAAAGAAAGCTTTCAGTTCTTCTTTCGTTTCTGACACAAAGTCATCAGGATTCACCACACCCTTGCAGAGGTTTAAGGTAGGGTGAGTGGACACAAGCACCTGGAGGCCAGCTATTTCTTTTAGATCTGAGATTTTCTTGATCTGCTTGTCAGTATGGCATTCAGAAAGGATTGTGCTGTTTTTCTGATGAACCACTGCCTGAAACATGCCAATTTTATCTATCTCTCTGGCCAGTTTAATAGCACTTACACTCTTCACTGTTTCACTGTCATTGCTGCATGACATGGTGAGGAAATGAGATTTTGTTGGTCTATCCAACTCTTTGCAAAAAAAAAACCTACCTAGATTAACATTCTCTCCTACAAATCTCCTCTTCCTTACAGAAGAGGGCAGGGGGGGACAGTTTGCTATCCATGGAGAGGATATAAAATTGAACCCTGTGGTCCCCCCGACACAGGGACACTTCATCGGAGTACCAGGGTTGCCAGAGGGATATAGTGGGGGTAAACAGAGTGCTGGCCTAATGGGTGGGCATTTAGCGGGGGCAGTGAAATAGAAGGGGAAGAAACATGACTGGTGAAAGAAAGGAATATTTGAGAGCCTTCCATACACCCCCCTTTAGGAAGTGGACCAACCCACCTTGACAGGTAAAAAATATAAACTTTTTGTGTACATGAACCCCAAAAACAATTCAAAACAAGTTTTTGCAAAATCATGAAGGTGGCTTTCTTTATGCAATGCAGTTAAAGCAAGTTTCTCGTTTAAATAAACAGGGCAAGCCACAGGATGAACATGGTGCTACAAATATTTTTTGGGTATTCTTTCCTCCAGAATGCCTTTTAAGCATACCTGAAGACCCAATATGCATTCTTTGCTTCAATATATACATTATACATAAATACCTTATTTCTGATAGACACTACTCCGTTGCCTAACCCCAGAGCCAAGTACTGGCCATCATTTGTCCAGGCACAGGCATTGATGCGTGAATTGCTCTTGTATTTCTGCACAGCCTTCTGTTCAGCTGACCAATATGCAAAGTCACTAAGAGCACAACTAGCAAGATGGTGGGACACAGGATTGTATGCCAAGCACTGGATGGCATCATTGTGGCTGTGAACAGTAAGCAATATCACACTTGCAGTAGACTTAAAAGCAAATTAGTAGACTTAAAAGTCTTGTCTTTTTCGTTACACCTGATGAAGTGTGCATAACAGTTCATGAAACATTGTTTTACAATTTTTTTAAAGAATGAGTAAATAGTTATTGAAAAATACATGTTGACTGTCTATAAACAAAGAGATACCTCAACAATACAACAGAGCAAGTAGCTGAATCACAAGATGAAGAATCTTAGAAAGAAAGTCAATTGATATGGAAGAACAGTTAATTCACAGTATTAAAACATACATTTCTGTATTCTTACATTTAATTTAAAGGTGAATACAATCCAAAACAGTTGTTTGTTTTCAAAACTATCTAGATTATGAAGATATTATGCAATCCAAAAAAAGAAAAAAAGAAAATAGGGAAGCAAGAGGCACAAGATCCTACTACACTATGTAATGGCAGAAACATATTTAACTATGTCAAGAACACTAAAGCATTTTGAGGATGTGAAATAGACACAGACCAGTATTTGGTAGAGGGTAAAATTAAACTCACATTACAACAAATAAAAACTAAGGAAAATAGTAATGATTACCCCCAAAACTCAAGGTATTCTTTACATCTTACTAGAAACATCTTCTAGAAAGAAGATGAAAGTTTCAGAATGTTTTATGAAAAAAGGCTGAGAGAAAAACTACAGAAAGTGGAGAAACAAAATATTGAGGCATTTTGGAGATCACTTGAACAAACTATGATTGAAGCAGGAAGAGAGAGTGTAGACTATAAACCATTTGAGAAAACTAAATGGTTGAGAACGTGGGACAACGATCTAAAAGAGATGATAAATCAAAAGAAGAAAGCATATAGAACCTACCTCCAGAAATGAACAGTGAAAGACTAAAATGGAATATCAAAGATAACAGGCCATAATGAGACATGTCAGTTGAATACACAGAAGCAACACACACAGAAGACTGGAGAAAATTTGTTAAAAGC
The DNA here is from genome assembly GCA_964035755.1 of Teleogryllus oceanicus. Taxonomy (NCBI): domain Eukaryota; kingdom Metazoa; phylum Arthropoda; class Insecta; order Orthoptera; family Gryllidae; genus Teleogryllus; species Teleogryllus oceanicus. The sequence continues at coordinate 90,616,564 of CAXIVR010000006.1, read as the reverse complement.
TTAGAAAGAGATGTACCAGGCCCTCAATGATTGGGTTCAAAAGTTTTGAAACTGCTGCATATGAATGTGAAAGATAAAATCAGACTAGATGACATACCAGAAGAAAACTGGATAAAACACTTCTCCACTCTGTGGAACAATCCAACTCTCAGATCTAATGAAAACCTGGAAGAAACAAATAAAATCTGTGACAATAATGAACTAGAGAGCTCACTGAATACTGAAGAACTTGAAGCAGTAATAAGAAAAGAGAAAAAATAGGAAAAGCCCCGGACCAGATGAGGTCAACATAGAACTCTTAAGATATGGAGGAAAGGAGCTGCAAGAAATGTTCTTAGAATTTTTTAACACATTATGACAAGCGAAAACAATTCCATTAGAGTGGCCAGAGGGTTTGGTTACTAACATTCACAAGAAGTGCTCAAAGAAGATCCGTGACAATTATAGGGGCATTACATTGCTATCACCAGTTTCTAAGCTCTATGCAAACATGCTGAGCAACAGACTCAATTAAATACGTGAGAATTTCATGGGAGAAGAGCAATGTGGATTCCAAAATGGTAGAAGCACTAAAGATGCAATCTTTAAATTACAAGATGACAGTGTTAATAGACAAAAGAAGGGAAAGGAATCTACCAACTTTTATAATATTTATTGATTATGAAAAGGCTATAGAAGAGGAGAAAAAAAATACTGTTAAGAGAGGGAACAAACTCACAGCAATAATAACCAGCAGTGGCTTAAAGCAAGGCTGTGGATAATCACCTATCCTTTTCAAATGCATATTTTAAACCACTTAGTAAGAAACTGAAGAAGGAAAGTTAGATATGGGACACATCTCAAAAGACAAGAAGATAGATACAATATTGTATGCTGATGACCAAACTATTGTAATGGATTCTGAAGATAATTTACAAAGAATGGACTTGGAAATTTTTGAATGGACATTTGAAGTGTCTCAAGAAGGTCCATGAAGATAGTTCAGAAAACAAGAGGTATGGTAATACAATGAAAGGAACAAAGGAGAACCAAAATAATAATAAATGGAAAATTAGTGGAACAAGTAAATAAATTTTCATACCTCGGAAATATCATAGGTATATATAACCAAACTTAGGAAGACATAGAAAACAAACTTAACAACTATAACAGGATATGTAGAATAATTAAGAGAGACTTTGGCAGAGACACGGACTCAGAAACAAAACAAAGAAATATCTCTGAAATATGGGTAATGAAAGAGAGAGAGAGAGACAAACAAAAACTACAGGCAGCACATATGAGATTTCTAAGACACCTCATGGGAATCACAAGAAGAGACAGAAAGAGAAATAAAAACATCAGAAAGAAATTGAAAACCAAAGGTTTAGTAGAAGAGATAGAAAAGGAGATGGAAAGATCATTTACAGAGAATGAACAATAGATTGCCAAAATTATTCTGAAGGAATTGAAAAAAAAAGAAGGCTATTAAGCCTAGTTGGTTCACAGTTCATAATGATGATGACTAAAAAGATATTCCTAATCATTTTTATACAGAACAAAACAAAATCTTCAGAGATACTTAGGAACTGCAAGCTGCATTTACAGGTCAAAGTCAAAAGGACAGTTCAGTATTAGCACAAAAGTCAATACAGGTGTGTCCATATTTATTGAGGCAGAAAGAACAACCAAAAAAGAAAATACTTTTCAATGACTTAGAATCATCTGAAAACACCATGTATGCAAGAAAAGTAACAAAATAACAAAATTTCATGCAAACTTATACATATTACCCAATCCTGATTTTCCCCTCAATTTTTCATGCCCTTTTCTCATGTGAAATATAATAATTATGAAATTGCTAGTTTGGATGAAACACAAAACTTACGTGTATTTCAAAACACCTTCAAGTTTTGATGTCCAAATAATAACAGATTTATCAGCACTTCCAGATGCAAACCGTTTACCATCTCGAGCATAACACACACAGTAAACTACGTCCTTATGACCTGAAAAAAATATATTAACAATGTATTTACTGAAAGCAAATGTCACAAGACTTGTATAGCAACACAGTAAACTTAATATAATTATTTACACCATTTCATTAGACAAAATTAATAAATACCAAAACTTTTTTTTTTCAATTATTATAAAAAAGTTTCAAAAACGAACAATCAAAATAATTTTCCTTTATAAAATAGCCTTTTTGGATTGTTTCTGTCTTGTCACTCCAACTTCACATGTTTTTTGCAATTAACACAATGTTTTTTACAATTAACACATCTGCCTGTGTTTTTATGATCTTTGAAATAGGGACATCCTCTTGCACCTTCAATTATTTCATTTATAAATTGCATCTCTTTTCTCTGCGATTGCAGGTCCATCAGAAGGTACGTGAAAATAAGATAAGCTTTCACATGGCATTCTTAATTCATTAACAAATTCTCTTTTTAATTGAAACAACAATTACTTCAATGTTAATTCCAACCGTGATTGAAGGAATAAAGTAGTTTCTTGTAGCCAATGAAAAATTTTCAGATTTCAAGAATTTTTTGCACAACACAATGTGAGTCGTGTTTTATCCAACATTCATTTATTTTTAAAAAGTTGATTCATCCACAATGTCTTTCTCCGCTTAGCATATGAAGAAAATTATTCTATCAGGTCTATGTTTTTTTCAGAATCCTCTTCTTCAATAATTCAGTTCATTATCACCATCTCCATCTGATATTTGTAAATAATAATAAATTCTGAGTCATTGCAACGTCACAAATAATAGCTAAAACAGACCTACCTATGATTTCTATACTTTGTTCTTCTCAATTCACAATATTGGTTCAACTGATCATAAAAATACTGCAAGAAATGCATTACAGCAGATATGTCCAACTGGTGGCCCATGACCTTGTTTTATGTGGCCCGCGTCAGAAAAAAAATTATATTAATATTTTATTCTTCAAACAAATATAGATTTTTTCGTAAATCCATTTAGGAGGCCAACCAATGTATAAATCTTACAATACTTCATCTTATCTGTTAGCTGGCGATGCATCTGCACAGTTCATTTTGCACATCCCTCTCCAGCCAGGCAACACACATCCTGTCAAACTGTCAGTGCTTTATTGCTGTGTTTTGTTTCCGAGTGAGTCAATTTTGTTCTCAATGAGTAAAAAATACAGGAAATGTCTGAAGAAAACAGTGTTTCAGGACAAATGGGAAATCAAATATCTTTTTGTCAATACTAAGGACAATAAACCTCAGTGTTTAGTGTGTTTGCCTTACTCTCCATCCACTCCATCGTATACATGTTAGATTTATTATTATCATCATCCTTACTTCATTTGAATATTGAACTTGACATTAAAATGTACCTAATGGTATTTTGCATAACTTTTATTGATTTTTATATATTTTGATTCTTGAAGTATGGCACATTTCTTGGAATTAGTTGTGTGGCCTGCTCCTTTATTTACATCAAAAAGTGGCCCTTGGGGAGTAGAAAGTTTGCCTTCCATGCACTACAGCATAATATCTTTGACCCTGGTGAATAAGCTGATAAGTTGAAAAAACTTAATTTTACAGCAGAACAAAAATTAATTTAATGCTTAATGCTAATTAAACTAATGCTGTAAATCAGGGATTAACGATATTCATACAAAACCTACACACTAATAGTTTTGTTTTAATATCACCTTCGTTTGAATGTCATTAATCCTTGATTTACTTCAGTTGAAAGTTGTGTTTTGCTCTCCTGTAAAACTAAGCGTTTATGACTTATCAGCTTATTCACTGGGATCAAAGATATAATTTACAGCTTTTGAAAGAAAATAAAGTAAACACTAATTTAGACATGTCCTCTGTCAGCCTTCAGTTCCAGTGGAGCACTTTATAGTTTACACGAGTCCAAACCAAAAATAAAATAGGTTTTTGAATGTAGTAGATTTTCTTTCAAATAAATAAATATTGCTAAAGAACCATTTGCATAACAGAAGTCATAAAATGTAATTTGCACATCAAACAAAATACCTTTCAAAGGTTGGATAAGTGCTCCATCAATGGTATCATACACAAGCACCCTTTGCCCTGCTGCAACCACCAGCTGTGTACCATCAGGATTGAAGCACAAATCATATATGCTGAAAACAAAGATTCCTGAAGACACATTTGCACTATAAACACATATTGCACAAGACACACTATGCACAATAAATACATATTAAATTATGTGCCAACAGAAAGAAACTTCTTTATGGTGGAAAATTCACCTAAAATTGGTCAAGTGGAGGGCCTTAAAAGAAAAATTATTTTAATACCCAACAAACATATAAATGAACTGGCAAACACACAGATAAGCCTATGTTTAGCATAAAGCATGAATAAATGGAGAGTAAGTTTGAAACTTTCCAGTAAATTATTTATACATTACTCAAATGATAAATCACATTTCTTCCTATGAAAAAAAGGCAAACTTACTTTTTTTATACAGACTTTTTATTTTTCAATGAAATATCTAGTATTCTAATAATAGCTTCTAAAATATTGACTCTTTCATACTTCTTTCAAGCTAGGAGCTAAATCATTTAGCATGTAGGCAAAAACATCAAGTGATGGAGGGGGTAATGTTTTAAGTACATCTATTAATGTTTAGTACGTACTTAAATATTAATATGAAGGTCAATATTTTATGGTTTCATATTGGAGAGCCCCAATTAAGGAGGTACCTAAAATGAGATGTTTTACTATGTACTCTCCAGTATGAAAGCAAGTCACAAAGTTAAAACTATAATAAGAGTACAGATGTCATTTACTACATTGAGAACACAGTGTACTAACCATTGTTCTACTTTATCTCTATCCTGTACTTTATCAACCCATGTTGGTACAGTTCTCATTTTCTCAAAATTATTCTTACAAAGAATCCAGGTTATGTTTTGGCTTCAGTTGCCGTGGATACAGACATTTTACGTCATTGGTCCATGTCGGTCTATATAGCCACTGACTTAAGGGATATGGAGAAGATTCGCTTCATCAGTGAAGATAAAAATGATGAAGCAAACCTTTTTCTAAAAGGCTTGACCGTGAAGAGAAAACAAAATAGCAAACTTTGGCTTGAGTCAATACGTCCATTTAAACATTAAGATTAAACTAGCCGGTTTCGTAACGCTTCTATACCAAACAGTCAATAGCACTGCCAGAGTTCAAAGTTCACAAAATATTGCAGCTGAAGTATTTTAAAAAGATTTGTAGGCAAACATCACAACAGTCTGTCCATGTTAATATTACAGAGCACATATATGTTCAATTGAGGTTCAATTCTACTTGCACTTCACGTATTGAACTATCACTCGAGTTTGACAGTTCGGAATGCATGTAAACAAACACCATGTGCAGCATTTGGAAGTTGTACAACTCTGCTTATGGCCAGTCTATTCACTTCTGCCCATAACAATATAATCGCTGAAATGAAATAATTCTTGCGAATAGCTTCCAGCTTCGCATAATCTCATCAATATCCAAATGTCTCTCTTTGCCGGTTCCACCTAACAATTACAATAATTACGCCCCTCACGCATATTTACCACTTCACAGTTGGCGACATTGCTATGCGCGCTCAAATCACGAAATTGTGATCCGCCATGTTGGTCGAGAAATCGTTCTAATAGTTCATTTTTGACATTGCATATTAAATTTGCTTATAAAAGTGCAAAATGAGGAGACGAGCGGACAAAGCGAGAAAGGTTCGACAATTCCATTCGTTTACATTGTTTTAAATTCAATTGTGAATACTTTTCACCCTTGTCTGTATTTGTTGTGAGATCTTTTCTGACCAAATGTGGTGCATTTTAAGAAATGAAATAGTGAAAGCATCTCATGAACTCAGGCATGCCAAGTTTCGCTCCCAATACGAATAGCCAAATGCCCAAGGAGAAGTTTTAGTATGAAATTTTCTCATGACAGTCATAATAACTACATCAAACGTGAGGAACTTACGTAAAATAATGTAAATTTCAGTTCATCTATTTAAATGCTATTGGCGTTGACTTGATGCAATGGTAGCATAATATGACAGTAGTGATAAATAAAATTATTGTGCCCCTATTATTATACTCGTCTCTATTAACATTCGATAATGATTTCAATTTTTCATTTAACGTTTATTGATATCATTTCAGGTGAGAGGGCAGAAATGGCCAATAGGAAAACAAAAAATATGTCCTTCTGGGCCCCCTTGTTTTGTATGTGGAGAAGAAATAGTTGGACGTGGAATTCCACTTTTGGTTGGTTACACAGCACATTCAAAAACAGGCCTCCCTACAAAAATTGGGCAATTAATGGGTGATGGATTTATGGTGGTGGTCAACACTGAAGATATGCTTTGTAGAAGATGTACATCCTTACTTAATCATTTGGACAAACTTGAAGCAGATTTGGAACTGGTGAAATCATCTCTCATGAACTATTTGAAAATAAAATACCAACTTTGTGATGAAAATTTTGAAGATGATATTGATATGCTTACACATGAGGGTATGAAATGCATATTTATAGATACAATTTCATTATCAGAAAGAAGTATTATCTTGTAATTGTAAAGAAACAAAATTTTTCTACTTTTTGTTTTGCAGGTCCTGCTATTTGTACAGGTGAAAATATAGAAGTTGTAGATCAGATTAAAACAGAGGTATTTTATTCATTCTTGAATATGTATTATTTTTTAACATAAGATTATGTTATGAATCATATATTATAACTAAAGAACTTAATAATAAGTGAAACAGTTTTTATGTCCTATGTTAAAAATATTCTGACCTTTTTCTTTTTCAAAACGGACATTAATACTACTTTTCAATAATTTTTTAAAATTTTCTGTTTTGACCCTAATTGGGGACTTTTTCCAAAATTGTATCTTGTTACCAGGATTGTAAAAGAGCGTGTAATACTGAATAAATTAATGTAAAATAGTATTTTTGTGCCTGTTTTGAAAAAAAGGATCTGAATATTTTAACATTAATAAAGAGAGAACAGTCAATAGATTCCTTAAAATTGGTATGTCTTTTAGTTCACAGATATCTCGGGTACTGCAGCTTCAAGTGCTTCAAATTATAGAAGTGTTGGAAAGGTGAGTACTCCTTTTACTAAGGTTTCAAATGGCCAGTTTAGCAAATCCTGCAGTTGAAATCACTTATATATGTTATTATGTTATATATGCTATTATGCAGCTGTATAGTATTCTTTTAATGCACATAATTAATTCTGTCCCCTTAATTTTTGAATTGTGCTAGTAATTTTGTAAAAGTCAGCTTAGTACCTAATTAAGATATTTATTTGTATAATGGTTTTTGTTTTATAGGAGGATGGAAGTGACGGCGATGAATGGGAAGAAGAAGGTGCCACCAAGAAAGTCAATGTAGAAATCATTCTTGATGACAGCTGCTCACAAAGAAGGATTTTGACAAGTTTATCTCCAGAAACAGTGAAGTACCATGCATATGAGTGTGAAAAATGTGGCTATGGAACTAATGATCTTGGAGAAATTGAACAACATCCATCTGTTTGCATGAACTATAATCACGAGTGCAGGATATGTGGTAAAAAATTTGATTCAAGTAAAACTGTACAAGATCACATAATGCAGACTCATTTATCTAAATGGACTTGTCACTTCTGCAATACTAGTTTCAGTGAAGAAGATGAATTTTCAGCTCATATGCGTGTGCATATTGGCAACAAAAGTGAAGAAAATTGCAACCTGAAAAATTCTGCAGGCAATTATGAATGCAACATCTGTGATTATGAATGTGATAATAAAATTGAGTATGATGATCACATACGTAAACATGTTGTGCTGAAACTTTTTAAGTGTAAGGACTGTGGGAAACGGTTTGGAGAAGAATGTGCTCTTCAAGAACATTGCAAGGTCCATGAGAGAGTTACAAAATGTGCTATATGTTCAATGTCCTTCAGTGATGAATCTGAATTAGTAGAGCATATGAAGTCTCATAGTGGTGAACTGAATTTAACCAGTGATATGATGGAGTGGGCAAGCAAAGAAAACTTACTACAAAATGCAGATAGACTGAATTTAGAAAAGTCGGGAGAAACCAATAGTGAAGAAGAAAGTCAGAAAGGGGATGGCATTAAATTTCTTTCTTGTGCAATATGTTCTCTCACTTTTCTAAATTCTAGTATTTATGAACAACATATGAAGACTCATCCTGGTGTTGAGTTGCCATCAAGCAGCAAAAATGACATTATGGATGCTGACAATTCTTTAATTATTTCTAGTCTAGTTAATTCTCAGAACTATGTTGACAGTGTAATTGATGGCAATATAATAAACCAGGACAGTTTTGTGCCAAGCATAATGATAATGGGAAAGATGTTTTCAGATGTGAATTTACTGGGAGTGACCTTTTAAAAGTTGATAACGATGGTTCACAGGGAAATGAAAATCAGTGTTCTGTAGGGGATCTTTGTGTGTCTGAGGCCAACATAAAAAAATTTGTTTCATCAGATGTTTTCAAGTGTCAAGAGACATCGGCATTGACTCCTGAAGAGTCAAAGACCATTGTTACTGTTAATTCATTTACTGTTAATGATAAAGAAAGATCAGTTATGACAAAGTCAAATGATTCCATTGTGAAATCTGGGGCAGGTGAAGATCAGTATTCAAGCAAAAATATTACTTTTGAAAATATCTATCCTCTATCAATTGAGAAGAAAGGTGCTGATGCCGGTAATAGTAGTGATGTGAGTGATGGTTTCCAGAGCATAAATAATACAACTGCTCATGGTTTGGATGTATTCAGCAGTGTAAGTGAAGAACAAGATGATGCGAATGTTGGTGATATTGTGGATGAAAGCTCTGATATTAAGAAAGCATATGTTTGTGCAGAATGTGGCTTCAGATATTCTGATATAGCCGGTCTGAAGGAGCATTTTAAGGATCATAGGAATAGTGGGAACAAATGTTCACTGTGTAACAAATCATTCCTCTCTAAACTACGTTTAAAAAGACATCTTAAAGCTCATGAAAATACAATTGGTGGGAAAATGACGTGTCCAACTTGTTATGTTGAGTTCCCAGATTATTTTCATCTTTTCCAACACATGCAAGACAAACATCAGAAAGAAAAAGTGGTATATAAATGTGAATTTTGCAATGAAAAGTTCACATCAAGGAAAGCTTTCAAAGCTCATGAAGAAACTCATCCTGAGCGTTATGAATTCAAGTGTGACCAGTGCAACCAGACATTCATGAAAGAGAAGCAGCTCAAAGACCATAAGGATGCTGTACATCGTGACCCACATTGCCGTTACTGTGGGAAGGAAATCATGAAATTAAAGACGTTACGCACTCATGAATTAAGACACTTGCGTGATAAGGATAATTTTGAGTGTGATGTGTGTAAGCGTGTGTTCAAGACTAAAACAGGACTAAGACATCATGTAGCAGTGCACACAGGTGAATACAAGTATTGCTGTGATTACTGTGGTCGGGGGTTTATGTCTCGAATGATGATGGTGGAGCACAGAAGCATGCATACAAAGGAAGAACGGTATGTGTGTGATGTTTGTGGGAGAAAGTTCAGTTTCCAAAGCACCTGGATCCATCGGAAGTGGATGATAATCCCTTCCGTACAAGTGTTCTTTTTGTAATCGTATGTTCCGACATTCATCTCTATTGGCTGTTCATAAACGAAAACATACTGGTGAGCGCCCATACCAGTGTCCTCATTGCCCCTTGTCATTTCCTGTTGGTGGTACACTTAAGCGGCATTTAATTTTACATACTGGCGTTTATCCATTTAACTGCGAGAGTTGCAAGCGTGGTTTCACCACAAGGCACAAATATGCAACACATCTTGCCAAAATTCATGGGGACTATGATCTTCTAAATGCAAAACAACCTCAGGGAGAGTATAAAATGGTTATTAGAGATGAACCAAAGCAAACTGAAGACTTGACTATGTGGAAGTTTCCAGAAGAGCCAGAACAAAGTGAAATGAACTTTAAACTTGAAGTTGCAGCAGCCACTGCTGGTGACAGCATAGACCAAATGGACACAAGTATTCCATGTGCAGTTGTTCCAGATGATATGTTGGTAGACAGTGGTGTTGCTGCTAGAGTTGTAGAAATAGTATTAGATGATGAATCTCAGGCCGTGGCCACTGTAACATTGGCAGAACCCAATCCAAATATATTACCTGAATTGTGGTACCAGTGATACGAGGTACTTTCTAACTAAATTGTTCTTGTTCATGTGTTATGAACTTGTTTCCATTTTGACATTAGTGATAAAGCTTTTAAAAGACATCTGTTGAAATATTTATTTATAATTGTTTGCTTTTGTTTAAGTCATGACCAGGAACAAAATAAATATTTAAAATAGTTAAATAAATTCCTTGCACAGTGTCCTGAAATCTGTATTTAAAACATGATCAATCATGTACTTAAAACCATCTTTACTTTTAGATATTGACCCTAATGCCCGTGACATAATTTCGCTCCAAAGTGATTTGTGACTCTACCATGTCCCGATTTCCCATCTCGTCCCTTCTCTTGCAGTGACAGTTGTGTGCGGTGGGCGCCGCCCTTGCGTGGATGGAATGCTTGCGTGTGGGCTGGCGCCACGTGTTTGCATTTCGTCTCGTATGTTGGTGGCATTGGCGATGACCAGTGATGAAAACTTACAAAAGTGCCCTCCGCTTCGGTACAATAATTTTAACCAATATGGCTTCGTGTTCGTGAAGCTCGGTTTCGTGTGAGAAACATAACATCACAATGAGGAAGAAATCTTTGAAGGCTGCGAACGTGGTAATTTGCAGTTTTAAACGATTTTTATTAGCAATTAAATGAAATACTTCAGTATAATGAGACTAGAAATTGAGAACGTGAACGTTCTCTGATCTCACTGGGATTTGTACTCCTTTCGTACGTGCTCCATATATCAAGAGAATAAGGAAAGCAGCCAAAAATACGAACTCACTTGGGGGAATGACATTGTTTCAAAATAATATTTGTCCAATGCTCAAGAAGTGTGCTTACGTTTCTGTTAATAAAATAGACTTGAAACATTAGATTTGTAATTAAAGCTTAATCGTATATTGTTTCTTTGCAGAGGAATCCAGCGTATGATAGAAATCAAAAGTTGGACAACTTCGCATTTACTCAGCCGTCAGAAATAATCTGTTTTATTTGCGACGAAACAGTTATGGGCAAGGGAGTACCATTGTTGATGACATATACTCCATATTCAAACACAGATCTTCCAACAAAAATTGGACAGCTAATGGGTGATGGATTTATGGTAATAGTTGCAGTAACTGATGTGTTATGTAAACGCTGTTCATCATTAATCAATCACCTAGACAAATTAGAATGTGATTCATCAAAAGTGAGAACAGCATTAACAGAATTCTTAAAAATTAAATATCAGTTGGATGATGAAAGTGATGTTGAGCAGGGTAATGCTCATGGAAGTGACACCATTCTTCCAAGAGGCAGTAAAGAGGTAGGAATTAATAAATAAATATCTTTTGTTTGGAAAATTATATTACCACTAAATTTATGATTGTTACTTGGCTTTCTCCCATGTTCTGGAATAAAACTGCCGAAATCAATGTAAATTTATATTAGTAGAATATCACTGTAACCCTGAGACCTTTTAAAAATAACAATCCAATTCAATACTAACAAATGTTTTTTTTTTATTATATTAAACATTAAATGCAATTAAAAACATGTGTACCTGTTATTTCATTGTTAGGAATGAATTAAAGTTAAACAAAAATATAACCTGTAATGATATGTTGTATGTATGCCTGAAATATTCTTAACAATAATATTGATTTTTTCTGTTAAATCTTCAGAATCAATTTGGAGATGGCTGTGATGAAGATTCTCAAAAATTTCAGTGCTTTGGGACAAAGACTCTCATTGCAGATGAAAATACTGATGATTTAAAATATAACTTCATAATTTCCCAAGGAATTAAAACAGAAAATTTGAAATTAGAAGATAATTCAAGTTTATCAGATGTAAAAATAATGGTTGTGGATGATGAAGAATTACACGATCAATGTAATGAAAAATATGACAATTCCTTAACCAAAGAGCAGTATGAAATGTTAGAAGCAGATAATTCTAGTGAATATGTAGAAATGGTTGACGAGTCAGTAAGTGCTGAAACAATATATGAGTGTAATGCATGTTCTTTCAGTACTCCAGTTTTAGACATTCTCCTAGAGCATTTTCAAAGTCACTCAGAACAAGATCTGCACAAATGTCCGGAGTGCTGTCAGATGTTTGAATCGCAAGTGGAAATGGAATGCCACAGTAAACAGGTCCATGGAGCTTCAGAAACACAGTATAATGAAGACACAAGAGAACTTGAGAATGATCCTGATTATTACCCTACATCCCAGAAAATGTATGAATGCCATATATGTAAATATCATCACAATAATAAGAAAGTATTTGATGTTCATATGCGTAAACATTCAAAACATGAAAAGTTTCAATGTAAAAAGTGTTTGAAAAGTTTTAAACATAGAATGTCACTGAAGAAGCATATGTTTCTTCACAAATCATTTAAATGTGGCTTCTGTACAGCATTATTTCAAAGCAAAATAAGTTTAGAACAGCATTTAAAGATTCACGACCAGAGCTCAAATACAAATTGTGTAAGAGATGAATCATTTTCATTTGTTGCTCCCAGTGCAGATGTAGTGAGCATTAGTAATGAGGCTGCAGGAGGGGAGAAAGTAATTAAGACAATCGATGAAGATGAAGTGAATGAAAATATCAAGAGTGTAAATAAGCAAATGTCAAATGTTGGTATAGATCAAGTGGAAGTTTTGTTGGAACAAATGCATTCAGAAGAAGTTCAGGAGGAGCCCTTTGTTAAGAACAATCTTGTTAATAAGCATAATACTTGTGAGCAGGTCACAAAATTAGTAATGAATGAAGAGAAACTTATTGACGGCTCTGAAATTAACGTTTCACTAGTTCAGCCTTCAGCTACCTCAGTAAATGACAGAGAGACTGCAGAAAATGAAAACAATTCTTCTGTTTACATAGTTGAGTCACAGGTTAATTACGATAACTTTGAGGACAAAAAGCATGAAAAGGAGGAAGAAACCAATTGTTATAATATTCTCAATGTTTTAGATAACAATTGCACTTTTGAGGATTCAGGATATATTGAGGCAGATAGAGATACAAAACCTAATGCTACACATTCAGAAAAGAAACATATTGATGTTGAATTTAAAACGTCCAAAGCAGACCCAAGTAATTTGAATGACAGTGATGGAAGCAAGTCTGTTTCCAGGAAGATATACATGTGCTCTTTGTGTGGGTTAAAAACAACATCTGAAGCACACATTAAAAGACATTTCAAATGTCACATTGCTCTGGAGAGGAAGACTTACAAGTGCCATATTTGCGAGCGTGTTCTGACTACTCGTAGCAACCTCAAGCGACACATAAGTCTTCATGAACGATGTTCAAGTGGAGAGGTAGAGTGTAACATGTGTAATGAAGTGTTAACAGACCGATTGCATTTGAAACATCACATGGAGGTTAAGCATCCAGAGTCTTATCAGTGCTCCTTCTGTGACCGGCGGTTTGATAGTAAAAGGGCATGCCGAGAGCATGAATTAACACATCCAGCTCTCCAGTGTAACATCTGTCAAAAAATGTTCTTGACTGAAGGACGTTTAAAGAGCCATAAATTGTTCATGCATAGTGAAACAGGTCAGTCTGCAACAAGATCCAAAGTTTTTAAGTGCCATATATGTCATAAAATCCTTACAACTTATCACAATCTCAAGCGTCACTTGAGAAATCATGAAAAATGTTCTGGAGCAGTTAATTGTGCACTTTGTAATGAAGAATTAACAGATAAATTGCATTTGCGCCAGCATGTGGAGGAAAAGCATCCAGAAAATCATCAGTGCTCTTTTTGTCATAGAGTTTTTGGCAGTCGAAAATCATGCAAGTCACATGAAATGACACATCCTGAACGTTTTGTGTATAAATGTGAATCTTGTGATAAGGTATTTCTAACTGAAGCTCGAATGAAACGACACCAGGATGTTATGCATAGGGATCCTCACTGTCGAATTTGTGGTAAAGAAATATCAAACATGTTAAAACTATTGGATCATGAGAGGCGCCATGAACGACACAAAGTTATGTTTCCTTGTGATCAGTGTCCTAAGATTTTCCGCACTCCATCTGGCCTGAAGTATCATATGTCGGTACATACTGGCAAGTATGCTGTATACTGTGAAATCTGTGGAAAGGGGTTGCATTCAGAGGTAGTTCTTGAAGAGCACAAAGCTACTCACACTAAAGAAGTACGTTATACTTGTGAGAAATGTGGTCGAACATTTTCATCTAATAGTACATACCGCATGCATCGATTATGGCATGACAATCCCTTACCTTACAAGTGTAACATATGTGACAGAAAATTCAAACATACGTCAATTTTGGCTGTTCACAAACGTCGAGCACACACAGGTGAACGTCCCTATCAGTGTCCCCATTGCAGTCAGACTTTTAGTGTTAGCAGCACACTGAACAAGCACATCATTTTGCACACTAAAGAATATCCTTACCGCTGCAAACTATGTGAAAAGGGATTTACAACCCGCACAAAGATTGCAAGACATATGGCAAAAGTTCATAATGATTTTGAAATGCTGAACTCCAAGAAGAAAACATGTGAGTACAAAATGGTTCTTCATCCTAGTGAAATCTCTGGGGGGCCAAGGCAGAGTGAATGTCCAAGATGAGAAAGTTGGGGAGCAAGAGGAGGACGAAACACAGACAGCAACATTACAGGTGTTGGACCCAGCACAAGCTGCAATTTTCACGATTTTCCAGCAGGACTTGCCTAGCTCAGACTTCAGTCTAAATGAATTTGACACTGTTCCAAAGTAGGTATTATGAACTTGTGTGTAAACTAATACACTCATAGGATTAACTTTTTAAACAGGAAGGAGCAGTTTTCTTATGAATAAGGTGTATGAACAATGAAATGCAAAGTTTAAGAGAAATATCCTAAATTACCAGAATTAAATTTAACAGGGTCTCATAATTGGAGAGTTGATTTCCTGTAATAACAAATGCAAATAGTATTTATTACATCACACTAATTTGAATACACAATTCAATGAAGTCCTATATTTTCATCTTAATTTAAATTGTATTCTGCTGTAAAGAAAACGTATTCTGTGTTTGTGTGATGTGTGTTAAAATGAGATTATTTCTACTTTTCTTTTCTGCTCAATATGATAATAAATAGGCTTGTATGTGTAGAGTTTTAATGCAAGGAAAAATGTTACATTCCAATTATTTTTATTGAAAGAATGTAACTATTCTAATAAAATGGACATTGTTATATTAAAAGGCTTTATACATTATTAGCAACTAAAATGCAGATATGGTACCTTTACTATACAAATCAAACCAAAACTAGGGAAAATGGAGATTTGTTGTTATTGAATTGTAGTGTTTAGTGAACTGACATTTGCTTTTTCTTTTTTAAACTAAACAGGAATATTTATGAAATATGAAACATTCTCTTGAGAGAAAATAGTTTTTGTTTTAATTAAATTTTTTTTTTAAAATTTTTCCATTTAATGATTTTTTTTTAAATAGTAATGTTCCTTTTTGTTCAAGTCATTTTTAATGGTTCTAATTCTCATGATTCAATACATCACTTCCTTTGACCTCAGGTTGTGCATTGTTACCTCACGATAACAGCAGGAAATTTGAACTTATAGACAGTTCAAGTAATTTAAAAGAACTCTCCTCATTGCTCACGCATTTATTTGTGGAGTTTAAATATGCCTGTGACGTATGCCTTAAAACATATTTGTTATATTTCTAACTCAAATGCAAGATATGAATTGTTATATTGTACGTATTGAAATTTAATTTATTTTCTTTCAACATGTAATGTTCAATAAAAAAGGTATTAATTTATTAAAATATAATAAATGTGTTATGATTGTCAGAAAAAATCAGCCTATATTTTTTTAAATTTTATTTCATTGACTCATTTGTTAATTGTATTAGAAATTTGATTGTATAAATAATTTAACTACACAAAGATATACTTTTTTCATGTCACTTAAGAGCTCTAAAATATTGGAAATACATTGATTTTGACTGACAGTATCTCCTAAACTATTCCCTCTAGAATTTTTGTATTTTGGACTGGTATTTTGTACACAGGTAACTTGAAAAGAATGCCAGAAATTGATTGCATTTTTGTCGAAAATGGCGTGAATTCGGAGTGTTTTCGCGGATTTCTTGAACACGAAACCTCTGATGGAAAAGTACTCTTCATCACTAATCGCCATTAAATTTCGAGTCATGACGATAGTTTTCAGAAGAATCGGGCTCCTGTCGAAATTTGAAATATTCAAAAGGTGGGGCTCGTTAAACTTACATTTTTAACCAGAAAAAAGGATTGGTTTTAAATGCACATTTCTCCAAACCTATGGCCATTTTTTCAATTCCGGAGGAAAAATAGTTTCAAAATTTTATTAACTTTCAGAATATTTCACAATTTCCCCACTTTGACAATAAATGCGCCCTCCAGAGGCATTTTCCCATATTTCACCATTTCCCCACTTTGACAATAAATGCGCCCTCCAGAGGCATTTTCCCAAAGTAGTGATTTTTTAACATGTCAAAAATACTGTCATTTTTGACTGGTTGTATTTCCTAAACTATTCGCTCCAGAACGCTAAGATTTGCACGGCTGATTATGGGTACTTAGCTCTTATTTTTGTTTTTTTGGACTGGTGTTAAACGGCTACTAATTAGATTGCATTTTTGTCGAAAATGGTGTGTTTTTTCACGCATTTCTGGAACACGAAACCTCTTAAGGAAAAATGCTCTTCACCATTGTAATCGCCATTAACTTTCGAGTTAGGACGCTAGTTTTCAGAAGAATCTGAACCTGTCGAAATTTGCAAAATTAAACAGGCGGGGGTCGTTGAACTTTCACGGTTTTAACAACTAAACAAAAATGTTTCAAAATGCACATTTCTCCAGAACTATGGCTAAATTCTCAATTTTGGAGGAAAAATACGGTTCAAAATTTTATAAACTTTCAGAAAATTCCATTTTCTCCAATCGGACGATAAATCCGTCCCCCAGAGGCATTTTCTAAAAATCTAGTGATTTCTCAACGTGTCCGAGAGACAGTCATTTTTGACTGGCAGTATCTCCTAAACTATTCGCTCTAGAACGCTGAGATTTGCACGGCTGATTATAAGTTGTTTGCTTTTATTTTTGTATTTTGGACTGGTATTTTGTACACAGGCAACTTGAAAAAAACGGTGACTAATTAGATTGCATTTTTGTTTTAAAATGGCGTGTTTTCGGATTGTTTTATGGAAATTCTGGAAAACGAAACCTCTGATGGAATGATGCTCTTCACAATTGTAATCGCCATTAAATGTCGAGTTAGGTCGCTAGTTTTCAGAAGAATCGTGCTCCTGACCTAATTTGCAAAATTCAACTAGTGGGGTGTCGTTGAACGTATACGTTCTTAGCAAGAAAAAAGGATTGGTTTTAAATGCACATTTCTCCAAACCTAAAGCCAATTTTTTAATTCTGCAGGAAAAATACTGTTCAAAATTTTAAAATCGCAGAAAATACCCCCATTTGCCCCATTCGAACGATAAATGCGATCCAAGTCCGTTTGCAATGATGCGAAATACCACAAGTCCAGATTTGATAATTAACCTCAAGAAAAACCGCACAAGCCACCACTTTTACTACGAAAAAGTATGTGCCATTGTGTAGCACCACCAGTTACAATACCTGAACCACTATATTCACTACACTTTTCTTGAAACATTTGTGAAAACTAAACCACTATTTACCCAAAATTCATGCTGTAATATGTTTCCAAGCATTTCACGTGACAATACATAAGCACGCGAAAACACAAAATTCACATTTCTTTAATATTTACATTTTTTTTTACAAAATATGGCAGGACACAATTTTTTAGGGAACGTTTCAATTACGTTTCTGTAAAATTTAAATTTTTTATATGGTGATTAAAACACCTACATTTTTCAGTGATATTTTTAATCTTCTGATTTTTATTCTCCCGTATATCTTGATCGAAATCAGGCTTCCGGAATACCATAGAGAATTACGCTATTTTCCAATATGGAGGTTTTGCAGAAAAATAGTATAGCCGCTTTTAAAAAAAACGGTTTGAACATTTCGAAAACTTTCACGTCAATTTTAGTTCTCATATATTAAAAAACTCATGGATATTTGAAAAATAGTAATTAGGGATACTTATTAAACAGAGAAATACACATGTAATATAAATTTTAACTTCTTGTGAGATATTTGAAAAAATATACCTTTATGTAATTTTTGAAAAATCAAAAGAATAAATCAAATTGGCATTTACTTTGGTTATTCCGTGCAGTTATAAGGCAAAAATTGGTGTCCGCTTTTTGTGATAATCTTTTTTTTAATACCTCCCATCTCGCACAAAATTATTCGTATATATATATATATATATATATATATTTATATATATATATATAATATATATATATATATATAATATATATATACATACATATATATATATATATATATATATATATATATATATATATATATATATATATATATAAGCTGCGAGTTTTTTTTTTTTTTACGGCTAACGCCGCTTCTCGCTTCTCAGTTTTCCACGCTTCTTCCGCTCTGAAGGTGTCCATGCCCAGATCTTCTTAGGCCACCTATTGCTTCCCATACATTGGAGATGTCCATACCTATTCAATCGTTTTGTTCCAATTGAATCCAAGATGCTGCTCTCCACGTTCATCATGTGTCTAATTGTTTCATTTCTAGTGTGATCCATCCTGGACACCCGGCAGCACCTTCTCCAGTAGTCCATTTCAAGGGCCATCAACATACATTTATCCCTTTTGTTCAATGTCCAGGTTTCAGCTCCATAGGTACTTATGCTCTGTACGATGGTCTTAAAGATATGAGCTTTCTTCCGTTTTGTGACGTTTTTGCTCCAGAGGAGAGAGTTTAACTGTCTTATCACTCTCCTTCCCTGTCCTATCTTGTTGGAAATGTCATCAGAGCTTCTTTCCTTCGAGGAGAGGGTAACTCCAAGGTACTTAAAAGTTTCACTTTGTTTAATTTTCCCTGTAGCGACGTCCAGATCCCCATATTCTTTATCTCCTGCTATCATATATTCCGTTTTTTTTAAGGTTTATTATGAGACCCCATCTTTCATACTCCTCTTGTAATTTGCGAAACATATAACTTGCATCATCTTCTTCTCCAGCTATGACCACTTGATCATCAGCAAACAGCAGAGTGTACAGTATATCATTTCCTATTGGCAATCCCATTCCGCTACACTTCCTTTTCCAATTTTTAAGAGTTTCTTCAAGATCAATTTTAAATAAGAGAGGAGCTAATGAGCAGCCTGGTCTTAACCCCTTGTTCACTTGAAATTCTGGAGAGAGTCGTTTACCTACTTTGACAGAGCTGCTATTATCACTATATAATGTATTGATAGCATTAATATAGGTTGGCTCGACACCACTTTCTTCCATGCTTGGCCAAAACTTATTTAATGGCACTGTAGCGTATGCCTTTTGCAGATCAACAAATATGAGATGGACATTCCTTCCTCTTTTACTTGTTTTTCTATTGGATTTTTTAAGGTGAAGATACCATCAATACAAGACCTTCCTACCCTGAAGCCATTCTGTTCCTCTGATTCTGTATAATGATGTTCAATTCTACATTTGAGGATCCTACCGTAAAGTCTTGCTACTGTGCACATTACGCTTATCCCACGATAGTTGTTGCAGTCTCGCCTACTTCTTTTCTTATAAATTGGAGTAATGAAGGCCTTTTTCCATTCACTTGGTGGGTCACTTAACTGTAGACTCTTATTAAAAATTGTTGCCAGTATTTCCATCACACTATCTGGTGCTGACTTTAAGAGTTCTACACGGATATTACCTGGCCCCAGGGCCTTTCTGTTCTTCATGAGAGCCAAGGCTGCTCTTATTTCATTTGGGACAATAGGCATTGTACGTGTTTCTATGCTTTGCATCTCTTCTTGAGAGGCTTGCAAAAATTGCGTCCTATTTTCTGTTAAAAGACCTCTGAAATGGTTGCTCCATTCCCGCATACTAATTGGAACTATTCCTGACCTGTCTTTGTTTTCCATTCTCTTCCTTTCATTATTCTCCATAGACTTTGGGTTCCCCAAACATCTATCCACTTCCTCACATGTCTGTTCCCAGTATTCATTCTTAGCTACAGCTTTTAAAAGCAATCCTTGGGTTTCAGAATATGCGTTCTCTGTGCAACCAGAAAGCGACCGTACCGCAGCCGGAACAGATTTACTGATTTCTCTTTGAGTTTCTTTCCTGACTCTTTGATATTCCATTCTATCACAATCCGCTTTTGTAGATAGCCACTTCCTGTAGATTTGTTTTTTTCTTTTCTACGGATGCCTCTGTGGTTTTGTTCCACCACAATGGGCATTTTCTATTTTTCTTCCAATCCTCTTTTTCCCCAAGGCTTCATAGGCACACCGTTTCATAGATTCATACATTGCGTCTGGTGTTCCTTCTTGTACCGATAATATTTTGTTTGCCAGTCGCACTTGATATAAAAATTTTGTAGTCTTCCTCCAGACTTTCAAGATTATACCTTGTTGCCGACATCACTTTCTCCCCGCCATAATTTTGGTTATACGGCTCTCGACAAGGCTTTCTTAATGGAAAGTACATCTCAGATAACAATGCATAATGGTCTGTATAACACTCTAGGCCCCTCTTTACTCGTACATCGTTGACTTTTATTTTATTGCACTGTTTCACAATAATATAGTCGATAATGGACCTCAGTTTCCGAGAATGTTGAATCCATGTGTACCGATGTATGTCTTTATGTTTAAACCATATATTAGCTTAAGAATATTAAAGAAGGCTAAAACCTCGCCTTAATAGCAACTTTCATTGAAACATTTGGATCCGTTTTTAAGGCAATGGCGTTGAGCGTTACTGTAAATGCGAAATTTGAAGCTCTTTTTCACAGGAATCTATTGAGTTTTCGGAAAACTTCATTTCAAGTTATTTGAAGCACTTCCACTCACAAATGCAATAATGTATACAAATCCATTGAAAAGTGGGTATTAGCGGCGTGAGAGATATTTAAAAGCATTCCATTTGAGTATTTTTTTAAAAAACAAAAGTGTACACCAAAATAAACCTTACGTCATATAAAACAGAGCCATTACCGCCTTCCCTTGGTTTGAAGGAAAAATTTGGATTCATTTTTTAGAAAATGGCGTTTGAGCGCTTCTGAAAATGCGAAAATTTTAGCTCATTTTAACAGAAAACTGTTGAGTTTTCGAGAAACTTTGTATGACATTATTTAAGCACATGTTCTCATAACGGGGAAGGAAATGGAAATAGTAGAAGAGATGGAAAAGTACAATTTAAAGATTTTGGGTATTAGTGAAGTTAAAAAGAAGAAAGCAAGAGAGGTGGGACCGGACGGACGGGACAATTGCATAAAGGATATGTAATGAGATATAGCGGAGTGGATATTAAAACAAGGGCAGTTGGGGGAGTAGGCATTATCGTGAACCCGGAAATTAATAAGAGAGTGATAAATTGGGAACCGGTAAATGCAAGAATTATGAGAGGGGATATACAATTAAAGGAAAGAGTGGCACTGATGAGTGTATATGCACCACCCGAAGATAAAGATACAATAGAAAAGGAAATATTATAATCCGAACTTCAGAAAGTAATAGAACAAACACAAGGGACGAATGACCATGTGGTGATAATGGGAGACTGGAATGCCCGAATAGGATTGGATGCGCGGAAAAGAAAGAGTAGTATGGGGAAATATGGACTGGAGAAAAAAAGGAATGATAATGGGGAGCGGATGTTAGAATGTTGTATAGATAATCAATTGCTGATATGAAATACGTGGTTTCCACACAAACAAATACACCTTTGAAACAAGCAGTTGAAGAAAGACTGAAAACGAAGCAGAGAAATGTTAGGGAAGGAATCGAGGAAGAATGTAAGAAACTGAAGGATATGATGCTAGAAGCAGCGATAGAGGTATGTGGTAGGAAAAGAGTAAATACGCGTTTTAAAAGAACTAGATGGTGGAACTAGGTGGTCAAGGAATGGGTAAAGAAGAAAAAGAAAGCGTACGCCGCATATATGGTTCAAGGACGCAAGAAGATTGGGAAAGTATGTAGAAAGTAGAAATAGAGCAAAACTAGATGTAAGAAGGCAAAGGCAGAGACATGGGAAATGTTTGCAACATAATTGGAGGAAAAGTACCATAGGAACAAGAAAGACTTGTGGCAGGTAGTAAATGGACTAAGAGGGAAACATAACAAAACGAACAGAAGCATAAGGGATCCAAATAACTTAAAGATAGAACAGACAGAAGTACTAGAAACCTGGAGAGAGTATTATGAAAACATCTTTAATGATAATAACAGGACAACCACTAGTGACTGGAGGGAGTTGAGTGAGAGTCAAGAACTCAATGAATCACTGGGAAATGGGAAAGAGGGGAAAGGCGAATCGAACCTGGTGAGTGAGAGACACCAGGGGAGAGGAGCAGAGCTGGAGGAGAATTACATAACGGAAAGTGATGTAGAAGAGGTAATACGAAGAATTCAAGTTGGGAAGTCAGCTGGTCCAGAAAGAATATCACCAGAAGTAATAAAACATATTGTGAAAACGGGAAGGACATGGATAACAGCATTGTGTCAATAGATATGAAGAGAAGAAAGAATACCGCGAGAATGGAAAGAAAATATAATAGTACCTCTGCATAAAAAGGGGAGCACTGTCAACTGTGAAAATTACAGAGTGATTTGTTTGTCACCCTGCATAAGTAAATTGTGCTCCAGGATAGTGGAAGTAAAATTGAGGACGGAAGTAGAAGAAGATTTGGAAGAGGACCATGGGGCCTTTAGACCATACAGACAAACACAAGACCATATTTACACTCTAAGAAGCATAATTGAAAAAATACCGAGTATGGGGAAAACAATATGCACTGCTTTCATAGATTTAAAGTCAGTATTTAATACAGTACCCAGGAAGGAACTATGGGATGCACTGGAGAAAGCAAAGGTTTCAATCAAAATGATGAGGGTAATTAAAATCATTTATTAAAATGAGTATGGTACTGTAAGACTGGATGGACAACTCAGTGGGAAATTTAGAATGGGCAAAGGAGTTAAACAGGGAGATTCATTGAGCCCTCTACTATTTATAATCTTTATGGATCAGGTTATTAAACAAATCAAAAGGCGTACTAAAAATGTAAAATTGGAAATTGGAAAATGAGATCGCTATGGATACAAGCTTTAGTATATGCGGACGATATTTTATTGCTCGCCAAAAACTCAATAGAGCTGCAAAAGATGATAATTGTGTGGGAGTATGCACTGGAGAATAGGGGTATGAAGATAAACATCAATAAGAGCAAGGTAATGCGTTTAGGCAAAGAAAGAAATGAACATCAAGTGGAGAGAAAAAGTATCTAGGAACAATAATTTCGGAAAACGGAAAATATGAGGAAAACTGAATAATAGAGTGAAAAAAGGAAACTCTGTGTGTTATCAAATAAATAAGAACTCACTAAGAATGAATGTAGGCACTAAAACAAAACTCCAAATTTATAAGTCCGTATATATACCAACATTTATATATGGAAATGAAAATATGCCTCATAATACGAAAACAGAAAGTAGAGTCACAGCTGTGGAAATGTTATCTTGCTACGCAGGATAACAAGAAGGGATCGAACAAGGAATCATACAATCAGAGAGGAACAAAAGTTATCCCGCTACTCAAAGAAATGGAAAGCAAGGTTCTGAAGTGGTACGGACATGTTACTAGACTGGGAGAGGATAGAAAGCCGAAACAAATTATCGAAGCCAGGCCAGAGCGAAAGAGAGCACCTAAAAGGCCAAGAGGAAATGGGATGCCTATATACGGGATATATGCCAAAGGAGCGGAGCTAAACTAGGAGAAGTGAAGCGCAAGGCATAAGACAAAAAGGAGTATGTCAAATGGCTAATCCGACGCTGAGAGGCATCAGGGGAAGAAGAAGAACTCATAATTACAATAACGTGAAGAAATTGCCTATAATGCAAATATTACCGACGTGAGAGACAAGTGAAAAAAAACACATTTTTGTAATTTTTGAAAAAACAAAGGAGTAGAGCAATATGGCGTATATGTGATCCTGTATGGTTTGGTTTGTACTATACCTATCAAAAATTTAAAGAAAAAAAATTGGAGTCTTTTTGATAAAATCATGTTTTTAAATTGCAATTATTTCACGCGCACTATTGCACGAAAACTACTAAAATTTTCAAAAAATGTACATGACCTTTATGAAAGAAATATTTATGGACAACACGTTTCCTTTGAAGGAAAAAATTTCTGTCTTTAATTTTATAGTTGTAGGAAGACACCCAAAAAATCAAACTTTTGCAATTTTCGAAAATTCAGAGTTAACTGCGAAAATTGGACCTACATCACCTTGTGTATTTTACCCTATTCTTATAATAAATTTAAAGAAAAAATTTGGAGCCGTTTTTGAGAAAATTTGGAAAATGTCTGGGGGCTTCATGTAAAGAACCCCCAAATTTTAAACAATGTTTTTCAAAATCTCAAAGCTTCAACTAGAGCCAGATTTACAGAGGTTTCTTCAATTTGGAAAAAATTCTATGCATGGTTTTCGTGCTAGCAGTTTTCACAGACGGACGGATGGACAGAGACAGATTGACGGAAGGACGGACGGACGTTTTGCTTTGAATTGGTTTTTTAAGGACCCACCAAACTGGGACTCTGACTGCACCACGTGTTAGAGGATATTTTCTCTTAATTTTGCAACTGGATTTATCCACTTTCTTGTTTTCACGGTCCGACAATGAACTTTTTCTCTCGAAAATTCGCCGTTTTTTTTTTTTTTTTTTTTTTTTCTCTCTTTTTTTGCGCAGCATTACATAACTTTCTATATACTATGTATATTACCCCGTAGATATGTGCGTATACGAGAAAGAAATTATAACCATTTTGTGAAAATTTTGAAAATGTCCTTGAGGCTTCATGTAAAATATACCCAAAAATTAAAATCTCGTAACCTAACATTAACCTTTCGATAGAGACGCTACCTCACCCAGATCGGTCGGAGAATATTAATTTTGGTGATTATTCTGCTTATGGTTTATTTGCTAGCATTGCTCAGAAACTGACAGTCAGGAGTTTTACAATAAATCTATATTTCGATATCAAGGATCTACAAAATGCCAATTCTGGCTCCACAGCGTGTTAGAATAAGTAATTTACTACATATAGGATCAAGAATTAGCCGTATTTTTGGTAATAGAAATTACAAAGCGAATTTTTCTGCCGAAATATTTTTCGCAGCAGCATTACATAACTTTATCTACACTAGGGTTGTAGTAAGCGAGAAAGTAAAATGAACTAAAATGTTCAAACGGTTTTCACTTCGTAGATTATAGCATGAATATAATTCGCGTCCTGTTACTGGCTGGCACATGTAAAAATTTTAAAGACTTAGAACGCATCGTTTCAGTGTTTTACACCATAGTAACGTATTTGCAACGGGTTGCGTGTGTGGCTGCTTCCTTCATCAAACTAGTGGTGCTACGACAGCACGCACTTTCTCGCGATATTGTTAATGGCTATGTAATATTATAATATGGCAACTTCTGTCTTACACTTCAACTACCATTTGAAAAATTCTTAAACAAACGAAAGTGAAAATTGCATATATATTTTTTATTATATATAATATATTTTTTATTATTATAAAATATAATATATTGCATATATTATATTTTAGGATATTTTGGATTAAAATATAAAAATATAATAGGACAGAATATAATAGGCAGAAAGGGAAAATACGGAGAAAAATAAAAAGAAATGAGACAGGGGACGTAAGGCATCATTAAACAGTAAGAAAGACGAGTTAGTGTAGACATGTAAAATATTAGAAAAAAATATAATAAATTATAATTTAAATAAAAGCGACATTGTTAGTATATGCAAGAGAATTCCAATAGCTTAGTTACAGGAAACAAATTAGCATCGGACTCAGGCAGTGCCAATAAGAACACGTTAACAGCAGAAACAACTGGGTTGATAGATGAAAGTTCTCCGTTAGAATTTGTCTCGATCTGCTAGCGGTAGGACGTTTGTTCTAATGTAAGTAGAGGTATTTACCAGCCGAATCCTCGTATGAGCGGTATTTTTTTCAGCCCACAAGAAAGAAACAGACGCAACCATGAGGTATAAAATATAACAGCGCCCAAATATACAACCAAAATCGAGCTAGCCAACCAAATTAATTAAATAGGAATAAAAATAAATTGAGAGGGAGAGCGGGGCACCGTCACAAATCCTTAAACGAAAACAGCTTTCTACTACTGAACTCATTGTATTCACGTTCTACATGAAAGTACCAACTATAGACGATACGTATTATAGCCTTGCACGATACGTATTTTAGCCGTAAATAAAATTATTAGTTTACATTAACGCGAAAGAAAAGGCAGCAGTAATTATCGCCTTGTTATTACAACAAGGGTTTACAAGCAACATGATTGCTCATTCGTATGGGATACACATTTTGCCAATTAGCATTGTTGACATCGCTAGCAATAAAATGAAAATGGATAGAAAAAAATATTATTATAATCATCAAAATCACTCGGTTTGTTACATGTATTATTTTTTATTACCACATCTTACGAAGCAAAGCGAAATCCTTTTCACATTTAACACAATTAAAGGACGCAATTTAAAAGTAGGTTTTAAATAATTTCTAAAAGATTATTTAAAACTTATAACAAAAGCTCGAAGAAGAAACGAACAAAGAAATATGAAATAATATACAAATTCTAACTTACGTAGCATCTAACTGCCTAGCATCACTCATATTACGTTCACGAAGCGCAGTAAATTGGGAGCGGGCGACTATGTCGCCAAATTACACAAAAAAATTATCTTCATAATGGTAGTTGTAGGAACTCACCGAAAAAATTGAATTCTTTCAATTATTGAAAAATCAGGGTTTTCAACCAACATGAGGACATGCATCACTCTCTTAAATGTCTTTCAGATTATCCACCAACAAAATTGCATCAAAAACGATGAAGCTGTTTTTGAGAAAAAATTGTTTAAACAAAAATTTAAAAATGCCTGTATTTCACGCACTGCAAAATTAAGCAAAAAATACTCAAATTTTTGAAAAATTGTACATGACCTTACTTCAAAATCTATCTTTAAGGAACAGATTTTAATAAGGAAAAAATCTCTACATTTAATATTTTAGTTGTAGTAAGATGCCGAATTCGTTTTTTAAATTTTTTTTATTTTCGAAAAATAAGAGTTTTCAATGAAAACAGACATGCACGATTTTCTTAAACATCCTTTACACTATCCAACAACATTCAATCCAACCTGATGGGATCATTTTTTTTTTAATTTTGAAAATGTCGCAGTGGTTTCATGTTAAATTAAAATATCGGTTTCAAATTTAAGGAGCCGCGACATCAGCCAGATCGACTGGGAAATATCAATTTTGGAGAAAATCGCCTGAACGGTTTAGCCGCTACAGTTGTACACAGGCGGACAGACGTTTTGCCGTCAATCGATTTTTCTGTACCAAACATGAATTCTTGCTACACCACGTGTAAGAGGATTACTTTTCTAAATTTATCATCTGGATTTATCCACTTTTTTTGTTGTCAGGCCCGAAAATTCGCGCAGCATGACATAACTAAGGAAAAACGGCGAACTAAATGTTTTAATCTTAAATCTTACTTATAGATATTTGTCTCGTTTAACTGTTGTAAACGGTATGTAACCGCCATCTTTCTTTAGCGTATTAAACTAATGCGAACATTCTGCACTTTTCAAATCATTGCTTTAAAAGTGAAAATAGTATCATATCGGACATAAATTTCTGACGTTTCTGACAACCTGTTCTACGAAGTGGAGGTACCCTGCTAAAATATAATAGAACATCCAGAAAGGCTTATGTGACATTGCAATGTTATGGACGTTATATTGATTATGATGTATATTGTATCGTGCAATGTTATGCACGACGATAAAGTGAGTTGAAGTGTTACGTGTTTGCGTCCCTGTTTTATTTACATCATCTACTAAATTCGAATTTCGTCTTAAATCTTCCCTTCAGGTTGTTTTTTTTCGTGTTTCCGGGCGCGTCAACTGCTTTGGTCATTAGTCCCGTTAGTGTAGTGCATGTTTTTTCTCGGGAGATGGCGGTGGTCTTCCCCCGCTGGATGGCGAGATCCGGCGCCGACCTACCGTCGGCTAGTGGGGTTTCCCCCTAACCAGGACTCTCCCATCAGCGGGGCACCGCCCCAGCCGGGACAAGCTCTAAGCTCCCGACCGGTCTCCCGGAATATGTAGTAGTGTAGTACATGTTAGTGTAAGTGTGTGTGTAAGGAGAAAGGATAGGACAGGAAAGAGGAAGTACACATCGCGCGCGGTCCGTGGCCCGTTTGGTAGGGTACTGCTCCGGCGTTCGCCTGGTGTTGATCGGAGAAACCACGGAAAAAACTACCGATCAGAGCAGCCGGCCGCTAGAATTCTCCTCCAAGCAGCGACTGAATTCGACCTAGCTGGAAAGCTAGTGGCGAAAATCCTGCTGCCGTCAGGACTCGAACCTAGGACCTCCCAGTCAGAGGCGCTGCAGTGACATCAGTTGATGCACTGAGCTACCGCTCCCGGTATGTTATTTGAAATACTTATATGTTGAGGTCGGTATTTTTTTACCTACTCTGAGACACCTGTGTATCCTGGCAGACCTCCAAATGCAATTTGAAAAAAGTCTTCGATGGACGAATTTTGTCACCTCTGTAAAAGTTTCAATTCAAGAATTGCCGTCTCCATTACTGGAGCGGCACACTATGTATTGAACAAGGTTTTTACACTCCTCTGGAAACATTATTTGCAGGTGAATAACTTTGTGCTACCGATCTGCTATTTAGGTCTTTAGATTGATTCCCTTCAAAGCAAGGCATATAAGAGAAATAACAGTAAAATATTGCAAAGAATGGAAAAGATGAAGCATTGAAAAAAATAATTATGCTGTTCCTATAAGCTTCTATAGAGCAAGAGAAATGAAAGCAAAGGAATTATGCAGAATTGAACCTATACACTCGTTTGCAGTTAGAGCTTAGCTATTCGAATCGTTATGTTGCCTACGTGCCGATCACCGCCGAGATATCGAGATTCAGGAATTGACGCAGTCCGACCTCGACTGCTTATGTTACCTTGGTATAGTACAGGATCCCATCACACCAAATGAATATCAAATATTAATTTGATCCCTCAGCTACTAATGAACATTATAAAAAGATAATTAATATAAAATAATGCAATGAGCTCGTAATTTACGTCTCCAAGGCAACCTTTTGACTCATGAATCTCATAACTTGGCAAAGCGAGTACTATGTCTCTCCAAAGTAGTACTTACTTAATGGAATAAACATAAAACGAATATTTCAAATCAAAATAACAAAATTTCCGCAAGAAACGCGACAGTTACTACATCATTATTTAAGTATAATTGTAATTAACATTATCGGTGAATTCGATGACATTAGATTGGACAATGAGGGTTCAACAAAACTGCTATGCGTGAAACGGGCGCTATGATTCGAGATTGAAAAAAACATAAACATAAATTATCAAAGCTTAATGAAGCAAATATTAATTACCATGCATTGAATTAAGTGAATTTTCGAAACATTTAATATTTCCACTTGGTCGTTGGAGAACACTCCAGGCGCAAAGTCCCCTGAAAGGTGCCCACCCACCACACGCCAACGTCACACCCGGTTGCATATCCACCAGGGGCATCCTCTTCCCATTTACGAAGTGCAATTCGGAGGCCTAACGCGAGCGCTCGGGCGGCGTCTGGCGGTGCGAGATAAGCCCCAACGCGCCGAACGGCCAGAGCTCCAAACAAGGGCCTTTGTCCTTTGGGTGGCCCCATAGGCTCGCGGCGCACCAGCAGTCGGCCCGTCCGCTGATGACTACCATCTATTTAAACCTTTCGCGCGGTGGATCTATTTTGTTTTACTTGAACAATTGAGGCGCTTGGAAGTAGATAACGGCAATCTTAAGTGACTTTTACGGGAGATACAATTAAAGGTTCAATGTTCTGTTTATCGGGTGACCAACATAGAACTATATTTATTGCAATAAAATATACTTATTACTTTACGACGTGGTATTACTTTACGCCAGTGGCTCTTAGATTCTGGTACCACTGAAGAGTATAGAGAGATGATATGGTATACCCCTGAAGAGTAGAAATTTCAAGAAAAAATGACACTTATTGTGTTTTCATAACTTAGTCTTTTGTTGTACGTTTTACCTCACGGCTGAGTTTGTAATTAAGGTAAATGGAACAACATGATACCAAAGGAAATTGTTGAGTGATGGAATTATATTTTTAAAGCAAAATGTATCCCACTAGGGACATAGTAAAACATATATGTTACATATCGGCTAATTTCCTCCAAAATCATTTTTTTGTTTTGGGTCTCAAGACCTCTCGTGCTTCGGATTCTTTTCCCAGGGGTAGTTGGTGTCTTATAGATTCGCTACTGCACGTCTATTTGTGAAATCCTAAATTCAAATAGTTTTTCAGCACATTTGCGCCCACTGCCTAACGTTTCTTATTCTTGAAACCGCTGTAATGGACGCTAAAGATGATAAGCTTAAAATTATGTACTACACATCTTTAGGCTCTACTTTGATTCTCCAAAATTTCAAATTATTTCAATTTTGAACGTTCGTACAGACTACAGTAGAGCGTGTACATATTGTATAAATATAATAAAAAAATATAGGGTGACATGAAAATAATTAATTGATCAGCGTTTTTAATATTTGTTACGTACACTATTTTTTTTCATTATTTGGAATATAAGCCTCCATATTGTGTCAGACCTTTAAATACTACAAAATATTCATCTCTGTCCTTAGATAGTGAATCAGCGATCCCCAAAATGCATACAAAACCTTCCTACCTTGGGCCATTCGGCCCCAGCTGCATGCAGACCGCAGTGGGGTGAGGGGGAGGCGCGGCGACAGGCCCGGGTTCGTCGCCCGCGGGCTGCAGCGCCACCTGCTCCCCTGGGGTGGGCGGGGCGAGAGGGGCGGCACGTGCGGCAGCTGCGCGAGCCAGACGCCCGCTCGGCGACGGCCCCTGTCCTGCGCCGCCCCGCCCCGCCGCCCCACCGCCGCCGCCGCCACCGCCACCGCTGCCGTCACTGCCACCGCCGCCGCCGCCGTCGCCGCCGCCGCCGCCGCCGCCGCCGCCGCCGCCGCCGCCGCCGCCGCCGCCGCCGCCGCCGCCACCGCCGCCGCCGCCGCCGCCGCCACCGCCACCACCACCGCCGCCACCGTCACCACGGCCACCGCCGCCGCCGTGCCGGACGCGAGCGGTCTCCGAAGCGCCGCCCGCCCCGCGCGCCCGATCTCCCCCCGGGAGAGAAGCGAGCTGGAGCGCACCTGGAAAGCGAAAACTTACCACCCTGGAAAAACTTATGGCTGGAAAGCACCTGGAAAAATTATCTAATCCTATTATCCTAATATTAATTATCCTATCCTAAAATTATCTAATTGTAAAAATGAAATTGGAAATACCAAAAAATAACTAGCTTAACCTCTGCGATTACATCGCACAGAATAAATGTAGAAAAGTTACAATAGAACAGTTTAACACATGCACTATAAAGCAAATCGAAAACGTCAAAATATTGTCTCATGATGTTCAGTACTTATTCTCGAAAACTAATGAAGTGGTAATGAGGAAGTTCACACATGCTGGAATAATATAATATCTCTTCTATGTGAACGTGGAGTTAAATATGTTTCTGATAATGTAATTGAAATGTTTTGGATTTTTCAAAATTCTGTACTTGTGTGTTACAGTAAAATGTAGCAGAGAATTATGCTATTCCACCTTAGCTTTAAAGAAATGTATCACATAATTGTAAAAACTTTTTTTTTGTATGTATATGGGTACATGTGTCCAACGGTTGCTGAACATTACTTTTATTGACTAATATTTGCATTTAAAAAACACCCAATTTTCGAAGTCCAAAAGCTCTGTATCTTCAGTTCGTTATCAATAAACGCACGAAACGTTGACTGTTTTTGATAGATCAATTTGCAACTCCCACAACAAAACGGCGATGACCAACTACCTTCTAACTACATAATGAAGTCAGTCTTGAATACAATATAATGGCAAATGAATGCATACTACAGTTGATTCTATTAATTTTAAGATATTATTAAAAATACGCGTTTTTTCTATAAAAATCTGGTATCAAGAAGAAGTAAAAACACGTTTAGGACGTACTACTTTTCATTTTAAGCAAAAACCTCGGAATTGGTCAAGTAAAATGCTCGAATTTCTTTCTGAAAGAAAATCTTTAGTGTTTTAAGTGTACAGATAATAATAAAATAAGTAATACAATTTTGAAAAATGAAAATGCTCTCATTAACCCTCAAAAAGCCGCAAGAAGTGCCGAAACTCTTAAGATGTTCTTTTATTGATTTCTCGAATCTTAGAACAGACTACCTGAAGTCACTAGGTGTTCAAGTCTTTTTTATCGCAATTACGTACAATACTGGATATGAAAAGATACGAATTATGTGAGTAATAGTGTGTAAGTAATTTTATTTACACCCTGCTCCACCCCGACCACTTTCCCTGCGACCCGCCATCTTGGTCTAGTACGCTCTTTTTGTGCAGCACCACCATGCTCCTTTTAGTCTCAGCCCTCATGCCGGGATCCCTCTGTCCCGACTCTTTTCGTCTGCCTCCTCCTCATCCACTCCAACCAAACCCCGCTGCCCGGTACCCCTGCTCAGGGCCTGGAGGCAGGCGGCAGGCGCGCCAGTCAACGGATGGGAGGAAGGGACATGATCTTTTCATAATGGGGGCAAAAAATCTGAAGGAAATGCACAAAATCCAGGAAATGCCCTCAGGCCCCATTCATATCCGGCCCGGAACCGGCTTGGAAACGTCGATTGAACAATGCTGTAGATGTCATCGTCTATTAGGTAGATGACTATGGAAGTTCTAAAAAATGAAACAAAATAAATAATGTTGATAATGATGATGATAATAATAATAATAATAATAATAATAATAATAATAATAATAATAATAATAATAATAATAATAATAATCCGGCTCCTTGGCGAAGACGGTTGCGGCAGCTATCATGTGCGCCGTGGAAGTTGCAGGTTCAAGCACTTCGTAGGCATGCTTGTATTAATGATTGCCCCTTCACCCCTCATCATCATCATCATCATCATCATCACCCTATCACCTCATAATTCATTATTCAAGACATAACAACCTTGTCGTACCAAGGGTAGAACGTATAGCGTGGTCACAAATGGCCGATATGCAATAAATATGAATAACTTTACAGTACATTTTTTAGGAGACTGTTGATAAGAGAAGCTCATAGGACTGGCTTAGAACCGAGCCTCTTCGGAGATACCGAAGAATTTCTTTTCTCCATACTAGACAAAGTTGGTGAAGCTAGAGCCTACAAATATTCATTGCGGGTCAGCAAACTGCGAGATACATACTTAGACGGAAACGTGTCGTCATAGACCTAATTTCAAAGAGATATTTCAGTAGAAAAGCAAATAGAAATGGGAGATAATCTACTTATAAGACAATCTGCAACTTCAATCTTGCAGTCTGGAATCGTACATTGCTAGAACTATTAGAATTTAATTTCCATTGTGAGATATTCTTTTCATCTGGAGTTTCTATTACTCAGCATGCAATGTTACGATTATCCTTCCGATTTCACAAAAACACAATAGCATTTTCACTTTTTTAACAATTAAAAATAACATTAAACATCAGTATTATATAACCAGGCGAAAGAATTAGATAAAATAGTACAGAAGAGTAATTGAAATAATTAGACAAATTCATATGTAAAATTTTTAAATATTCAAGTTATTTCAAATAATTAATTTCAACCGAGTGGTTTAATATTTTTGTTCAAAGTTATGATATCTGTCTTTTGGAGAACATGATTCCAGCATTTATATCTAACGCACTGGTTTCCAAACCATATCTTGTATTATAAGTATAAGAAAATGAAAGTGATGAAAGGAAAACCCAAGAAAACATAATATAAGGATAAGATCGCTAAAGCAGTAGTGTCGTAGTGATCTCGGACCGAAGGGTCGCGGGTTCGAGTCCCGCCTCGGGCATGGTTGTATTTGTGTTCGTCCTTTCACCCCTTATCATCACCATATCGTTTCATCCACATAGTTACCATACCGTTAACAGCAATAGTGGTCGCTAATGACCTAAGATGTTGATGCGACCTTAAATAACCAATAAAAAAAAGGATATGTAATTCGTCGAGTACTTTCGGGTCGTGAATGTGACAGGGGTGCTCTCACATTATTTTACTTTGATTCCATTAGCTACAGTTTCAGTTAGTAATGTTGAATAGTTGTATTGTTTCTACCCGGCAGCTACGCTAGTCTACAAACTGAATTTTGCGATATGACACATAATATTTTCCCGTATCGACTGCTTTTTGTTTAAAATTTCTCCAGTAAAAGAAACTTATATTGAGGCAATTCACCGAAAATTGAGATTCTATCTCCAGTTCGTTAGCTCTCCCACTCCACAAATTTTCTATAACCGAGGCCAAATCTATCCGCAGGTAGATGATTTCCAAAATAAAAAAAAACTCAATTATGTACTTAGAATCCGGAAGGGCAAGGCGTCCGCTAGTCATTATCCCAGATAGCAGCCCCCGGAGTAGCAAATCCTTCCGCAGAGGAAAGTGGGCTCTCTAAAAGGCGGACGGCGCGAACCCGCAAGAACAGAGGGCGCGGAAGGCCTCGTATCAAAGCGAGGATTTACGGGCGCGGGTGAGCGCCGGGAGGCCACGGTGCCAGGAGGCGGATAAATCGCGCAAATTGCGGCGGCGAACAGCGCAGTGGCGCCCCGCCAGCCACCCGCCCACCCGCCACCCGCCGAGCCGCCCCGCGCGGCCGCTTCACGCGAAGGGCCGTGTTCCATGCTCCTCTCG
This sequence comes from Teleogryllus oceanicus, assembly GCA_964035755.1. NCBI lineage: Eukaryota > Metazoa > Arthropoda > Insecta > Orthoptera > Gryllidae > Teleogryllus > Teleogryllus oceanicus. The sequence continues at coordinate 90,581,319 of CAXIVR010000006.1, read as the reverse complement.
TGCATTTGCCACTCGCCTTTAAACTGAATGGATGCGTTATTTTACGTGGCGAGACTCAGGCCATGAGGCCTGCTCTTCCGTTGGTTGGTGGGGAAGTCGGTGATTCCGGGCGCATCAACAGCTTAGGTCATTAGTCCAGTAAGTGTAGTGCATGTGTTTTCCTCGGGAGATGGCGGTGATCTTCCTCCGCTGAATGGCGAGATCCGGCTCCGTAGCGGCGGGGTTTCCCCCTAACCAGGACTCCAGCGGGGCACCACCCTAGCCGGGACAAACTCCCCACCGGTATCCCGGAATATGTCGCAATGTAGTGTTAGTGTAAGTGTGTGTGTGTGTAAATGGAGAGGATAGGACAAGGAAGAGGAAGGACAGATCGCGCGCGGTCCGTGGCCCGTTTGGTAGGGTACTGCTCCGGCATTCGCCTGGTGTTGATCGGAGAAACCACGGAAAACTAACGATCAGAGCAGCCGGCCGCTAGAATTCTCCTCCAGATAGCGACTACTGCTCTTTCGTCTGACCACGCAAATTTCGCTACGCTTTTTTCACCAACTAGGGGGAGAAAGAAGGTATTATAGGGGCGGCAAAACAGGCATTTTGAATTTAGCTAAGGGGCTTGAGAGTCTTTTAGATGCAGTAAATCTACTAACATGGGAAAGCCGGCTTTACTTCCCTTCCGAAGGAAGGCGTACGAAGGACTTTTTATGTTTTATTTATTAATTATTTTAGGCTGAGTGTTTCTGAAATACGGCTCATCGGCGGGGACGCGGTTGCATCAATGTTCTACTCACAAGGTGCGAGTTCCAAATTTTCGGGATATTGAGGCCCTTCTCATATTATAGTATTTTCAATTTCTCTATTCACCCAGCCAGGGAACTGGCAAATAACGTAGAACCCTGTCTGATTGTTCTTGCTAATGGTAAATGTGAGAATTAAAATTGCTAATAGCCTAAGGAATACTCATGTAAAAAATCTTAACCATGTTAAAGAGAAGTCACGCAGATATTTGTTTACAAGAGCTCAGTCAGCGAAAAGAAACGAAAGATACTGATCTAAAAAAATCAATAGTCTGAGAGAATTCCACCGACTATTTTTAGTCTACCTATCTAGAATCATCAAGATTTGCTCATACTGTAGGCCAAAGCAAACCTATAGTAAGTAGAAGTGCGCGTACATTTTATGTGAGCGAAAAATTACTGTTGACTAGTAAAATACTCCGGAAATGAAGAAAATCCCAATGAAAGCGTTGTCTGAGGAGCAAACAATTTGTAACACGTAAATGTTGTGGCTCACTAAAACTAAAATTGAAATATTTCCTTTTACTATATCCTCTAGCGGGTGTTATATCTGCCGCGCGGGTAATAATAAAATTATACAAATCGCGAAAGAGTAATCGGGTAAGTATTATCAAGTTATTTTAGAAATTACCCTTACAACGAAATGGTATGGTAAATTTCAATGTGCAACATAAAAGACCAATATTATTGAAATGTATTTTTTACGATTACATAAGTTATTCTTATGTTTCCTGTAACAGATGAACTTGAGCGTCATTTTCAACTTTTATTATAGTAATAATATAGGAAAAAAGGTATCAAGGAGCGCCAATGGTCGTGAATCAAATTCTATAACGAGAAAACACATTTTACTAAAGTATCATAATTATTCATCACTTGGATTACGATACATTTCATCCATAAAAAAACATAGTACAATAGCCTTCGCGTACACTGACGACTCGTCCAATATAATCTTCTCAATTCATTTCACAGTTCAATATTGACGCAATATTGACAAATACGATAGGATACCTTTAAAGTTAAAGAGCTGTGAAAGGCACGCTACAAATTAAACGCCCGGTTCTGGGACAGAGTGATAGACTTTTATGCAGTCGTTTTTTTATTTTCTAGCATTCACCAAGCACTTTGATAGCCGCAACCATCGATGGCTAAATTCACGCCAACTTTACCCCAAAAGTGACTTCATCTGCGATAATTATTCAGATATCGAAAAAAAGATATCTTTAAGTCAGGAATGAGAGTCCCCTGACAATGAAAACTTTTGTCGACGCGACGGCGCGATTACACCTAGCTAACAAGAAATCAGAAAATATGTAACGTAGATCGTCAACTCCCTTCCACAATTTTCAATTTATGTGGTCTCAAAAAGAATTATAAATGTAATTAGTTTACATATTCAATAACATGAAATTGAAATATGTTAAGTTTTATCAGATTATATTGTCAAAGTAATTTTAGAAAATAAATTTAAACATATCAAAAACATTTAATTTTGAATGGCCGTTCAACAAGTTATTAAAATTTTCAAGAAAAAATGACTAAAAAGCTGAAAATGCTAACTTTAGAGAACACAACGAACACAAATGATCACAAAAATGAAAACAAAATAAATGAAAAGAAAATGAAACAAGTAACAGTTCTGAAACACGTTTATGTATCTGAAATGTGTTTACACAAATTGACAATGCCTAATTCCTTTGGCAGTAGGAACGACCTCTTCTTTAGTACTTTGTTATTTAACATGCATAAAGGGAACATTGACCCGCACTTTCTTATCTTCCTCGTATAATTCTCCAAGACGAAGTGCTATTGCTTTACATGGAAATTCATTAATCGTGAGCAGACGGACACGACAGCCACCAGGGCTCACCTGCCTCTTGGAGACAGCTGGGCAGAGCTGCTTCATGGCAAGAACCTCAGTTGCAACATTGCACACCTGCTTCTAAAAATATTAACAGAATAAAAACAACCATTAAAAATGTGCCCTTTCATTATGCCTCACTTCACCTCACACTTGACACCCAACTTCGAACAAACATGTGAAGCAGCTTGGAAGTTTTCAAACGCCAGACCCGTTGCGCCTCCCAGCTCCGTGGCACTGAATGGGGGACCGTGATTAGGAACAGAGCCAGCGCTCGGGGGCTGAATTGGCACTTTTCCACCTGCGGCGCTCCGAAGGATGAAAGGGCTGCGGAAAAATTCATACGCTTGCCTCACCCCCTCTTCCTCATCCTCCCTTTCCACCCCTCTCCGGCGAGCCATCGGAAGGGCGCGCTTCAAACATCGATACGCGCTCGTTAAAAGCGGGCGGGCTTTGAGTGCAGCGGGGCGCTTTCAAAGCCTCCTGAACGCCGCAGCGGCTTTCGATTTGCAAGCTCTCCGCGCAGGAGGCGGGGGACGGTCTGTTTGGGGGCGGCTATCGCCGAGGGATGCTGTTGCCGGCCGCTGGAAACGCGCGTTAAATCCATATACGCCTCGTCCGGATGGGGAACACGCTATTCTAACAAAAGATGCGGAAGGAACCGTAGTAAAGGCGAAACATTCAACGTGTTCCGAACTGAAGAAAACACTATGAGAACAATTTTTCCAAAACCTAATCTGTTAATGATCAAACGCATGAAAACTATACAAACTGAAGCTAACATTATTTGGAAATTATATTGGCGTTTATAACCAACGAGATAATATTAATTTTGTTCCATTTTTGTGCTGAATACATGAAAGTGCTTTTTAAATGGTCATGCATTTTTCTTGAACTTGTTCATGAAAAGTTAAATCTTCCTTGGCTCTGCCCAACGCAAACTTTTCCAGCTCTTTTCAACAATTAAAGTGTTCCATCATCTTTCTGGTCATTATGATAAAATCGCTTTCCACCTCATGAACCCAGTATTTTAAAGACACTTAAAAATGAAACGTGTGATTTTCAACAAGCCTTTATTTCGCGAAAGGAATACTTGTAAAAATTTTTAATGTTAATGACTTGTGTCTGAACACACCAAAAAATACAGAATTATTGAAATCATTGACTAAAATTGCTTGTAAGTCAGTACAATATTTTTAAGTCGAATAAATCTTATTAATATATTAGAATTGAAAACAACATTTATGTTCTAGGCATTATTCACAATATTACAGGTGCATTTTGTTATACAACCCATACGATTTTCTAGTATACGCCATCTGGCATTGAATAGAGAATCTGAGCCATCCTTCGACCTGAAGTTTAAAAAATTGGCGTTTACCACGAAAGTACACAATATGCAATAGCATGTTTATATTTATAATATAATTTATATTTATATAAAACGATTACTTACTTATTTTAGTTAAAGAATGCTGAACATGTCAAGAAACCATTATTTCTAGTATTCTTTTCTGGCAGCGATTTTATTTGCGAAAAGGAACTTGTTTTTTCTTTCTCACATTTCTTGCAGAACTTTCATCAAACAGTTTCTTATTCTCCTTGCAATGTACTGTTCAAAGTTTCACCCCTTGACATTCTCAGTGTTCCCCCAAAGTTTCTAGAAGCGTCTATTTCCAGGCCGAGGGACGCTCCGCCCCCTACATCCGACGTGCCCCGAGGGCGGAGGAGAGCGGTGGGCTCTGTGGCGGAGGGCGAGGGCTGAGGGCGCATCACCCATCTGCCGCCTGGGCCGCCGCTCATTACGGAGGGGCTGAAGCGCAACAGGGTGGCGGCGGCGGTGGGGGCGGCGGCCCTCCCCACCACGTGGCGCTCGCGCACGCGACCGGCGCGCGCACGCCGCCTGCCACGGGAGGCTGGAGGGGGCGGGGCGCGGAGGAGGAGGAGAAGCGGCCGGCAGATGTCCGCCTGCTGTCGCAACACTACGCGCGCCTCGCAACAATGCGCGACGGCATCCGCTCTTTAAACCGCTTTTCCTTTGTTTTAGCGATATTCAGGCGGCACCACACGCACGCGCGCGGCGCGTGCCAAGCGGCTACTCGCGGAATCGCGAGCAGCGGAGAGGAGTTGCTTGCTGTTTGCCGAGCATAAGAGATTAGATTCGAACCCTCTCTGTAGACCGCCGGTCTTTCGTGGAACATCAAAGTAACGTTTGCAAAGGCACCAAAGTTGAATTTGGGTCATTTTCTTTATCAAACATACAATACATCATCTGAGAAGACATGATGATACCTGAACCATACCTCAACTTGTTTGAAGAAAATCGAAGAAAATGCACTATTTTTAGTCAAAAACAATTTATTTTAATGCTTTCGACCGTGTGAAAACGTTTACCTATGTATTTGGGGCATACCAACCATAAAAATATATAAAGTGAAAGACAAATTCGTTGTCTCCCTTTTAAAAGCAATTGGACATTATTTCCCAGATGTTGGTATATGTTGAATGCCGATGTATAGGCTCTTTATTCAGCCTTCAATTGTTCTAAGTGCCAATCACTTAACACACTTCCCAAATTACACCCAATATTTTTCTTTGCGTTATTCATTATTTCCCCAACAATTATCATATCTGTTATATTCAAGAGCGCGACTTGTTTCTTAAGTACAGTACGTATCTCATTTCAAAAATAGCATCGCGTTTTGACCACGACTTCTAGACACCGAGAATACTTTTTGTTTCTGAAATTGTAGAAATGTTTTTAAATTCATCTTAAGATGCCTTATTTAATCATTCTGTTTTCTTTTTCCTCCGTTCTTCACTCAGATATCAAAGAAATTCTGACTCCTTGAATTGCTTTGAAGACTACAGGTTAGATTTTAACAAGCTGTGGACAGACTACATTTTGTCGCTAGACCTGATGTAGGGGAAAGAATCGTATGGCCACCCAACCGAATGTGCATCTTTCCACGCAACAATGCGCGACGGCTTTCGTTCTTCACAGCGCTCCGTAATAAAGGGGATGCATCCCGCCATTAGCTAGTGTTTTGAGGTTCAAAGAATCTCGGTGGAGGTGAAAATGAAAATGCCCAACGGCGCGTGTCTCTATGCACGATTGCTCATGAGGAACAAGGTCTGAAAGGTTTGAAAATATCCCCGTTCGTTTAGATTGTGCTTTTAAATATTTATACCAATTTTTTTTGTGTGAGTTTCAGAATATTGTAAATGTATCTCTTGTTATCGTATATTTTAGCTCATAGAATTATTTATCCTTGTATTTAGAATGTCTTTTCTTCATATTTCACTAGTTAGATTGCTAAAGCTACAGATTCGTATGAAGGAAATTATTGGCAATTTTGAAAACAGTGAGGATTAATTTCTTTGTAGATAACAAAACCTATGTTTTGTCTCCCTGTTCAAAAATGAACTATCTTAAATGCCCTCTGAACCAGGTGGCAGTACTGCGACCCCAAAAGAAACCACCTGAACATAAAAGGCATAATTGAAAACATTTGGAGCTTTTCTTAAGCGGAAATCGTAATTTTTTTATACCATTATTTCAGCATTTTTAGTGCTGTATCCACTATTGTATGCGTCTTTTGCGTGCCCATTTTGAGCGAATTAAATGCTCGAACGCTCGCCGCCTGGTCGTGTGGGTCGCTCGACGATCCGGCGCAAGCAGCTGGAGGGGCCTTGTACCCCCCGGCGGGGGGCCATGCGGAGGGGGAAGAGGGTGTTGTGGTGTTGAGCAGGTGACGCCCCCCCCCCCGTGCGGGCGCGCGCCGGCTGGCCACGGCAGCCTCCGTGCGGTGGAGGCCTGCGGCGGAGCTCGTGGCTTCTACAGGTAGTGATGGGGGGGGGGTAGTCCTCGCTGGTGGACACCATTTTAGGGGTGACACCATTCAGAAAATTTGATAGTTGGAATTATATAATTATTTATTTAATAATACGTTTCAATTATTCGAAATTACATGCAGTTTTTTAAAATATATTATAAATAAATATCATGTGTAAATATGCTGTACTTTTATTAAAAAGGTATAAACTATTCAGTAATAGATATTTTTATATTTAATTTATGAGGGAAGATGGTACTGTTAGTTTTTCCCCAGGTGACACCAACTGAAAAGCTCCGTCACTGTCTCGAGACCTTTTTCCACTGCACTATTTTCGTGAATAATTTCATACAGAAACTTTATAGACACTGTCTTACCGAAACTTCAAGACCCCAAACTAAAAAAACATTCGTATAAATATGAAGACGAAAGTCGTACATGCAGGGTCTTTATGTTTTCTGTCGCTAAAAGATGCCGCCAGGGGTTCTGCCGGTACACAAATGATTTGTGCCGTCATAGAACATTCAGAGACGGGATTTGTTTACGTGCATTCTGAGCGTGTGTATTAATAGAAAATGATAATAAAAAATATAAAGTCGTCATCGTCGCAACAAGCAGGTTGGGATTGCGTCAACTTTAATAAAGGCTTGTAATGGTTGAAGCCTTAGCTGAAAAAGCAAAATTCAATAACCTGATCTTTGCGCGAATCAGTAAAGCAGCCACCACAAAACCCGAAAAATCAAATTCGCCAAGTCAATACACAAAATCTCACAATTCACACCGAACCTAACCATAAAATTGAAATAGATGGTCAATTTCAACACTCAACAAATTCGTTAGTAAACGATTTTGCTATTAGAGGCACTGGAGTCAATCTGTACGCTTTTTGTAGGAAAAAATCGAACATGCTCCAAAGGTTTCATACAGAAATCGTGTAAACTGAACTCCACGCTTTTTGTAAGTTCAATTTGCACCAATACTGTACCCAAAACTGCCTTAAGAAACATCCGGCACGCGATGGACACTATTTGCTTCGCGGCGCAGAGTAGGCTGACCGCGAGCAGCTCACTGGATCCAAACAGATCAAAGGTGATCGTTAATACTTTTACCCGACTGCACGAACATGAAGAGTAAAGTGTTTGACAGTGAATCATGTATGTTTATCCATTCACAGCTATGACTAAAATATCTTGATCGTTTATGGTCGACTTGAATCAGAATTCCTCCAACATATTCTTTTGGGAGTGTCCTGAGTTAGATTTTATGTCTCCTAATTTCAAAAATATTTTTTTAGAGAAATTTTGGAAACGATGTTGTGGGTTGCAACGTGCATTTTTAGCATAAAGTTTCACTTATCGTTGATGTACAATCGATAGCAAGCGACTAGATAAATACACGCTTCAACCCCAATATCACTATTATATTAATTAGATGGAACTCTCTCGTTAAATCAATGACGAGAGAAATACTGATATATTTTAAACTCTTTTCCATTATCTTTACTTTCTCGCTAGAGAGTAGAGAGAAAGCTATGTAATGCTGCGCGAAAAAAGGTGAATTTTCGACAGAAAAACTCTTGCTACAGGACTACTACTGGTAATGAAAAAGTAGATAAATCCAGATGCTAAATTTAGAAAAAAATTCCTTTGACAAGTGGTGTAGACATAATCCACGTTTTTTGACCCTTGATACCGAAAAATCATATGAAGGCAAAACGTCTATCCGTCTGTCTGTGAACAACGCTAGCCACCATTCAGCCGATTTTCTCCAAAATTGATATTTCTCTATCCATTTCATTGAGGTCGCAGCCCTTGAATATTTTAATTTTGGGGGTACTTTTCATGAAGCCCTGGGGAAATTTTCAAAATTTCCAAAAAAATGTGCTATCCTATTTTATTAAATTTCGTTGCTGGATTGTATAAAGAACGTGTAAGAGAATGGTGCAGATCTCATGTTCGTTGAAAATACTGATTTTTTGAAAATTGCAAAAGTTCAACATTTTTTCGGCATGGTCCTACAACAGCCATTATGAAGATAGAGATTTTTTAAAATAAAATATGCTCCTTAAAGATAGATTTTGAAATAAGATCATATACAATTTTTCGAAAATTTGAATACTTTTCGCGTAATTTTGCGTGAAGATACAGGAGGGGAAGTACGTGCTGTTTTAGCACCACTAGTTTAAAATATATATTATATATTACATGACATTACAATATATATTACATACATAACACAATTCTAATCAATACAAAATAATTTTCGTAAATCTAAGAAAAATTTTGAGATGAGTTTATCACATTGGTTAAGCATAGCAGATATTACGATGGTAATGATGATTCCGTAGTTGGTGCTATTCTTTGTTTCCAAATCTGAGAAACTTAACAAACAAATCGCGCAAGTTTCATGTTTTTTATAATAGCAATATTGAAGTATACTAAGGGAATTATTGCAACTTGCTATCTTCACTTCACCAATTTTAGCCTTTCTCGCACCAGGCGAAACTTTCAGCTTTCTATTGCAATTCATTGAATAGACGAAATGACGGAAAATAAACGTTCATAGAATTAAATTATTTTGAGATATTATTGCTATTTTGATCTTAATTATAAAACCTGTTAATAAGAACAAGTGATAAAAAATACAGGGTTCACTTACTTTTCAATAAAAAAAGACACGAAATTTGGCCGAGTAGAAAGCTTAACAAAACTTCCTAAAGAAAACCCCTTAGTGAATAAAAGACAATGTATCACCGATTATACAAGCATTTGCACAAGTGCTCTCATGAAACTTCAGTTCACCGTCTCGCCGTAAAGAAATGCCCTTAAAAATATCGGATTTTTTGTTTCTTGATTGATCTTGTTTGTGTTCTTTCAATAAGGGATCGTCGCAAGTACGCTCCAGAGGCGGCAGATATCTCTCCCTCTCTTCTCTTCAGAAGAAACTTCTAGGAACTTTCATGAGCACCGAAGAAGTGATTAAGTTATTAGAAAGTGAAAAAGGTAAAAATGACGAAAATATGCAATTGTTCGTAGTACATGATTATCATTCATAGAACATAGTATATCTATTTTCTTATCTATTTCAGTAATGGAATGATTTCTGAAGTCTTCCGTTTTAATGCAACTATTTCGCGCGGTTACAAGTAACCAAAGACAACTAATGTGTTGTTTCAACATATTTCGTAGTTTCAAGAAGAGACATGCGTAGTCAACAATATTTTTATTTTACTACTGTTATTTTATTATAATTTGTGTGTTTTCACTTTCAGTATCTGCTTAAGGACCAATTTCTTCTCTCATTATTTGTCTTATTTTTCTTCTATAGTTTTCTTGTTTACGCTGCATTTTATGTTGCTGCCATTGGATACTTTATTTTGAAAGAATTGGTTATCTTTCTGAAGAAAAAGTATCAGGTACATTATTATTTTATCAGCTACTGGAGTCCATGTGTTCACAGTACTGCACAAACGCTTCCAATTTTAGTGAACGCAGACTGTTTCAGAGCTGGTCCGATTTTGTGGCAACACGTATCAGCTTTTAAGAAAGTGAACAACATAGTTACTTGATGTTTTCGTTCACCCTAAAGGATAAGAACACTGTAAATATCATATGCGAAGTTTTAGAATCTGAAATCGCACTTTACACGGCCAACCACATGTGTAGGGAAAGCACTCTTTGATTATATTCAGGACTAAATGCTCGAAGAACGTAATATAGCTCATTGAGGTTACGAAATTGGCGATTATTGAGAACAAAGTTGGTAATTGAAATTAAAAGTTCGGAGAATAGCGTGGTCTTCACTCAAGCATTTCTAATGGACATCATAGAAATGTTAAAAATTTCCATCTCAAGTCCACAATTAAAAAATATTAACCAATGTGAAATATATTAGCTTTCCTCTACCAAAGTACATTTGAATTATGGTGTTTATGTAATCTGCGTGAATCTGTATTATACCCGCTTTTAACCAAATGTATTGTGTGCATACACAAATTAAAAAAAAATTACTGATCAGGCTTTAAGACTCCTAACCACAATGACAATGTACCTCTAATAGAACAAATATTTTGTAAACCCAATATTTTTCTGTCCGATTTCTGCATTCTGGGGCCCGCTTTAACTCTCCGGCTATCCTTTATTGCTGGCATGGGCATACCTCTGCATTGGAAGTGAAAGAATATCATGAAATTCTTTTGAAAACGAGCTTTGTCCCCTATTGCATTTTAATCGACTGGATCCGAACGTAGGTCCCAAAGATGGGAGATCAACGATCTGGTCGCTTTAACTAGAGCCATGCCAATACGTTGTTATTGATGTTACGGGTTTATTAAAGTGAAACAATATTGAAAACCTCTCTTAGAAGTAGACAGGTTTCAAACAAAATTAAAGAGACGCGTACAAGGGATCGTGGCACTCTGATAGTACGCGTAATTGCTTTATTCAGACAACAGGGCAGAAGGTTCTTTGTGCCGCAACGCTCTACCCTCTTTTGAACGCACTCCCTCATTTTCGTCGCAACACTTCCCCATCAACGTCCGTACATACAAAATTTCTAATCCTAACTTTGAAAGTACCATTATCAGGGGAGGATGATGATGACATTTTATCTGTGAGAATGGGAGTATAATGCAGTCAATATTTACGAAAATTATACAAAATGAATATATCCCTGATTAAAAGGGATGTTTGTGCACATGCTGATTACTACGTGCACACGTTGTCAACATTTAATGATAGTGCAAGTTGTTTTACATAAATTTTTTCAATTTTAATGTGTTTTAAATTTAATTGGCAGATTAATTTCAAAAATTAAAATTTTAATTACGAAAATAAGATTCAAAATTTGATTTTTATTATTACAATATTTTTGGGATGTAACATGACCTCCATGACCGCGTCTTTATTCCATCACTGATCGTCATGAGTCGTTCTAATTCTATCGTTCTAATACCCTGCCATTTATTATCATTATAGATTTTATTACATGGGAGTTTTTTTCTCCCTTTCAAAAATTCAAAATTTAAGTAGTATATGACTTCGGGTAGGGATCACAGAATTTTGAAAATGTGCACTCAATTCACTTTTCCCCATAGCACGTTATACGCAGTTTTTAACTGTTTTTTTGACGTAAAATAAATAAATAAATATTCCTTTTGATAGCACAACACAAATCGATTTCCGTTTTTGTCTATCTCTTGCCTCTCTATAACATTCTACACATCACTTTTCGGATGATATCACCGCATTTTGAATGTTGTATTCCTGGATTCTGCCATCCTATCCTTGGGTTCCACACTTCTACGAAGATAAAAATGATGAAAAAATGCGGAGCGTTTGGCAATTGAGTCCATTCCCTCTGTTTCGTGGCGGGTGACTGAGAAACGACACCTGGAGACCGCAGGTGTTTTCGTAAGTTGTCATTACAAAGCCTCGCCACTTTTGTCCCAATAATGCTGAGTTAATTTTTTGGCGACACTCAAGGATAATAAATTTATACTTTTTCAATTTGTTCCATCGTATGGCCAACTCACCACATTGAAGTTTTAATTTTATTTCGAAGAAGTATAATTTTAACAATGTAAACATACTGAATTTTTTAAAATATGATTTTCTAAATTACTACTTCAGAAAGTGAGACCTGCGACTTTTTGATGGGTTCAATTATAATCACCATGTACGTGCGTCTAGTTTTCAAGAAATTCCACTGAAAGACCATCAAAAATAAAACAATAAAAAAGGAAAGAAAAGTTGGGGGTTCGGCATTTGCTTACCGTCGCCCTGATCACCACGTATGGTGATGCAAGAGTTTTCACTCCGCTGAGTGTCCGTCGAAAGAAAAAAAAAGATTAAAAAAAAGGAAAAAGAAAAGAAAAAGTAAGAAAAAAGAAAAACGAAAAAAGAAAGAAAGGGGGAAATTGGGGGGTTCTTGGGGTGTTGCTCGTGTGCGCCGTCGCCTGCCGGGTGGCAGTGCGGCGGGGCAGTGGCGACATCAGCTGCAGCTCGCAGGTGCTTCTCAGGAGTCGCCTGTCAACTGCCCCCATTCCGGCTCGTTTGGAAGTTGGGTTGCGTCCGCTGGAGCTCGACGCAGCTGCCGCACCGGCCACCCCGGGCGCTTCGGGGAACAACGGCAAGTGCAATTGCTGCCGAGACGCACCTTACACGCTTCACTTCCTGGATGGGAACAGGCAGTGGTATCTGTTCTCTGCCGGCTTCAAGCTCATACACTTGTTTTTTCACATCACATCCTTCTCCTCCTACCACCTGCTTTTACTGTTTAGTAACATTTAATGAAAATTCTAATATTTGTTTTGTTTTGCTGTGTATGCTGTTATCATACATGGGTTTTCAATTTTCATAATAATTCGTTGAATAAAATATTTAACCATTTTTTATTTTGTTATTTTACTTTTATAGACACATTTAAATCGAAACTACTCTTGCGAAAAGTGATAACATGGTGATGTTTTATTCCCCAGAGACCTATAATAAATAATCACAGAGTTTCAATGAAACGTGAAGCTGCGTTTAATGCTCGAAACAACCTAAATTGATTTTGTCGTCAAATGACACAGAGTATTACGCAAATGTGGACCAGCACTGATGAGCCTGCCGACTCAGCGCTTCAATGCAAAAGGTCGCATTTTGAATATCTCAGCGAGCATTGATGTCATTATTCATGTGGCCGACGGACTAGTGGGTTGTACATTCTTCTACACCACAGTATGCATGTGTGTGTGTGTGTGTGTGTGTTTACATGCATTTTGGGAATTTAAGGCGAGACTGTCCCAAGTTGGAAAACCCCTAATTTATTACACGTACGTATATAAATCACCGATTTTATGTAACAAGTTTGTTTTCTTGTAATACAGGGAACGTGTAGTAAAGCCGTATTTTCCCCTAAAAAGTAACGATTCCGTTACAAATATATACAGAAAATTATTGATTTTTTAACTTTTCTGTAGAAGTGTATATTTTATGGGAAGAAATGTGATTTGTGTTGGTCTACTTTAGACCATTTAGAAACTACACAAGTCTATAAATTACAGTGAAAATTATCTGTAACGAACTTGTATACAACGAAAAACTCCCTTTTAATTTTTTCCTTAAACTCGATCATTAAAGAATAATCCTGTAATGGAAACGCTTTTAAACAATGTCCCTAAGAGTTTATTTTCGTCTATCAAACACTACTTTTCGGTCAGTCATACACAAGACCTAAACATTCACCCAGCAGCCGCTCAGCTCATCCTTCTCAACGTCAACTCGCAACGCTACACCTTGATCCCCTCCCTCCCCCCGCACTAATACTGTCAACACTTGCCGCTCCTCGGCGCACGCGCGCCGTTGGCCCCGCCGTGGACCACCGAAGAGGAGCCGGGGGCAGGGGGCAGGTAGAAAGTCCGTGAGCGCCATTACGCGCCGTGGCCGCGCTGCGCCGCGCACCTGCCCTCGGCCGCCAGCGGTGGGAGGCTGCAGCTGCCGCTCCCGCCCTGCTCCGACAAAGGCCCTCGGCGGCAGCCGGCCGACGCGGACGCCACACTGCCCGGCGCACACTGGGCCCGCGCGCCGCCCAATAATGATACTGCAGCTGCTACTAATTACGATGATTTGGGTTGTACTTTTATGCTAATAATATAATAATGTACTGTAATAATAATAATACTTATTATTATGATAATGGTAAAAATATTATACATTTTTATATAATATTACACAACAATCCTAAACCTAATGAACAATGGTGTAGTTAGGTGGAGGTTGAAGAAGCGGTCTATCCCGGGTGACATCAATGTAGAGGTGACACCAGAAAACGCAAAATTGTTAATTGAAGTTATATAAATTGAAAGTTTGAATTAAAATTCGCACACAAAGGAAGAGAGTAAACCCCATGTGTGTTACTGATGGATAGGGAATTATCCGTAGCCTTGGGTGCAACCAATGCTTCTATTAATGATGGTGGCGACAGTAATAATAATAATAATAATAATAATAATAATAATAATAATAATAATAATTAATACATTTTGCAGATCTCAGTGAGGTTCAAATAGACATCCAAACAAATTGCGAAATGTCGCGTGCCAGGAGAATGTTCGAAAACTGAGAAAGGGAAGAAAATAAGAGACTTTAAGAAACTGAGAGTGACGATTGTTCCAGGAGTCATTAGGACTTGAGAGGTCAATCGAAACATCTAAACCCCCTAGTTCTTGATGCATATCTAGTATATCAGCTGCAGAAGATCGGGTTTCTCAGTCATTGGTTAGGACACTTTACATGTAAGTGCTGAAGGATACTCAAAATATGGTTCTATTCAAATTTGAAACACACATTGAGATAATAAATTATTTTCAATACATTGAATTTTGACAACAAATGATGAGGTAAACAAATGTTATGTTTTGAAAATTCTCAAAAGGTGACACTGCAAAAATATGATGGAATATTTTGTAATGTCTCCATTTAGTTTTGTAAATGGGAAATACTCCTAGAAACGTCTGGAATTTGAATATCTTAAAATAACACAAACGTTGAAACTCAACATTAAACTTGGAAAACTGCACAGTATAAAACATTTATTTTACGCTTTATTTTATTTAGACATCTCAACGTATCGGAAAAATATTGTTTGATGACTTTACTATCGCATGGGCGGCTCCCCCAATCCCGACTAACCAGAGTGGTCAGAGATGGTTCGCTCGCTTTAATGTACCCAAAAGACCGACATGCCGAGGGTACGGCGAACACCGAATGTTTAGCGCTCACCGAATAGCTAGTAACCCTCTACTTCGGAGAGAGTTCGCTCGCCACTCGCCGAATGCTGAATATGTGGAACCGTTTGACATCTCCGCTCGCCTTCGGCGTCGTCGTTTGGCCCCACTGTGCGGCGGAGGTGGCAGCCGGCCGGCGCGGGGCGGCGCGACGTCGGACCAGCAGTGGCGGTGGCGGTGGAGGCGGCGGCGGTGGCGGTGGTGGCAGAGGCGGCGGGGGTAGCGGTGGCGGTGGCGGTGGCGGTGGCGGTGGCGGTGGCGGTGGCGGTGGCGGTGGCGGTGGCGGTGGCGGTGGCGGTGGCGGTGGCGGTGGCGGTGGCGGTGGCGGTGGCGGTGGCGGTGGCGGTGGCGGTGGCGGTGGCGGTGGCGGTGGCGGTGGCGGTGGCGGTGGCGGTGGCGGTGGCGGTGGCTGTGGCGACGGTGGCGGCGGAGGCGGTGGTGGAGGCGGCGGCGGCAGCCAGTGTGCGGGGCGGTGAGCGGCGCGGCGGGGGCAGCGGCACAGCAGGTTCCGGTTCCCGCATTCTTGGCCTCCGCCGCCGCCGTCGCCGCGTGCTGGTCCGCCGCGCGCGCCGCCACCGTCGCGAGCGACTTTTCGGGCTGCTCTGCGGCACGCGGAAGCTGCGTGCGCCTCCCCCCCCCCCCACCCCCTGTATGGCATCCCTCCCCCTCCTTTGGCGCCTGCCACGCGCGCGCCTCTGCGCACGGCGATTGCTTCTTCACACATCAGCGTTCGGAAGCCGCAAAACAGCCAAACCCTTTTAGAGGCTCATTGAATCCTATATACGGTTTCTGGCAGACCTATACATTGTACTACTAATTAGAAGTTTTTGGCGAAATGTCTTTTGTGTATATTCATAATTAGCTATGACTCAATGATTTCTTGTGAGCGCATAGCAGAAGACAGTTGTATGAAAGCTATCAATACTATATTAATTATTCGTCAGTCAACTCACTTGATGCCACAAATTAGATGACAGGTATGATTGTTATAAATAATTGAACTGAGTATATCAGATGATAAGACAAAGATTGATTTAAAAAAAAATAGTGGTACATGAAATATTATGTGGCTATTCACATTAAAGTTTTCAGAGGTCATTGCAAATAAGTAATGTGCAAAATAAATAATTATACAAACCTACATAAAATAAATAAATAAATAAAATGGGTGCCCTCCATACTTTCTGTAATGTCATATCGCAATGAAGAATAGTGTCAGCTAGTATCCTCTGAACAATGCTTTCTTTTCAGAGTACGTCTGCCCAGTTATTCACCTGTTATGTCGTGTAGTTATTATCGTAATGGTCGTAAAGAGCAATGGCGGTGCCATTCTTTGCTCTGCTTTTGGGTGCGCTGAGTAACAATGCCCCGCTGTGCAGCTGTTCCTCCCCTCCCCCTTCCCCCTCCTCACGTGCTCTCCGTTGCCATGAGGCACACGCCACGCCGCACGCACCAGCACAGGTCAAAGACAGAGGACGAGGAACGAGCAAGCAAGTGCAATCCGATTAACGCTTTAACACGCTCAACTGAAGTCAGATCCGGCATCCCATTGCCTTGAGCTAGATCGTACACACACGCAGTGCAACGACCCACACAATCCACAGCCGACGAGAGAGGATTCAGATAGAGAAACCAGAATGCATCACCAACGTGAGGCCAAATGAAATAAGTGAGGATTGCTTGCACAGATCAACAGAGATTCACATGAACTCAAGGTCACACTAATCGGTTTCAATCGAACGTGTTAACTAGTTACAGCAAACGCGATTAATTACACAACCACACAAAATAAAAGTTGTCAGACCCAAAGACTTGACATGTTTTTCTATGTATGCCCACGCGCTGAATCGCAATCTGGAGCCAGAATTGAGTCACCATCTTTCAGTTTGTTTGCTTTTAATTGCGAAAAACAACCATGAAATTTTAAATCGTAAATTTTACGATTTTTTTTGCCATAAAAACTGGAGGGTGAAAATAAAAAATACAATGTCACGGTGGTTTTTCGCGATTTAAAAATAACTGGAGGATGGTGGCGCAATTCTGGCTACAGATTCGGGTTCCGAGTGTCGACATACATAGAGAAACATGTGCCAAGTCTTTGGGTCTCACAACTTTTTTTGTGTGCCTGTGTGATCTGTGTATTTTTGAAGTACGAGAATATGGTGATTGATCACTTCAAACGCCCCCATTTACATCGTACAACAATTGAGAACCAAATATATGAGGGAGAAACAGATCTGAAAACGTGATATGATGTAAATGGAACATACGCGTGAATAAGGAGTTGACAAACAGAAATTAGAAAGATGCAGGAACACAAAGTTAACTAAAGGCGTATGTTGTCCTCGCTAGGGAACATATATTTCATGATTATCACCTCTAAATAATTATTGGTCGGTATGCTTTATTTCCTTCGTTGTACGAAAGAACTTGGAGAGAGTTAACTCATAAGGTATTGTTTAAGGAAAATGGATAAATTGCTCCAGTATTTTAACCCAAGCCTTCAACGCCAGTAGCTGTACACGATTCAAGCGGCACTGATCTTCATTGTTCTTTATTAATTGACAGCACAGCAAAAATCTTTCCTTCCCTTGGATGCACGAAGGAGTGTTTCCTTTCCGTATTCCAGAACCTAGATGTAAACCGTCAACTAGTGCCAATATGTTGATGAGGAATCGTTAAGTTCTGGACAAGTCTCCCAATAACATTTCTCATTAAACAGACACGAAAAATGTTTTAACCAAATATTTAAATAAAAACAACAATATAAGATTTTTCATTGAAAATACAAACAGTAGTAATACATAAGCAGAAAATACTAACACAAAAATGTTCAATGCTTCGTTTCTCCTTGTTCTTCTTTTTTTCCCTAGGTCTTTCCGGTTTTCTGTTCTTTTGTTTTCCTCTATTCTTCTATTCTTTCCCTCATATGCACTATTCTAGTATTGTTCATGCTAAGACCTTACTCCCAGTATCTCGTCGCTCATTGCATTCCCTTCGTAGTAACTTAAGAATATATCTTGTCGCATTCTTGCGGCTTTTCTTATCATCATTATCATTTTGATGGAATTCAGAATGTTCCTATCTCTTATAGTTGCTAATAAGAAAATTGATTCTTTTGCCGTTCTGTGCATATTTTTGCACAATAGCCTCATGCTTAAAATAACCTTTTCTAAAAACCGTACTATGAATTCGACTCACAAAAGGTATCATCGTTAACAAATCTGAATCACACCTCATCACATAATAGAGTAATGCAAGTCTGCTGAAATGTAAATCAAAGCTGAAATAAAAAAAGAAAGAAAATAAAGTCATTCTGTCATTGCCAGTGGGCAGGACGTTCCCACAAAGTTCGTGTTCCAGTGCAGGATGAGTTGCCCACCAATCAGCGGCGCTCTTGGCAAAAATATAACATGTGTAATTTGGTTAATTGAAATGATCCATCACATATTTATTAGCAAAGTATGATCATTTGCTGTACTCTATATGCCTCAGAAGTTTGTAACGTTTACTCTGAACCATTCTGCAATGGAATCGACATCGAGAGTGTTGAGTATGTGTAAGTAAGGGGTGAGGAAGAGGAAGGAAAGATCGCGCGTGGTCGGTGACCCTGTTTTTGTAAGGTAATGCATTAATTGATTGATTTGTTGTGCATTTATTGATTGATATGCGCGTGGATTACTAAGGCCATTCGTTCGGCAAGTGTAGTGTTTTATTTTCTCGCGGGAGGCGGCAGTGATCTTCCACCGCTGGCTGGTGAGATCTGGCGCAAACCTACGTCGGCTTAAGGGAATTTTCCCCAACCAGGTATCTCACACCAGCGGGGCACCGCTGCAGCCGGAGCAAGGTGTAACCTTCCGACTGGACTCTCGACACGCGTGGTATTGTAGCTTCTGTGAGTGGATGTATGTGTAACTTAAGATGAAAGGACAAGGAAGAGGAAAGAAAGATCGTACGGAGTCCATGGCCTGGTTTTTGTAGGCTACTGCTCAAGTTTTAACCTAGTGTTGATCGTAATGGAGGAACCACGGAAAACTACCGATCAGAGCAGCCGGCCGCTAGAATTCTCCTTCAGACAGCGACTGACTTCGACCTAGCCATCAAGCTAGCGTAGAAAATCCTGCCATAGTCGGGACTGGAATCCTAGGACCTCCCGGCCAGCGGCACAGCAGTGGCATCAACGTCTGCCCTGAGGCATCCAAGCCGGAGCGTTGGTTGGCCAAACACCAGAGCCTACTCCTCTCCTCTGGGCGGGGCTTTGTGGAGGCAGCGCGCCTCGCGATGGCGGCCGCAGCTGCCGGGCCGACGCGGCCAGCACGCGTTCGCAGGTGGCGGCGCCGCGGGGCACGCGGGGGAACAAGGGGCACGGAGGGGGGCAGGGAGGGCGCTTTCGAGTGGCGGCACGCGCCGGGGCCGGTTTCCCTCCGACACAAAAGCAAAACAAAAGTCCGAAATTATCTTTTCCAATATCCATGATGGAGCACTTGCCCAGGGCTTTGCAAGGTGCCTTGACGACCTCCCTTCTGCGCTGCACTCTCTCCGCTTTCCAAGTTCCATATTCGAAAAAAAAAAAAAATTTGTAATGTAGGTTGAAAAATATTCTTTATGTCAAGTGTTTGTCAAATAAGCTTTGCTTTTGCAACCAAGAAAGTCTAATAGCATATTTACACTAACAACTTTAAATTTCACACATGTCATTAAGACTAAAGCCCGTAGAGAATACAGTTAGAGTAAAATTGGCCACACATGGAATGCAAAATGTAT